>JASDQU010102332.1:335712-378002 GCA_032191745.1 Picea mariana | reverse complement strand
TGATAGAAATGTTGGATCTTGAAAGAAGACAACCATACATTTTATTATTTATTCAGTAGAATCTCTTCCTATGCAACTTTCTGTCTATAAATAATTTTGTCAAATAGAGCTTCCTTGCTCATTCGTCCTCGTCGAGAACTGCTAGTAATCTTTTCAACATGTGACAACATTTTCATTTAAATAAATCATTCTCAAATATTAATACAAGTCATTAGCTTGCAATTAATGTGGGGGTAAGTGGGTTATTACAAATTTATTACATGAAAACAATAAAATAAAAATAAACACCTCAGACTGTGCTTGCATGTGTCTTAGTGTCTACCCATGTCTTGGATATGTGGCCTTCATGCCTTAAGCCACAACATGCACACAGGCTTGGAGAGTGGACTGTCTTTGTGCTAGTTGGCTCCTGGTTGCAGCCTTCATTGAAGATTTAAATGATAATTGGATTTGGATAGTTGTTTTTTTGCAATATCTAGTGCTTGAAGTTCCAAATTTCTGCATAGGTTCTCTGGTAAAGTGTCGATTAATCTATTCAAGAAGAGTTTTATTTCGATGAGGCTTGTAAGCCTGCCTGGGCCTGGAGGTATTTCGTCAACCAAGTTATTTTGATACAGATTCTTAGATTCCATATTCAAGCTTCCCAACCCAGTGGGAATTGAACCATTGAGCACATTCATGGAAGCATCAAACTTCTTTAATCTTTTTAGGCCGCCCATGCCCACTAGAATGGGACCCGATAAAATCTTCTGGTAAAGCTCGATTTGCACAACATTTTCCAACTTTGTGATGCTTTCAGTAATCGAACAAGAGAACCTATTCACGAATAAATCCAAGTTTGTTAGCTCCGCAAGATTGCCTAAAGTCTCTGGAATTTCTTCGACGAGGTTGCATCCCGCCAACCATATATTTTGCAGCTTCGTTAGGTTTTCGATAACGAGAGGAAGAGTTCTGGTGATATTAGGATTTTAGGCCCAATTAAACTGTAGTGTTGATAAGATTGGAAAAGTGATTTAAGACTTGCAACTCCAGCAGCCGGGGGAACCCGGTGGAACTCGGTGGAACCAGACCAGTGAAGTTACTTCCAGAGAGATCGTAGGTTATGGCTCTTAAACCAACAACTTGAAAGCCACATTTATTGTTTTTCTTTACTACCGATGGGATAGGGGAGAAGGACCGGTTTGGTGGGGTAGTTGGTGAGTCACTTCTTTGAGAGTGTCATTTAAAGGAGTGAAAGTGAGAATCACTGAGGTAGGCCAAGTTAAGCTTCAAATGGTATAATTTATGGTTCATGATATTCAACTTCGTTGCTGGATACAACCATAGTCCACTAGAATCTAATGAATGGGAAAGTTTGAACCTATTTGAGAAAGAAGGAAGTAAGTCATGTAAGCATATCAAGCATAATGACCTGCGGGGATCTGGACGTGGATAGATTGATTGGCACTAGGTGGTGTAAACATAAGGCCTTGGAGGGATGATAAAGATAAGTGAATAGATTCATTTACAAATGCAAAAGTTGATAAATCAATTAATTACCCAGAAGAGAGTGGTGTGCTTTCACAAAATCTCATACTTCTGCATAATCTCACTGATACACCCCCGTACGCAAGGTCGTTGATACAACCTATACACAAAACAAGGAACAAGGAGTTGTGTCCATGTACATCATCTTGTTCTACTCTTCTCTTCAAACTGCACTAAACCTTTCACAGTTGAATAAATTCAAGGTTAGATTCCTAGATATTATACAAATTATACATACTATGAATATATGAATATCAGAGGTATTGAATTGTTAGAATTACCAATCTGATTTTGAAATCTCATTATGCTTTCAGGAAGCAAGATTCTGAAACTATATTTCCTACTAGGTATTGAATCTATTGTTGTTAAATATGGAATAGTTTGTGCTTCTTTCTCTATTCATGCCTTTGTTGCTGGTTCTGGATCTGTTTCTCTAGCAGTCCACCACTAGACATAATTTTTTTTTTTTAATTTATAAAATGGAGGCATAATTGAGAAAATATTTTTCTATCATTAAACATAATCATGGAACACAACAAGCACACACTATTGCCTACAACTTCTTGACCCACCTAGTGAGCCTTGTAAGCCCTTGTCGTTGAATTCCCTCACCATCAAACTGATCACAACTTCTTGACCCACCAACTGAGCCTTGTAATCCCTCGCCAATGAACGCCCTCACCATCAAACCGCCTACTGAGTGAGCCTTGTAATCCCTTTTCTATGAACACCCTCACCATCAAACCGCCTATAGCAACTTGAACCGTCTAGTGAGCCTTCTAAGCCTCCCTTTGATGCCTTGTAATATGTTGAGCCTTCTAAGCCTCCCTTTGATGCCTTGCAATCCATTGAATTCCCTCGCCATGAAACACCATTTGCCGTGCCATTTCCATTATGCCATCAATCTTTCCTTTCCATCAATTCCATGAATCTGTCTTTAAGAGCTCTCTCCCATCATGTTTTCAATAGAATGAACCCTGAAAATAAGAATGCAGGAGAGGTTGAACCCCGAAAATAAGAATGCAGGGGAGGTTAAATGGCTTCAAGCATCCAAGTGGAGTATTGCACTCACACAGATGGAGCATTCAAGTGGAGCATTGCATGCACACAGATGGAGCAGGAGCATATCCAAGGTGGAGTGTTGTGGGGATGCCTTCAAATGTAAATTTGTTTGGATGCCTTCGACTGTAGTGAAACGTTGGAAGCTTCAAATCCTGTCAAAAATGTCAGAAGGAGTGTCAAAAATGTCAGAAGGGGCAAGTTATACACATTGAATAGTCACGATGGTTGATGGGTCTTGTTCCTTGGTTAGATTACGTCATTTAATTAGGATGTGTCATTTAATTTATTATTATTATTATTTATATATTTATGTTCATTATATTGCCCATCTCTTCAAAGATGTTTTTCCCTCAAAGCATTTTATGGAAAAGCTTATGTCTTTGTTTTGGCTTGTATTTTTTTTTCATGATGATATGTTCTTGAAGTTGTGATGGTCAATGACACGAGACAATATGAGTTACAAAGTGTTGAGAAAAATTGTCTTAGGTGAAAGGGTCAGGACACCCTAATTTAATTTTCTGTAGAATAGTTTGGTGAAAACTTTTGTGATTTGGAAAATGATAAGATTCCACGCTTGAACTTCTCTGCAATATAATATAATCTTCACTTAGTTTCTCATATTTATTTCATCTTTGGTTAGTTTATTGAATAATGAGATGAATTTTATGAATAGGGGGACGATAAGGCATTGTTGTATCTTGTGTCTTGTTTTTGGAACCTTCATCTTTTGATACTTTTGGTGATTTCTAATTATTGGTTGATACAATTTCAATATGAACATATTTCTCATTTTTGATGTTGAGTTGATCTACACTAGTTCCTTTTTCCAAGGTTTTGATTTTGTATCTAACGATTCTTCTAATTCAATTGGATAAATGATTGTTTCTATATTATTCCAGATACAAAATAATATGTAGAACATAAATATATGTTATCTAGAAATGACAAAACAACAATGATATAACCATAACAATACCAGAATAACACCAGAAAGAGCACTTTGATTAATGATAACAATGTTCACTTGCCTCTTTGAGGGGGCAACCTCAATTAGAGAAAATGTATACTACAATAATATCCAAGGAAAAAATTCTCATACTCTCTACTCTTATTTATACTAAATCTATCTATCCAAAAGAACAATCTAGAGGAAGACCCTTATAGAAGCGAAAGCTTCTATTAGGTCTTCTTACTTTTGAATTATTTCTTCTTATTGCTAGGACTTATTAATATTGACCTTTATTACATGGAAATATATTATTCTACCCACTTGAGGGATTAGGTAGGTTAGGTACCTAACATTCCCTCCCCCCTTAAAATCAACCTTTTCCTCAAGGCTTGAGATGAGGAAATTGCTGCAGAATGTTAGCTGGATCCTAGGTGGCATATGTTGGAGTTGTATCTTTCCATTGGAATAACACGTCCTTGGTGTTTCACTGTCAAAGATGACGCTCACGTTGGTCCAAAAATGCTTGTGGTTGAAACCAGATGGATCCTTCTTCATCCAACTCGGGAAGGCTCGTTTGAGTTTGGCACTTAGTTCCAATCACCTTCTTTAAGTAGGAGGCATGGAAAACATGATGAAACTTAGAAGAAATAGACAAAGTTAACTAACAGGTCACCTGTCTCATGTGCTTGAGAACTGTATAAGGGCCATAAAATTTGGGCGCCGGTTTTTGACACTGTTCAACCTTGAGTGAAGTTTGTTTATAAGGTTGCAGTCAAAGAAATGCTTGGTCTCCTTCAAAAAATTGACGTTTTGAGCGACCTTGATCAACTTGTTGCTTCATGCGATTCTTATCCATGACCAAATTCTCTTTGAGGGTATGGGTAATGGATTCTCGAACTGTAAGTGTTTTTTCAAATGCCTAAACCTTTGAGACACCTGACATGTAGGAGAGAACAAAAGGTGGCTTTTGTCCATATACTGTTGCAAAAGGAGTCACGTGAGTAGTTGTATGGTAAGAAGTTTTGTACCAACATTCAAATAATGGTAACCATTGAGCCAATTGATGTTTCCATTCAGAGGAAAAACACCTCAAATAAGTCTCCAAACACTTGTTGACAAATTCAGTTTGACCATTAGTTTGGGGATGATAGGCGGCGCTGAGATGCAATTGGGTGCCCTGTAGTCTGAACAGTTCTTTCCAAAAACTCCTGCTGAAAGTGGGATCTCGATAAGAAACAATGGAATGAGGCATTCAATCAAGCTTGAAGACATGATCCATGAAAAGTGGAGCCACATTGGATGAATTAAATGGATGTTGAAGAGCACATAAATGAGCATACTTGGAAAGACGATCAATTACCATTGTGATGACTAAATTATTTCCTGATTTAGGTATTCCCACAATAAAATCCATAGAGATGTCCCTCCAAATAGTGGGTGGAATTGGAAGTGGTTGGAGTGTGCCAGGGGATTTTATTGTTTCACCCTTGTTACATTGACAAACATCACATTCGACCACAAAAGTGAGAATGTCCTTTTTCATACCATCCCAGAAAAAATAACGTTTGACCCTGTCATAGGTTTTGGTAAACCCTGAGTGCCTGGATGTGGGTGTAACATGAAGCTCATAAAGCACGTTGGATTTAAGTTGTGGCTGTTTACTTAAATACAAACAACCTTTGTAGCGAAGCTCATCATTATGCCAAGAGTACCCTGGGGAAACTGGAGAATTGTCTTGCAATTGTTGGATCACATGCGAAAGTTTAGGATCTTGTATCCATTCCTGATGAACAACTTGGAGCCAATATGGTACAATGAAGGATAGGGAGAAAATAGACCCTTCATCTTCATATTTTCAAGAAAGAGCATCAACAACCACAATTTATTTTCCTTTCTTGTAAATAATCTCATAGTCATATACAAAGAGCTTAGTTACCCATTTTTGTTGTTCTAGAGAGGAAGGGCGTTTCTCCAGAAAATACTTGAGGCTTTGATGATTTGTCTAAATTTGGAATCGTTTCCCCAAGATATAAGGGCGCCGAAGATCCACTACATGCAGAATAACCAACATTTCCTTTTCATAGATTGATTAGCCCAAATGGCATTCTGACAATTGTTTGCTGGTAAAGGCTAAAGGTATTCCCTCTTGCATAAGGACTGCTCCAATTCCTCTCCCAGAGGCATCACATTACAGGAAAAATGTATTTGTGAAATTAGGAAAGGACAATACCGAAGTAGTACACATATCCGCATTCAATGCTTGAAATGCCTAATCAGTTGCAGGAGTCCAAGTGAAAGAATTATTTTTAAGGAGAGAAGTGAGAGACACCACAATCTTTCCATAATTTTGAAAAAACTTGCAATAATATCTTGTTAAAACCAAAAAATCATGCAAGTTTTTGATAGTATTAGGGCGAGGCCAACCCTGCATTGCTTCAATCTTCCTAGGATCCCCCCGGACACCAACCTTGCCAACAATATGACCCAAGTACTCAACTTTAGAGGCACCAAAGGCACATTTAGAGTGTTTGAGGAAAAGTTGATGCTGCGAGAGTAGATGGAGAACTTGATCCACATGGGAAAGATAGGATTTCCAAGTTTTACTATAGATGAGAATATCATCAAAGAAAACTAAGACAAAATGACAGAGAAAAGGATGAAAGGCAGGATCCATGAGGCTTTGGAAGGTGGAGGGGGAATTACATAGGCCAAAGGGAATGACCAAGAACTCATAGTGACCCTCATGAGTTCGAAAGGAAGTCTCGTGGATGTCAACGTCTTGCATACGTATCTGGTGGTAACCAAAATGCAGAACAAGTTTAATGAAGTACCGAGCACCACTCAACTCATCCAAGAGATCATCAATGAAAAGAATGAGAAACTTGTCCTTGATGGTGAGTTTATTGAGGGCATGAAAGCTAGGAAACATGCACCAAGTACCTTATTTATTAAGGACCATGACCACAATAGAAGAATAAAGGATGGTACTGGGGCAGATAACACCCACTTGGATCAATTCCTGCACTATTTTCTCAATTTCATTCTTTTGGGAAAAGGGATGATGATAAGGGAGAAAATTGGGAGGAAGACTGCCAGGAACAAGGGGTATGGAATGATCATGAACACCATGAGAAGGAGAAAGTCCCTGAGGAGTGGAAAAACAACCTTGTGTTTGGAGAGAATAACTTGGAGGCCAAGATGCACATAAGGTGTCTCAACCGCTTGAATAGAATGGAGTTGATAAATATTACCGGAGTGGCCTTTCTTGAGGAGATTTTCCATGCGACGAGAATTGATGATCTTGGGAGAACCAATTGTGATACCTTGGAAGTGATACCTTTGTCCCTTCTAGTGGAATTGCATGGTTAATTCCTTAAAATCCATAAGAATGGGACCCAAAGTGCATAACCATTAAACACCTAGCACAATGTCACAATCACCCATTTCATTGGCAAACATATGAGATTTCAGGTGGTAATGTCCAATTTGAAGACAAACATTTTCACAATGCCCACCACATTTCATGGACCCATCATTGGCTATCATGATTTGAAAATTATTCACAGGACGAATACATCAATTGGTTTCTTGGGAAATGCAACGATGAATAAAATTGTGGGTGCTACCACTGTCAACAAGGATGATGACCTTCCTATGCTTTATATAGCCAATGAGTTTGAAGGTTTGTGGAGCAAAGAAGCCAGTGAGAGCATGCAAGGAAATGAGTGGTTCAACGGGCTCCTGGGTAGCATCGGGAAGGGAGGGCTCTTCAACAAGTGGAATTGTCACATCTTCTTCAGGAACATCTTTGGAAATGGCCATAAAAAGTTTTTTTTCTTTACACTTGTGCCTTGAAAAACATTTTTCATCAAAATTATAGCAAAGACCCTTCAATTGGCATTCAACCATTTAATCCCTAGTTAATTTCTGGAACTTGAGGGGAGTGACAGGGGGGTTAGGATTAGTGGGTCAAGGACAAGGAACAAAAGAGGGTTTTTTGTTCTAGTAAAAAATAACTTGTTGGGCCTCTTTAGCACATTTAGTAGCTTCAAACCAAGTCTGAAGGCGGGCCATGAGAACCTGGGATCGGATTTCATCCTTTAGGCGATTGATAAAGCATTCATGAAAGAAAGAATCTGACATGCCCTCGATTCAAAAAGCCAAATGCTCAAAAGTAGTTATAAAGTCTTCCACTGTTCCTGACTATTTCAACTTRGTCAAATGACAAAGATAATGGGTATTAGGGTCAAAGCGGTCATAGAGATCTRCAACAAACTAGGTCCATACAATATATCCYYGACGTGAATTTTTATGCCATTTCCACCATTTCCATCATTCAAGATCTAGATAGAGGACATCATAGCRAAGTTTGGCCAACTCATCAATAATACCATGCAGAGAAAAATAATGCTCCATTTGAGTGATCCAACYCRTAGGATTAGAGCCATTAAATTTATTGACCTTGATGCSGGGAAGAAGGGGKTCAYGCTGAAAGGAGTTGGATTGAAAATMTAGAGAATGAGAGGAATCAAMAACATCTGGTTGGTCWGAGGAGGAAGGGCCYGAAGGGTGGTTCAAAAACTGGTTGACAACAGTCTGGAGGGTGTTAAATTAGTTCATGAATTTGGCTTCCATGGTGTCAAATTTGTGCTGGACTTGGGTCTYGAATTRTGCAAGGAGGGAAYTGGCAGAGACAATCTCAGATGTCATATTCTRGATGGATTCCTAGGCTTGATTGATGGAAGCTTGTAGGTATTGGTTGCGAGTGGTGGCCATTTGGAGAGGGGAAGAGCGGGCAAGGAAAAATGGGTGGGTGGGACCACAAAAAAGGACTTATAAATGATAGGTACCATGATGATCATAGAGAGAAGGGAAATATAATGGAATAGGTGGACAAATAGGGAAGTTGAGAAAGGGTCGAGTCCACTGAAAAAAAATTAAAAATGAAAGGTATGACTGTGATCAGGGAGAAAATGGGAATCCAATGGGATAGGTCCCAAATAAGTGTGTTAGTGAGACCACTATACTCTTATTTTTTTTACTCCTACGGAGTTATACTCCAACCTAAATAATACTGCGGTGACAAAATTCCCAAATGATTAACAAGAGGAAATGTGTAGTAATTTTACAATCAGAATGTAGAAGGCACAGTTGCACGACAATAGATCTTGTCTATTATGTTTTTGTTTTCGTCCCAATGGGTAGAGTATTTAGGGTTTCTACAGACAAGGGTTTTCCCTATGCTATAGCTCTCTGATATACGTGTGGGGTCCAACTATAGTACTCATCCCAATATCTCAGGGCACCAACTAAGGAGGCTAGACCGTTCCCTTATCCATACTACCCGACTACCCAGGTACTAGAGAGTATCTTCTCGAGTGTTTTTCTCAGTGGAACTATAGCAGTTAGGCGGCCAATCAGTTTATCTATGGAGGGCTTTAGGAGATCTAGGCCGATCCGTATATATGTTTTGTCTGATGCGCTACCACTCGAAGGGGTACCAACATGGGTTACAAGGGTGGCCAACAGATGTGAACTTGAGTACCTCTTGTATTTCCTATGTGTATTACTCCCCTACCGTGGGTTTATTCGTGTAACAACATATCTCTATAGCTTTAAGACGCCAGAATACGTCTCTACCTTGAAAAAAAAATTAACCTGCAATTCTTTGCCGAGGAAAGTGCTCTGATACCACTTGTAGTATTCCAGATATAAAATAATATGCAGAACAAAAATATATGTTAGATAGAAATGGAAGAACAACAATGATATAACCAGAACAATACTAGAATAATACCAGAATAACACCGGAAATAGCACTTTGATTACTGGTAGCAATGTTCACTTGCCTCTTCGAGGGGCAAACCTCCAATAGAGAAAAGCCCTATTACAATAATATCCAAGACAAAACTTCTCATACCCTCTACTTTTATTTATACTAATTCTATCTATATAAAAGAACAATATAGTGGAAGATCCTTCTAGAAGCAAAAGCTTCTATTAGGTCTTCTTACATTTGACTTATTCCTCCTTATTGCTAGGCCTTATTAATATTGACCTTTATTACATGGAAATATATTATTCTACCCACTTGAGGGGTTAGGTAGGTTAGGTCCATAACAATTTATTGAGTGATCGATGCTTATTTTTTGTAAGTTACCCTAACTTATCCTATAGTGATTTTATTATCATTATTTAGCTTCTTAATTTGTGTAAGTAAACTTTTTTATGATACCTCATGTGCAGAATTTATTCATTATTTTCACTTGTTGATTTATTCTTAAGATTTGGTTTCTCATCTTTTAACCTTTTGATTTTTTCAAACAATCTCTAGTTAAGGTTCCTTAGGTGACGATTTACTTCATATTTTTATGATAATTACTTCTCAAAATTTGATTTTCCTATTTTCATTTAAGATTTCATTGCGTTATGTCCTTTGTCTTCTTAACTTCTTTATTTGTACAACTAGTTTTTGATTATAATATTTTAGGTGTGAAATTCCAACATCTTTTCTTGTAAGTTCTGGTTGAATTTCTTCTCAATATTTTGATTTTGATATTAAGATTCATCTTAACATAATTGATATTTGGATATTTTATTTTTTAAATTATCAACTTATTTGGATATTTTATTTTTTAAAATTATCAACTTATTTGGATATTTTATTTTTTAAATTATCAACTTCTCTAATGACATTAGAGCATACGATAAAACATTCATTTTTAATCTCAGTATTTCATTCTTTTAATTTTTAATTTTGGTATTAATATGAATATGCCATGGTTTTGATTGGACTTCTTTAATATGGAGTTGGGTATTAAAAAAACAAGTGAGATAGCCACGCAGTGGCTAGTCCCTGCATCAAATAAAGTGTAACGTTTGAGTAGAGATGCTTCAATTATGGTCACCAATCCAATTTAAAATTTTAATCTCAATTAAATCGTGGGACTTAGAGGATTGTGGGACTGAGGAGGATTGATGTTTCAAAGGTTCAGCAGAGATGTATTAACTATAATAATATAATAATAACGTAATAATTTGATAAAAAATTATTAATCGTTCCAATAACAACAGACTCTGTGGAGATCCTCTTCCTCCTAGCTGATTAATATTGCTCATCGATTCGAGAGTCGAACCCATGCCATGTTGCTGACGTCTTTTTTCTCTTGTTTTCTCATTATTTTTCAATTGTTGATGGCGTTGTTTTGATACAGATTCTGAGATTCCATATTCAAGCTTCCCAACCCAGTGGGAATTGAACCGTTGAGCACATTCATGGAAGCATCAAACTTCTTTAATCTTTTTAGGCTGCCCATGCCCACTGGAATGGGACCTGATAAAATCTTCTGGTAAAGCTTGATTTGCACAACATTTTCCAACTTCGTGATGCTTTCGGGAATCGAACAAGAGAACCTATTCACGAATAAATCCAAGTTTGTTAGCTCCACAAGATTTCCTAAAGTCTCTGGAATTTCTTCGCTGAGGTTGCAGCCCGCCAGCCATATATTTTGCAGCTTCGTTAGATTTTCGATAATGAGAGGAAGAGTTCTGGTGAGATTAGGATTTTAGGCCCAATTAAACTGTAGTGTTGAGAAGATTGGAAAAGTGATTTAAGACTTGCAACTCCAGCAGCTGGGGGAACCCGGTGGAACCAGACCAGTGAAGTTACTTCCAGAGAGATCTAGATGCTTGAGCCTCGAAATCTATGAGATTAAGTTCGTAGGTTATGGCTCTTAAACCAGCACTGTGAAAGCCACATTTATTGTTTTTCTTTACTGCCGATGGGATAGGGGAGAAGGACCGGTTTGGTGGGGTAGTTGATGAGGCACTTCTCTGAGAGTGTCGTTTAAAGGAGTGAAAGTGAGACTCACTGAGGTAGGCCAGGTTAAGCTTCAAATGATATAATTTATGGTTCATGATATTCAACTTTGTTGCTGGATACAACCATAGTCCACTAGAATCGAATCTAATGAATAGGAAAGTTTGAACCTATTTGAGAAAGAAGGAAGTAAGTCATGTAAGCATATCAAGCATAATGACCTGCGGGGATATGGATGTGGATAGATTGATTGGCACTAGGTGGTGTAAACATAAGGCCTTGGAGGGATGATAAAGATAAGTGAATAGATTCATTTGCAAATGCAGAAGTTGATAAATCAATTATTTACCCAAAAGAGAGTGGTGTGCTTTCACAAAATCTCATACTTCTGCGTAATCTCACTGATACACCCCTCGTACGCAAGGTCATTGATACAACCCATACACAAAACAAGGAACAAGGAGTTGTGTCCATGTACATCATCTTGTTGTACTCTTCTTTTCAAACTGCACTAAACCTTTCACAGTTGAATAAATTCAAGGTTAGATTCCTATATATTATTATATATTATACAAATTATACATACTATGAATATATGAATATCAGAGGTATTGAATTATTAGAATTACCAATCTGATTTTGAAATCTCATTATGCTTTCAGGAAGCAAGATTCTGAAACTATATTTCCTACTAGGTATTGAATCTATTGTTGTTAAATATGGAATAGTTTGTGCTTCTTTCTCTATTCATGCCTTTGTTGCTGGTTCTGGATCTGTTTCTCTAGCAGTCCAACACTAGACATATATTGAGAAAATATTTTTCTATCATGAAACACAATCATGAAATGCAACAAGCACACACTATTGCCTACAACTTCTTGACCCACCTAGTGAACCTTGTAAGCCCTCGTCGTTGAATTCCCTCACCATCAAACTGATCACAACTTCTTGACCCACCAAGTGAGCCTTGTAATCCCTCGCCAATGCACGCCCTCACCATCAAACCGCCTACCGAGTGAGCCTTGTAATCCCTTTTCTATGAACACCCTCACCATCAAACCACCTATAGCAACTTGAACCGTCTAGTGAGCCTTCTAAGCCTCCCTTTGATGCCTTGTAATATGTTGAGCCTTCTAAGCCTCCCTTTGATGCCTTGAAATCCATTGAATTCCCTCGCCATGAAACACCATTTTCCGTTTCATTTCCATTATGCCATCAATCTTTCCTTTCCATCAATTCCATGAATTTGTCTTTAAGAGCTCTCTCCCATCATGTTTTCAATAGAATGAACCCTGAAAATAAGAATGCAAGGGAGGTTGAACCCTGAAAATAAGAATGCAGGGGAGGTTAAATGGCTTCAAGCATCCAAGTGGAGTATTGCACGCACACAGATGGAGCATCCAAGTGGAGTGGAGCATTGCATGCACATAGATGGAGCAAGAGCCTATCTAAGGTGGAGCGTTGTGGGGATGCCTTCAAATGTAAAGTTGTTTCGATGCCTTCGACTGTAGTGAAATGTTGGAAGCTTCAAATCCTATCAAAAATGTTAGAAGGGATGTCAAAAATGTCAGAAGGGGTCAAAGTTCTGACTTTGGGTGCTTCAAATCCTGACATAAATGTCAAAAGGGGTCAAATTCTCGCCAATTATAATTTGTAATTTTAAAATTTCATTTTACAAGACTAAAAAATAGGTAAAATAATTGAAACATACCAGGAATTTAAGTCCCATCCAAAGTTTCAATGGCCAATGAAAAAAACGATAATAAATATTATAAAATTTTGAAAAGATTTTTGAATTTAAAAAATATTCAAATTAATAAAATTATTACAAAAACTTAGTAAAAACTTTGCAAAAACATTACAAAACGCACCATTTAATGTAACAAAATGTACCCACTAATACCTGGTCAATGCACCTTGACCGCAAGGCGAAAGCTATAGTCCCCGCCTTGGTCAGAGGCAGGGACTAATAAATCTCGTCTTTTCAAATGGTTCCTTGTGACTCTTAAATAAACATTATTACCCTTTTAACTTTGGTGATTTATTTTTTAATCTAGTTTGAACTCAAGCCCTTAATATTTAATATTTAAAAGCCAATGTTGAATATTTTGTTGATTTTGAAAAAACACTTGAATATTATAATCCCAATGTCATGATTTATGGATTATGAAACATGATGATTTATGTCTACTTATGGTTTGAGAGGAGTGATATTTGTTTTCCAATTCACCTTTTATACCCTCACGACAATATTAATATATAATATTGCGAGCTTCCTATTTTGTTATGAGATTATGTGTAACCTACTCATTGGTAGTTGATGTAGGTAACCACAAATTCAGTAGTTGGGTCTTTGCAGAGCGACACCCTTAATTATTCAATCTTTTGTGAATATTGATATTCACCTAGTTTGGTGGCACATTTGAACATTTTGTGATAAATATGTTTCTTTTTATTTAATTCCAATGCATTGGTTACACTATGAATCTTCTTACACTTCTACCATGAAAATAAGGGAACATAAATAACTAATCAAATTTGTTTGTAATGGGTAACTGTGTGATTTTAAGCAAATGTTGGGTCATGTTGGGTCTCTGTGTTGTGGTTAAAGACTCAGGGATCATGGAAACTTTGATGTAATGAGTGTGAGAAATTAGACAAGGACTTAGTTGCGGTTAAGAATTCATGGGTCAATGAATTTGACAACCTCGTAGAGTTTCCCAAAGAAGAATTTAAGCGTTGTCTTGTCACATTTGTAAATAAAAACAAAGACCACTTGTCAACAATTGACCAAATCCATGTGGAATATTTGCTCTTAGAGTTAATCAAGAAATCACCATCCCATAGATAAAGGAGTACATTAATGAATAACTCAAGAAGTCATTACAAGAGATCATCAACCCAAAATAACTACCCGAGATAGTGATCTCAAAGGAGTCCCGAATCCCGAAATCATATAAAGGCAGACCCCTAGCAACACAAAAGAGAGAGAGAACATTTCCTTCTTAGTAAGTAAATCATTTGTTACGTTTGGTCTTCCTTTTATTTTCTTATGCTCAGTTAATAATCCCTCAGTCTTACCTGTTTCATGATCCGTGAAAACCTAATACCAATTTCTAACTATCTTCCTTTATTTCTTCCAAGTCTTACTCCTATTTATGGTCCACGTGAGCTCCAATCCCTGTCCATTTGGACAAACACCTTTTACTTTTTGAATATTATAAACAATTTTATAGACAATTGTCTATATTTTTGAGGTTCCTAGAGAACTATTTGGGATACATGACTATTGATTTTTCATACTTTGATTTTGTTGGCAGCCATATATTCATGGTCGATTTTATCAATGTTTAAAACATAGTTTTAATGGAATAAAATTTTCTATAGCTTCCTCTTTGCGTATGAAAAGACTTCAATTATGATTTTGTTTTGAAAAATTCGCTTGATTGGTTGTGTGTTTTTGAGTTCATTTCTTTCGTTAACTCTCTCATTTTTTCTTGTTCAATTTCATGGCTGTTTAATCATGAAATTGAAACAAATTTGGTTTGAACACATCATACAAATTTTTAAAGTTTCTCTATGTGAAATTGGATGAGTACCTAAGAACACCTAATGATCTTAAGGACCTTAGAGAGTATTGAGCTTATCAATTTTTCAATGGGTCCTTTACCATTAGCATACGAGTTGATCACCTTTGGGGTGTGCCTTAGTCATTTTATACATTTGGATTGTTAATTATCACCTACCACCTCCACGATCGCTCATAAAATAAAAAATCTGATATAACTTGAAATATGAACGCTATCCCTTTTGTCATATCACAATCTAATCGTTGTTGTACAGGACTGTTATCCATGCTCTGAAACAATTACTCCCTTGTCCTGCTAGATTAAGCTCACATTCATTGCCTGAGTGGTAGTGATTCATTTTTGGGTTGGGTTGTTAATAGAGGAGGTGGTTTTCAATTACACATGTCCTCTGGTTCAACATGCACTCATCAACCTGAGTAGTGGATATGGTGGCCTTATACCGAAGCCTTAGTTATCAGGTCACCTTCGAAAATGCAGAGCTTATCCTTCATATTGGGTGGTTTCAAACATACACCTCTCTTCGCTACTCCTGCTGTTATATCATGACCAAACCCATGGCCCCTATGGTGAGGATAGAGCCAAATGGATCACAAGCCTTGCTCTCCCATGACGACGTTGTAGACGATCTCGCAAGATTTGGGTGGGTTAAATTTATACAGTCCTTCAAAGGTTTTAACCTCAAAGTCGCTCAAGATTTTGCACAGACCTTCGATGACACTAGGGCCAAAATAGGCGATTTGCAGTTGGAAGTTAGTGAGGATTCGATTGAATAAGCCACATGATTTCCCCAAGAAGGAGCTCGTTGGTTAAAGAATCTCAAATTCGAAGGTATCCCTTGGCACCTGCTAATGGTTTCCAAGAGATCGTGCTAAAATGTCAAAGGTACATCAATAGTTTTGTTTAAACCTCTATGGCACGATTTACTATTGATACTCAAGAATTTCCTCACTTGTGAGGGACGATATGGACTAGTTTTCTTGTTTCATATTCGTTTTCTAATGGTTTTCTTATGGTTTGGTTTAAATATGTCGTTCTACTTGCTTAAAAGCCTTAAAAAATGGCTAGATTTTACCAGAGGCAAAACCTTAATGTTGAGTCCATCTTATTTCATCGTGGCCTGATTCAAATTTTGGTCATTTCCCAATTGTCAAAGGTTGGGGATAATTGGAAAGATTTTGTGGATAGGAATGGGTTCGCTCCACCTAAAAACGTAATCGAATCACCTCTGCGTTTTCATGAACCCACTAGCCCTTGCCTATCGACTCCTTCTGTGAGAGACCTCCATGTTGAATTGCAAGGAAACCTTGTGTCAATTACCAAAACCCCTGCTATTTTTCATAAATTATCCAGAGGCACACACTAGAGGCGCGGTTTTGTTCCTAAAAAATCCTTAGAAGATGTGTTGGATAATTTGAAGGGAATGAGTCTTGTTGTTCCTAGTCCTGGGCAATATGTGGTTGGTTTGAATGAAATTAAAACCAAGAAATAGGGAAGAATTAAAAAATAGAGGGTTCCTGATATTGATTTTAAGAAAAAAAGATCCGATCAACTCCTTTCCAGAATGTTGAGGAATCAACATCACAACTGTAAAAAACCTATCCCTATTATTGATGTCGACGACTGGATTTCTGTTGATGATACTGGCACTGATGCACCCCAATATGATTTCATATCAAATTTACCTCCTTTCTTAAAGGAACAACAAGGTTTCTTAGGTATTCAGTATTATCTCAAAAGGATCATGGAATAAGGAAAATCTCCCACTATAAATTAGACTCGTCCATTGCCAAATTTAGAACCAGTGTATTGTGAGAATTGTTTTGATTGGATCGAAAGATACTATCGAGATATTTCTTACCTACATGCGCATTTGAATCAAGTGATCACTCAGAACTTAGTTCTTGAAAGGGAAAACAATGATCTCAGAGCTTTCATTCAATCGAGTTCACACAGGGCCAATAAGCGTTTCAAGAGATCAAGAAATGTGGTTATTAAAAACTCCACCAGTTTCAATGCTATTATAAACTCAGATTTGTTTGATGTTTCTCTTTCAAATTTCTAATTGGTAAATAGTTTTCTTATAATTTACGATTGGAATTTGTTTGAATAATAAATGAATTTGTTTTGATTTTATTTTTATTTAGACCATCTTCAAAATCGAAGATTCTGTATCTTGTCTTTTAAATTATTTATTTGATTATTGCCTAATTTAGATTTCGTTTTCCTTGTCTCGGGTGAAAAACAAGTCAATGTGCTACGATTAATGGAATGAGTCATAGGTTGGGCATATAATGGACTTGTATATTTCATTTTGTGAAAAAAAAATGTTTCAATGATGTAACTATTTTGGATCATAAGATTTCAACAGAATTATCTTTTGGTTATTTTGTTTTTAGTAAAAGTTTTTAAAAAGAAGACCTGTCTCTATCTTGCATGATATGAGGAACAAATTAGAAATTTGTTTAAATAACACTTCTTTCCCAGTGATAGGGGAAATTCCTCCTGGACCATATGATGGACTTATTTTTTTTGAAAATATATGGGATACAATTTACTCTTTGGATTTCGTCCTTTTGTAGACTGTGCAATGCTATCATTGTTTCTCATGTAATTTCTGGATGTGAAATTTTATTTGTATCGAATTAGCTTTAGTCTGTTCTACACATAACCTTTCACATTATGTTTTTCTTTACGTGGTTCATTATATTTTGGTTCTGTTGATATCTATGACTTATCATATATCCAATAATTTTGATTTTKCATCTAATGTTAGGTAGATGGTAAGACCATTTGTTGAAAGTTGGAGTTTCTTTCATTTTCAGTTATTGGACATTTTGAAGTCACRGGGGATAAAATCATTTGTCTTTCTATCATCATAGACATTGTTCCGGAATATAAAAGACTTCTTTGAGTTTGTTTAGGAAGTATTATCCTTGCTTTTGTCATAGATTTATACTTGACACAGGTTGAGTGGAGCTTATACAAATACAGAGAGATGAATCTAGCTTAGTACTGCTCATCAACATAAGGTTAGTTAGTTTATTATTTATTTAATTTGTTGATTTGAGAATGAATAATGATTGCATAATTTAAACGTTAAATGCTTTGTCCATTATCGTTACATCATTTACAATCTTATTCACTCATTGTTTATTAGTTTGTCAGTTATAGTACTAGAATATTTTTGTTTATTTTTAATATTGTTTAGATCCATTAGTTGAAAACAATCATTTTCACAAGGCTTTACTTAAACCTTGTAATTGTATATATCTATTGGACATAATCTCTGTTAGTTAAGCATTTGTAATTAATGTGTCGATTGATAGAATTGTACCTTTAGTAAGTTCACATATTTTAGTTATTTTAGAATCCTAGTTGGCTAACAGAGCCATAAAACCTGTCAGGGTAGATTATTCCAAACAACTTGGGTTAAATAGACAACTCCGGTCTGTATCTTCCCTTCTCGTTGATGGTGTTTCATAAACGCCCGTCAACAAATGGTGCTAGTAGGAGGGCCTGAAATTCATTGATGGAATGAGGAGTCCGTAGGACTCCCCCAAACAATCATTCTCCTATCGTGACGCGTAGTCGCTCAGACCCTAATGTTACAATTGACCTAACTACTACCTCAAAAACTAGTCCTGACATTCTCGTTGAGCCAGTGACACCTATTCCTCAAAGGATTGATGTACAAGAAATTGTTCACCGGTCGATTTTGAGAACTCAAAGTGCTTTGTCCCAAATCAGATAGCCTGGTAGACAGCTAAATCAACCCCTTGATTTCTCCAATCCACAAGAACAACCTCTTGACACCGGTATGCCCGATAACACATTAGGTGCTAACATCACCGATCCTTCTGAAGCACTAATCCTTAGTGCTGGGGGATCTGGTCTCCCACCATCCCCAATTGGTTCTTCTCCACCCTCTTCAAGAGAGAAATCCTCAGATGAAGGCAGTTCTTCGTATAAATGATCTCAACATTCAACTCCACCAACTCCCATGGAAAACCAAAATAATCCCACCATACCTTGGCTCGATCAAGATGTCATGGCAGTACCTATACCCCAACACTCGTTGCCCAAACATCCGGAAACGTGGCTACCCAAATTCAACCCAGATTCGAAGCAATCAGCTGAGGATCACATTAAGAAATTCATGTTAGTTGTTAGGCTCCAGAGTGTCGAACACAAGGATGTTGTGTGTAGGTTATTCCCCTACACTTTTGAGGGGAATGCCTCAACCTGGTATTTTGCGCAACAACCTCAAACAATCATCTCTTGGGACAAGTTTGAAACCTGCTTTCTAGAAAAATTTGGAGATGATAAATCTCCAGAAGTCCTGGTAATGGAACTTTATAATATGAAAATGAACCCTAAAGAAAAATTTAAAGATTTCAACTAGAGATTCCTTACGTTAAAAAACAAAATCCCTGTATATTCGATGCCTGCGGAAAACTTGATTGTTGCATACTATATGAAGGCCCTGCATAACAATATATCTATATGGGTTAAAATGTCCAAAATGAACACATTACTAGAAGCCTTCGAGGAGGTAGTCCTTATCGAGAAGGACATTCTGAGTTTAAAATATAGTTTAAATAGTGAGGCTGAAACAACTTTGTCTTCTAAAATGAAAATATAAATTCTCACTAGACCTCCTCAAACTAAAAATCAACAAGAGACATTAGACTTGGAAAGTTTGCAGAAAGATTTCTAGAAATTATCTAATCAGGTCGTAGACTTAAAAAGATCCGTTAAGGAGGCATATACAAGTAAAGGAGGTTTTAGACCACCTTTCAGGAAACAGTTTCCTCCAAACCGGCCAAACCCGACCACAAAAGGTATAAACTTTGAAGGACTACAATACGCTTTGCAAGCAATACTGGAAGCACATGATAACGTTGTTTATGTACCTCCTGAAAATCAAGAGGACACAGATGAAGAGGAAACACTTGATGAGGAGGACTCATATCCTCCCGTTTTTGGACATTTTTCAGACAACATCTTTCAAGCAAATTTTGAAACTGTCCATCCTTATAACACTCGAAGTAAAGTTCAAAACAAACTTCCACCAGAAACAAGTAGGAATGCAGTTTCTAAACAACCAAAACAAACTAAAACTAAACAAAACCCTGTTGCCCCAGTTTTAGAATATGATTTGGTTGAAGATTTTAAGAACCTAATGGAAAATATATCAGTTTTTGAATTACTTAAATTCCCCCTTATCCTACAGAAAAGGCTCCAAAGTATAGTTGAGAATAATAAAAATATTGACTCTATTAGCAAGAAATCAATAGAAAATGACCCAAATAAAACAAAAGATGTCCCTGGTAAAAAATCATTTGAAAATCAAGATAAAAGGGACGTATCAATGAAAACTATAGGAAATTTAGATAAGATTATTTCAGGTACAACCATAAAAAATTAATAGAATTCTACTGTCTCATCATGAAAAAATGTACCTCCTTTTTTGCTAACTTTCAAAATTTTCAACATAAATGTACATAACTGCATGGTTGATTTTGGCGCCTCATCGAATGTAATTCCTCTATCTGTATGATAGAAAATTAATGTTGAAGTAAAACCTTCTGATTTAAAGATCATTCAGTTAGATCGAACCAATGTCAAGGTCATTGGTGAACTTAAGAATGTGCTGATAAGGTAGTCATCTAACCCTAAGTTCCACCAAGTAATTGATATAATTGTTGTTGACATTCCAAAAGTTTATGGTTTATTTTTTAGTAGATATTTGTCAGAGCATTTACATGGCTATTTTTCTACAAATTGCTCTCATCTGTGGCTGCCAGAAAATGGACAACCTAACAAGATCATAATAAATAAAGAATATTACCTCAAGTACATTGTTACAGATTTAAATGATCCCAATGAGCCTTTTACTACTGCTGTAAATACAATTGAGGCACAATGAATGATTACTTTTTTTGGAAATTTCATGACTGAAATATCCTCTATCACCTACCCAGAACAACAATCTGAAATATCGGCCTATACTCAAATGGAAACTCTGAGAAGTACACCGAACATTGCTGATGACAAAGAAATCTGGTCATTATACTTTGATGGATCTAAATCCCGTGAAGGGACAGGCATTGGTTGTGTATTGATCGATCCCAAAGGTAATAAAAATTGTATTTCTTTTCGATTGGAATTTGAATGTACTAACAATAAAACAGAATATGAATCATTTCTACAGGGACTAAAGAAGGCATTGGATCTTGACGTGCAAAACTTGGTAGTATTTGGTGACTCGAAAATCATAGTCAAGTAGGTAAGAAATGCGATACATTGTTTATCACCTCATTTGAAAAAATACCAAACCGAGGTATGGAGTTTAATACATAAATTTCTCGCTTTTAATATAAATTCCATTCCTTGGTCGGGTAATTCGAAAGATGATTTATTAGCTAATGTTGCCTTGAAATTATTGCCTGCTGAGGGTCTTTTTCCTAATGCATTCTCGGTTGAATTGTTGTTTAGGCCATCGATTCTCAACAACATCACCAATTGGAGAGTGTTTTATGACGATCAACAACTCATCAATTTTCTGCATATGGAGGACACTTTCCAAGATGCGGTTATCGATGAAAGCACCCACAATGAAAATATTCAAGATTTCACGGTAATTTTCGACCCTCATTCAACGAAAGTATCATTCGAGCTGGTAAAATCTATCCCCATATCTGTTGTTAGATTAGAGAAATTTTATGATTTACAAGACAAGTTTAGAGGGATAGTCAATTGAAAAACAAATAGTTCCTCATTACTGTATGAAACTGTAAATTTAGGAACACAAGATAATTCTCAAAATATCAATCTGGGGAAAGGATGTTCTGAACAAGAGAGATCTGCATTCATAAAATTGTTCAAATAATTCAAAGATGTGTTTGCTTGGACATATGATGATATAAAAACCTTTGATACAAACATAATACAACATGTAATTCCCATGAAGCCCCAAACCCAACCTTTTCAGCAAAAAATGAGAAAAATGCATCCTAAATTAGAACCCACCGTAAAAAAGGAACTAAATAAATTACTCACTGCCAAGTTCATTTTTCCAGTCCGACATACTCAGTGGGTATCCAACTTAGTCCTAGTAAGGAAGAAAAATGGGGAAATTCCACTTTGTGTTGACTTTCGCAACTTAAACCAAGCCTCTAATAAGGACACTTACCCCGTTCCCCTAATGGAACAATTTTTCAACAAGTATCTGGTTTTGAGAGGCTATCCTTATTAGATGGTTTCTCAGGGTATAACCAAGTCCTTATGTCTCCATCAGATTAGTTGAAAACCACTTTTCGTACCCCATGGGGAACCTATGCCTATAGAAAAATGTTGATTAAGGTTGGTTGTCATTGATTTCAATCCTTGAAGAAACCCTGATATCACAAAGGATGAACTCCAAAGTGGTCCCCTTATGGTGAAATCCCTCATGAGAAGACACTTTGCAGATTGAGTTATTCTAGAAGTATGGTTAGAGAACCCATGCTTATTTGTGGAATAATGATATGAAGGTCAGTGAATTTGTCAGTGAAACTATCCTAGATGGATATTTCTTGTCATGCCATTTTCGATGGTATGTGGAATGTCACATAACTCCTCACGGTTAGAGAGTTATGGCCATAAGAAGTTGGAGAACCCAGGTTTGGGTAATGGACCCAAGTTTGTTTGATGGATAATGGTATGATTTTTGATATATTTGAATGTAATACTATTCTATATGGATAATACATGTCATTCCATTTCTGGTGCTATGTGGAACGTCACATAACTCCTCACGGTTTGAGAGTTATGGCCTTACGAAGTTGGAGGACCCTCATATGTCATCTAGAAGCCCCAAAAGGTCAAAGTAGTCAAAGTGGTTTAAGAGATTTTAGAAGGTAAATAATAAAGTGAAGTGATGAGTGTACTATAATTCAAAGTGAATAAAAAATTATTTAAATAATAAATTTAATGGAGAAATTAGAAGTGGGTTAACCCTAAAATAAGGAAAGTGGACAAAGTGACCTAGAAGATGCTTTTAAGGAAGCTACTTGGAGAGTATAAATAAGAGGCAAGGCTCTCTCATTTTAGATCAAACTGAATAATATTGAATATCTATAGGTTTCTGAGGTAACCAAAGGATATCTAAGCCAAATTTCAGAAGGAAGGTGAAGAAAAGAAGGCCATAATTCAAGGGAGGATAAATTCTTTTGATGATGCTTTCTAAGGTATGTTATTTATAGGTCATCTCACCATTTTCGCAATAAATTTTTTTCTAGAATGCTTCATACCATGAAATTTCTATTCCATTGAGTAAACATATCCAAGTATATTTGGTAAAAAATTCAACTTGTGGGTCATTATATTTCTGGAGTTACACTCCGTGGAAAATAGGGTTTGTGGCTAGTCTTGAAACTAGTCTAAAACAAGTGTTTCGGTAAAAAAACGTCATAACTTCTTCATAACAGATACAAATTCAGTAAGACCAAATATGTTTATTAGATTACAATCTTTATTATTATGTGCAACATTTTCATATCGATTCAACAAATATCCTGTGCAGGGCATGCTCTACAAGGTCGCTCTCTAGAATAAGCCAAAATTCAGAAAGGTATGCCATTTTTGATATAAATCCTTTTCTGAGAGGTTTCAAGTAGTGACACCTGGAGGAATTACATAAAACACACTAAAGAACATTGTGTGTCAGTTTCATATCTTTATTCATTACAGGTACATAGTTATGATTATTTCATGTTAGGGTGTTTGACTAATCCAAAACTAGGCATGTGTGAGACTAAAGAAAAGTTTGATGAAAATGCTAGTCTCTTGTAGTTAAAGTTAAGGAAGGTTTGTAGGTATGTGATCATATACACCAGTTCTACTACATAGTTACAAATCAGATTTGGATGATGAAATTGATGATGGCTTTTTGTTAAGGTACATGTTGGGTACATGGTTGAGACAAGTAGTTGATGAGTTGGCAGATACATGAGGTGTATAGTTGTTGATGTTGATGAGTCATAGTTGATGAGTAGTTGATACATGATTGGTACATATTTGGTGCATGGTTGATTCACTTGTTCATGGTACAGGTTATTTTTAAAGGTTTGGTGCATGGTTGATGCACTTGTTCATGGTACAAGTTTTGTATAGGTTTGGTGCATGGTTGATGAACTTGTTCATGGTATAGGTTTTGTACAGGTTGGTGCATGGTTGATGCACTTGTTTATGGTATAGGTTGATTGGTATAGGTTTACAATAGTATATCTCACAGTGATAGTGTGACAATGGTTCCATCATTCTACTTATACGTCAGGGCAGTTGGACGGGGAAATGACAGGTGGTTGTAGCCACCTTCTAGTTGTAGCCAAAGAACATAGGGGGTTTTATCCTCCTTCTGGTTGTGTCTAGATATTTGGGGAGTTGGATCTTCCCTCAGGTTGTAGCTTGAGAAACGAGGGGGTTGGAGCCTCCTTCTAGTTGCAGCTGGAAAACAAAGGAATTTGGTGCTTCCAATGAATGTAATTATTCAAGACATATAATAAAAAGCATTCCATGGTTTTCTCTCACCTTGGGTTTCCACGTAAAACACTGGTGTACTGTGTATGTGTATGATTGTTCATTTGTTCATTTCTTATTTACTCTGCAATTATTGGATGCTAATGCTACATTGATATAACACTTGGGTTATATGGTTAAAAAGGATTAAGTTTCTCTTTTACTGATTCACCCCCCCTCTCAGTAATCCAACAATTGGTATCAGAGCTGGTTCCTTTAGGAAACAGTTTAACCACTGGAAGGAGATCATGGATTATTCTGAGAATGAAGTACCAATGTTTAATGGTTAGAATGGTTTTAATTATGAGATGTGGAGCATAAGGAAAAACGTTTTTTTACAGGCACAAGGACATTATATTTGGCTATCAGTTGTTACGGGATATGATAATTCAAAAAGGGAAAAATTGCAGCCAAGAAGGAATTGAGGAAGAATAACAAAATAGCAATGGATTTCATCTGGGAAGGATTACCTAATCTGGTAAGAGAAAATGTTGGTAAATGTTCATCAACAAAAGAAATTTGGGATAAGTTACATGACATATATTATTCACCCATCACAAATTCAGAAAATGCCAAAGTAGATGCGGATACAAATCAAGAAGAATTATGTTCACCATGTCAAGCAGATTCAGAAGATAAAGAGTACATAATCACCAGAGGTATGTTGTTTTGTTCTAATTGTGAAAAACATGGACATCTTGAAATAGAATTCCATGAAGGAAATGAGACAGAAAAACTAATTGAAAATGAAGACAATTATGAAGAAGAATTGATTAGTGCTTTGGATGAACTAAGAGTAGAAAACAATTCACTCAAGAAATAATTGATGAAACAAAAGGAAAGTGTTCACATTTTTGAAGAATCCCAATAGGTCATCGAGAACTTAAGAACTTAGCTAGAAGAAGCTAGAAAGATCGAAGAAAATCTTGAATATCAAAAGTAGTGTTTGGAAACCAACATAGCAACACAAAAGGAAGAAGCAGAAATGAGAGAGAAGATATTGATAGATCATCTTAAGGAAATAAATAACGATCTAAACCAGCTTGAGGCAGATTTTGGTCAAGAAGAGAAAGGACTTGAAGAATAAATACTCACATTAAAAATTCATCTTGAAGAAGTGAAAAGAACATAATAATTCGTGAAGTCTTAGATAATGAAGAAAGAAGAAGATGTTGAAAATCTTGAAGAAGAAGTTGTCACATTGAGAAGTAAAATCTTCAAGCTCAACAATAACGTTGAAGAGACAAAAACATCCACATTAGTTATAGAGAATGAAGAGAAGCACTCTAGGTTGTTAGAAAAGAATAATGAATAAAATAGAAAGAGTTATGCAGAAGTACTCAAAGGAAGGAATCATGGTCAACCAGAATCTAAGAAAACTATTGAAGATACATATTCAAGAAGACCATCCATCTTCAAGCCACAAAGAAGCTTCAATCATGATCATGATCAATCAAGGAAAAAATTCAGAAGGACTACACCACAAAGAAGATCATTCACTCCAAGGTATGCAAATTTATTTTATGGTCATTGTTTTTATTGTACTAACTTTGGACATAAGGTTGCAGATTGCAGGGATAATAAAAGAAATGTTCAAGAAAGAAGTGCCTATGTGGTTGCACATAACATTGAGTGTTACAAATTTCATAACTATGGACACATAGCCAGTGATTGTACAAGCATGATCGATACTTACATGAAAGAGAATACTGATATCAGATATAAGAAAACATGGATAAGAAAACAAGAAGAACAGGTGAACAAAGACTAGGTACCAGAGATCACAAGATTGGCAATAAAACGAGATGAAGAAAATTCTACAGAGAAAAAGAAATATGTCAGATACAGAAAGGTTTGGAAAATAAGTGAAAGAAAGGAAGGACATGTAAATAAGTAACATGTTCAAGAGATTGTACTTTCAGGCATTGTAGTGAAAGATGAATCCATGGATAGAAAGAAAGAAGTCAGAGCTCTGAGAGATAATGAATCTACCAATGAAGATGATGATGAATACACATCAGAGAAGGAATTATTATGAGACATTCGACTTAGAGAATCCCAAGTAATATGAATATTAGACAGGGGGAGTCTATGCGATAGTTGTGACAGACCAAATAACCATCCTTCAAGAAGCTTGCAGAGTTTGAGAAGACAGATTCAGAGCAATCGGTTAACAGAAGTACAGTTTGATAGATTAATCAAGACTTCATGATAGTATAGTGATAAATGGGTTAGCATTATGGACAGTTGCACAAGTAGAGTCTTGGACAATATGGACAAATATGGATTCGTAAGAACACTTAGCAGGCTTGGAAATATATATGATAGTGGATGAGAGAATGGATTCATATATTGGTTTAGAGAGTGGTTCAGAGATAAAGCAACATTATCATAATGGATGATAATTATACAAGAAATGGCTTGAACAATGCTAATGGATTCCAAATTGAGAGATGTATTTTGGACATAGGCAATGCATATAATAGTTCACATTCAAAACAGAGTAATGCTCGGAAACAACACTGACAAAACTCCCTATGAGCTATGGAAAGGAAGACCAACAAATGTGAAGCACTTCAGAGTTTTTGGAAGCAAATTCTACATCAAAAGAGAAGATGGAAGAATGGGAAAGTTTGAATCTCATGTAGACAAAGGAGTACTTGTTGGTTACTCAAGTACAAGGAAAGAATACAAGTGTTACAATATGAGATTGAACAAAGTTGTTGAAAGCATCAACGTAACAATTGATGAAACAAGCAGACCAGAATCAAAGGAAAAAGACAATGAATCAATGGAACAACCTTTTGAAGAAGAAGCAGAAGATGAAAAAGAAGTAGAAGAGGAATATGAAGAGAATCCGACATAAACAAAAGAGAAAGTTCAACAAGTGTCTCCAAAGACACCTAACAGACGAGTAAAAAAGAATCATCCTTATAATCAAATTATCGGAAACAAAGATGTAGGAGTTGATACTAGAAGAAGAATCCGTTCACCGGAACAACACCTAACACTCTTATCTACAATTCAACCAAACTGTTTTGAAGAAGCCAACAAGGATGAATTTTGGAATAAGGCCATGGATGAAGAATTGGATCAAATAGAGAAAAATGATACTTGAGAATTGGTTCCAAGACCAAAGAATAAGAATGAGATCGACACAAAATGGGTTTTCAGGAATAAATTGAATGAAGATGGACATGTTACAAGGAACAAAGCTATATTGGTATGTAAATGATATACAAATATTGAAGGAATCGACTTTGAAGAGACATTTGCCCTAGTTTCCAGAATGGAAGCAATCCATTTGATTTTAGTTTATGCATGATCCAAAAATATTAAAGTGTATCAGATGGACGTAAAATCAACTATTCTGAATGGGGAACTTGAAGAAGAAGTCTACATTGAACAACCAGAAGGATTTCAGTTGTCAGAGAATGCAGATTATCTGTGTAAATTAAATAAGGCCTTGTATGGTCTAAAACAGGCTCCTAGAGCATGGTACTCTAGACTGGGTAAGTATCTACAATAGGCAGGGTTCAAAAAAGGAAGTGAAGACAACAAAATCTACATCAATGTAAGTCAAGGTAATATTTTATTAATTGAAGTTGATGTAGACCCCCCCTTCTTTCCTCGGGGCTGCACGACCTCTCGGTCTAGGATCTTTATTCCTTCTGATTCGGATCGACCCTTCGGGATCCTTATTGAAACCAAAACAACTATACACAGGCCCCCTTTTCTCCTAAGGCACAGGTCCTGTGATACCTGCGACCTCTATTTGCGGGCTTCTAAAACGTCAAGTTTCAGGTGCTAGATCCTTTTTCATTAGCCCCTTCCTTCATATGGCCTTGGGCTGTGACCTTACAGAAATATGCGATTGCGGGTGTGTCCAAGGGTGGTTTTAGGCCAACTCGCTTTTCACCCTGTAATTCACTACAAAGTTCCATGTATGCCTTTGATGATACCGTGGTTTCAATTGCGGCCCGCTCAAGGAAAATTAAGATCCAAGTATGTTCTGGCCCCGCAATTCTTCCCGACCATCGATCTCTCACTTTCGACGATGATTCGTGATCAACAACTGCTATGTATACTCCTTTCTTATATTTCACGTGCCTTCCCAGACCTCCATGATATGTCGACACATAGCTCTCTTCCAAACCAATGGCTATGATTGATTCCGCATTTCTGGCCTTTGGGAGTTTCAACTCTCAACTCTTGGTTCCTCCTCAGTATCTATATTCTAAAGTGGAATATTTGTTGACACCTGTCACTACATATGTGTAGCTATGATTTCCTTCACGAATACGGCCTTAGGGAGTTTTAGTTCTGAACCTCTCGTTTCTTCCGGAGAGATTTCTCCGAAATGGAAGATCGTCTGCCATGCATCCTTATAAATTGACGACTCTGCTCCCACTTCGAGACTTTAGTCTCCTCAACCAGATAAACAGTCCTTCAGATCCCTCCTCGATCAATGATCAAAATATTCTTTGGGACTTCGGTGCTTTCACCCTCTGCTTTCTTCCGTAGTGCTCTATATCCGAAGTTTTAGATCTGGTGCCACATGTCCACTTTCAAATCAATGGCTATCGTCCTCTTCGGGACTTCGGCCTTCAGTATTCTCAAATCTCAACTTTCACTTCCCTTCAAAGTATGTGGATTTATTCCACGTGTCCTTTTGAATCGAACGGTTGAAAATTACTTCTGCTCTTTGTGTTTCAAAAGTTTCAAACTTCTGTGTGCTTGTTCCTCTCAGGGAGCCTTCACCTGAAACTGATGGATTTCTGCCACCAGTTCTTCTAGACAATGGAAGGTCCCAAATCACTTCGGGACTGCAGGACTTTAGCAAGTCCACTCTCCCCTTTTCCTTGAATCCTCCTTAGAGATGACCTTGGGCGGTGACCTTGTGAAAACACACGATTGCGGGCATGCTCAAAGGTGGTTTGAGACCAAACTACATTTCGTCCCACAATTCACCTTGAGCCTCCACATGTCCTTTCTCCAAAACCATGGTTTGGATTGAGACCCACCCTCGACTTCGTAAAGCTCGAGCACCTTCTATCCCCACAATGCGAGGTGACCATCTATCTCACGATATTGATAGTGCTCCTAAACGGACGACCGAGATCTACCTCCAACAGTTCAGATCTCCCTCTCCAAGATTGATGACTAGGGTCGTTTCAGAATTTCGGACTTCAGAACTCTCAAATATCAAACTTTTCCTTTCTTCCGCAATGAAGGATCTTCTGTGCTGTGATCCAACGACCACTGTTTCCCTCTCTCCTGAGCTTATGATCTCTTCTGATTTAGAATATTTTCTAAGTATTCAAAGGCTTCGACCTTTTCTCCTCCTTCGAGTCCATCTATTAGGTCTCTTCTGCACTTATGAAAAGTGCTATCCCTTCTGAGCTTGATCCTCGAAGAATTTCGATTTCCCACACACTCCTTATGTTTCTGGGATTTCATCAAACTCAAATCCGAAGGATTTCTTGAAAATAAATTCTTCTCTCCCTCTCGACGTTCCTCTTTCTCAATGCACACCTTATAGAGCTCCTCTTTACAGAGTGTTATATAACTCTGTCTCTCTTTGAACTCAACACATAGTTGTTCCTGTGCACTCCTTGCACTTCTGCTGATGAAGATCAACGCTACCTCTCCTGAGATTCTCTGAGGTTAATTCACCTCTGTCAATGCACTCCTTGCAGACTATGTGCACTCCTTGCACTCGAAAACTCAAAGAAGAGAAGCAATTGAAACTTATTCAATTCTTCACCAGTTCATACATTCAAAACATGAACGACATATAAAATCATAACAATGAATGCAAATACATAAACACACAGAAAATTCATATGCAGGAAAAACTACTTTCTTTCTATTAATATGAATGTTTGATTACAATATGTATAGGCCGGAGTGTAACAGAGTCTCATCTCTCTCAAAAAAAACTATTATACTTCCTATTCAATGACAATACTCCTCTAGTAGCCTCATTTGGGCATGCCATGCATCTACATATACAGGAAGGTTCCTAGGGTTCCCTTCAATTACCTCTCCTATCGAAGTAACAACTAACAACTAATCAAGCTCTGTTACATTCAAGACTGAGAGTGAAACTCCTAGTCCTCCCGCGATCATTCAGTTTCCGAGCATTTCGCTCTTCTTCAATCATCTGTTCAAAACAAATCTGCAAAATAAATGCCAGCTTTTAGATTCTGATTAATTTAAAAAGGGGCGCTATGGCACTGAGTTGTCCCTCCATGTGGGATTTGCTGACGATGCTCCTGCATCATACTCCAGTGCTGGGAAAAACATGATCTCCTAATCATGGCTCCCTTTTCCATGTTGTTGATATCCTCCAAGGTCCCATACTTTCTCTTGGAGTTGTTCATCTGCTCCTTTTCCTTGCAACTTCTTTTTCCCGGCTGCTCTTGCAGATTTTCTTCTGTCCCATACTTCTCTGATGACTGCTTCTTGTGCTTCTTCCAACATAAATCTCTTTANTCAAGGTCCCATACTTTCTCTTGGAGTTGTTCATCTGCTCCTTTTCCTTGCAACTTCTTTTTCCCGGCTGCTCTTGCAGATTTTCTTCTGTCCCATACTTCTCTGATGACTGCTTCTTGTGCTTCTTCCAACATAAATCTCTTTATCTCCTCTATTTCTTTGGCCAGCTGGTCCATTAGCTGGTTTTCCCCCTGTAGTATGCTCTGTTGCCTTTTCTGTCCATCAATTTCCAACTTGACCTGTTGGATAAGATGATTTTGCATTTTTACCCTTCTCTCCAGGGCCTCCATCTCTTCACACAGATCAACAAGATCCATGCTATATGTTTCTTCCTCCTCTGCTTTAGGTTCATATTCTACAATTATCTCATGCTCAACTCCTTGGCTGAAATTTTTGAGTAGTTCCACCGGATGCTCTTCTTTCTCCATCTCTTAGGCACATTGAAATGTGTTCTCTTTCTCCTCTTCACCAATCCGATCAATCTGAACTTTCATGTTATATTCATCTTCCATGGCATTAGTTGGCCACTCTATTGCAGACTCCAGTTCTACAATCTCACCACTGAGTTGCTGCTCAACTTCCTCCTCTGACAGACTGAATTCTGTCATCTCCTCTTGTGTTGGTTCAACTCCAACTTCCTCCAGCTACTCCCCAGGATGGTATGTTCCTCCACCTGTTTCCAATTTGACATGTTGGAGATGCCTACTCCACATATTTACCCTCCTTTACAGAGCTTCCAGTTCCTCATACAACTTAGAAAAATCTGTGCTGTCTTCTTTCTCTTTTGTTGTAGGCTCCAGTGCTGCAGTCATCTCCTGTTCATCCCCCGGGTTGAAAATTTTGAGAAATTTTGCTGAATGCTCTTCTCCTGAAATCTGCATGACTATCTCTTGGAAACCATATTTTGGTTCTGGATTGTCCAACCAATCCTCCAACATCTTCAGCTCTTGCTCCCATTGAGTGAGCAATTCATCTGAATTCTCCTCTTTTTCTGTTGGGGAAAACATCAATGTCTGCTCCTTCTCCTCCTCTTTGATGGTATTTGTTGGTTGTCTTTCCTCTGTTGCACTTGCATCACATACACAATTATCTTTAAAAGAACTTGTCTCCATGGTATCTTTCTTGGATTCTTGTTTCACTATATCCTCATGCTCAACACTTGTATTAGCCTCTGCTGGACTATTTGGCAAGAATATTTGATTTCCCCCAATGATCAAAACACACCTCTGATCTTCTGCCATCAACACTCCTTGCTGATATGAAATCTCAACTGAGTTCATCTCTTCTCCCTTTCCCACCTGACAACTTGAGATTTTCTCTCTTCCCACATGGTAGTCTATGAGATCAACTGATCCCATCTCATTTCCCAAGTGGAAATTTGAACTTTCAACACTGCTCCTTTGGCAGTATATGAGACCTTCCACTGATCTCACCCACATGGCAACTTGAAAGTCCATTTCTGCCCTCCTGGCAGTTTATGAGATCTCCTGCTAATATCATATCATTGCCCACCTGGAAATATGAATTTCCATTGCTGTCCTCTTGACAATCTATGAGATGCTCCAATGATCTCATTTCATTGCCCACCTGGCAATATGAAAATCCATCTCTACTCTCCTAGTAGTTTATGGGATCTTTATCTGATCTCACCTCCTCCTCATCACCGAGGTGTCTCCCAATTTCTAGTTCACAGATGTGAATCAACTCCTCCTCTGTGTCACTAAGGGTTTCAACATGCCTCAACGACTTCCTCAACTCTTGTTGTTGTTTTTTGGCCAACAACTTTTGAACAAGCCATTTTACCTTCCTCTTCAGAGGCCATTCGTACATCCAGTGTACCTTTGTCTCCTGCTGCATATTCAATGTCTGTTGTTCCATTATTTCTCTTATCTCAATGAGCTCCTTTTCAATTTCTTATTTACTCTTTTGTTGTTGGTCTCCTCTTCGACCACACTCATGGCCTTCAGTAGCCATATTTTCTATCTTCATCCCTCCTGGCTATCTACCATTTGCTGCACATTTTGCAACAATATTTACAGAGCATCAATACTCTGTCCCTTTTCCTTTACCCGCTGTTATACAGGAAAACTCCAGCTTCTGAGACCACTTGATTTCATCAGATTATTTCTATTCACCTTTTCACCTTTGCCTACAATCTATAGACACAATTTAGTTCTTGATACTACTTGGTGTAGTCAGATTGTCTTTTCTATCTCCTTCATCTGAAATCTATGGAAAAATCAACATTGATACCTCTTGATGATATCAGACTATCTCCTTTATCTCTCTTCCTCTTTTGCCTGCTGTCTGCAAGCAAAAAATTCTTCTCTGATACCACTTGATGCAGACCCCCCCTGCTCTCCTCAGGGATGCACGACCTCCCGGTCTAGGATATTTCTTCCTTTTGAGTCAGACCGACCCTTTGGGCTCCTTATTGAACCCAAAACAATTATACACAATCCCCCTTTTCTCCTAAGGTGTAGGTCCTGTGATACCCACGACCTCTGTCTGCGCACTTCTGAAACGTCAAGTTTCAAGCGCTAGCTCCTTTTTCATTAGCCCCTTCCTTAATATGGCCCTGGGATGTGAACTTATGGAAATATGTGATTGTGGGCGTGTCCAAGGGTGGTTTTAGGCCAACCCACTTTTCTCCCCGCAATTCACTACAAAGTGCCATGTATACCTTCGATGATACAGTGGTTTCAATTGTGACCCGCTCAAGGAAAATTAATATCCAAGTATGTTTTGGCCCTGCAATTCTTCTCGATCGTCGATCTCTCACTTTTGGCGATGATCTGTGATCAACAGATTCTATCTATCCTCCTTTCCTTTCTTTCACGCACCTTCCCAAACCTCCATGATCTGTCGACACGTAGCTCTCTTCCAAACCAATGACTATGATTGATTCCATCTTTCCAGCCTCCGGGAGTTTCAACTCTCAACTCTCGATTCCTCCTCAGTAGCTATCTTCCAAAGTGGAAGATCCGCTGACACCTGTCACTACAGATGTGCGACTATGATTTCCTCCACAAATCTGGCCTTCGTGAGTTTCATTTCTCAACCTCTCATTTCTTCCGAAGAGATTTCTCCGAAATGGCAGATCGTTTGCCACCCATCCTTATAAATCGATGACTTTTCTCCCTCTTTGGGACTTTAGTCTCCTCAACTAGATCAACGGTCCTTTAGCTCCCTCATCGATCAACGATTGAAATATTCTTCGAGACTTCGACAGTTTCGCCCTCTGCTTTCCTTCAGAGTGCTCCGTATCTGTATTTCTAGATCTAGTGCCACGTGTCCACTTTCAAATCAATAACTGTCGTCCGCTTCGGGACTTTGACTTTCGGGATTCTCAAATCTCAAATTTCACTTCCCTTCAAAGTATGCAGATTTCTACCACATGTCTGCTTGAATCAGACGGTTGAAAATTACTTTGACTACTCGTGTTTCAAAAGTTTCAAACTTCTGTGCGCTTTTTCCTCTCGGAGCGCCTTCACCTGAAACTGATGGATTTCTGCCATGCATCCTTCCAGACAATGGACAGTCCCAAATCACTTTGGGACTTTAGCAAGTCCACTCCCCTTTTCCTTGTATCCTCCTTAGAGGTGACCTTGGGTGGTGACCTCATGCAAACACGCAATTGCGGGCATGCTCAAAGTTGGTTTGAGACCAAACTATTTTTCGTCCCACAATTCACCTTGAGCCTCCATGCGTCCTTTCTCCAAAACTATGGTTTGGATTGCGGCCTGCCCTCGACTTCATAAATATCTAGCACCTTCTATCCCCACAATGCAAGGTGACCATTGATCTCATGATATTGACAGTGATCCTAAATGGATGACTAAGATATACCTCCAATAGTTCAGATCTCCCTCTCCCAGATCGACGGCTAGGGTCGTTTCAGAATTCTGGACTTCGAAACTCTCAAATCTCAAACTTTTCCTTTCTTCTGCAATGAAGGATATTCTGCGTTGTGATCCAACGACCACTTTTTCCCTCTCTCCTGAGCTTCTGATCTCTTCTGATTTAGAATATTTTCTAAGCATTCAAAGGCTTCGACCTTTGCTCCTCCTTCGATTCCGTCTATTGGGTCTCTTCTGCACTTATGAAAAGCGCTATCCCTTCTAATCTTGATCCTTGGAGGATTTCGATTTTCCATGCACTCCTTATGTTTCTGGGATTTCGTGAAACTCAGATCCAAAGGATTTATTGAAAATAAATTCTTCTCTCCCTCCTGGCATTCCTCTTGATCGATGCACACCTTGCAGAGCTCCTGTTTACAAAGTGTTCTATAACTCTATCTCTCTCTAAAATCAACATAGAGTTGTTCCTGTGCACTCCTTGCACTTCTACTGATGAAGATCAGTGCTACCTCTCCTCCGCTTCTCTGAGGTTAATTCACCTCTGTCAATGCACTCCTTGTGGACTATGTGCACTCCTTGCACTCGAAAACTCAAAGAAGAGAAGCAATTGAAGATTATTCAATTCTTCACAAGTTCATACATTCAAAACATGAACGACATATAAAAGCATAACAATGAATGAAAATACATAAACACACAAAAATTTCATATGCAGGAAAAAATTCTTTCTTTCTATTAAGATGAATGTCCGATTAGAATATGTATAGGATGGACTGTAACAGAGTCTCATCTCTCTCAAAACAAACTATTCTACTTCCTATTCAATGACAATACTCCTCCAGTAGCCTCATTTAGGCATGCCATGCATCTACATATATAGGAAGGTTCTTAGGGTTCCCTCCAACTACCTCTCCTATTGAAGTAACAACTAAAAACTAATCAAACTCCATTACATTCAATATCAAGAGTGAAACTCCTATACCTCTTGCAATCATTCAGCTTTTGAGCGTTTCGCTCTTCTTCAATCATCCGTTCAAAACATATCTGCAGAATAAACGCCATATTTTAGATTTCGATTAATTTAAAAAGGTGCACTATGGCACTGAGTTGTCCCTCCACATGGGCCTTGCTGACGATTCTCTTGCATCAGAAGTTTATGTTGATGATATTATTTTTGGTAGTGATGATGACAGGTTAAGCTAGAAATTTGCAAAGGATATGCAGAATGAATTTGAAATGCCGTTACTTGGAGAACTATCCTTCTTTCTGGGACTTCAAATACGTCAAAGAAACCAAGGAATTTTTATTTCTCAAACCAAGTATATCAGAGAAATGCTAAAGAGGTTCAGAATGGAATATTACAAACCAGTTATCACTCCCATGCAAACCAATTGCAAGTTGAGCAAAGATGACGATTCAAAGTCTACAGATCAGAGGCAATACAGGTAAATGATTGGAAGCCTACTATACGTGACACCATCCATACCAGATGTAATGTAGTAAGTTGGAAAATTGGCACGATTTCAAGAAGCACCAAAGGAATCACATGTATTAGCAGTGAAGAGGATTTTTAGATATCTCAAAGGAACATAAGAGTTTGGATTATGGTATCCAAAAGGAAAGGATATATCACTTATTTACTACACATATGCAGATTGGAAAGGTTGTATTGATGACCAACGAAGCACCAATGGAGCAACGTTCTACTTGGGTGAGTGTTTAGTATCATGGCTAAGAAGGAATCAATCATCATTATCTTTATCTACAACTGAGGCAGAGTATATTGCAGCAACATCATGTTGTACACAAGTTCTTTGGATGAAAAAAACTCCGATAGATATACAGGTTGAGTATGATGATCCCATTCCAATCTATTGTGATAATACAAGAACCATCAGTATCTCAAAGAACCCGGTGATGCACTCCAAGACGAAGTACATTCCAATAAAGTATCACTTTCTATGGGAGAAGGTTGCAGAAAAAGAACATCAGAGTTGAGTATGTGGGCACAAAAGAACAAGTGGCAGACATCTTTACAAAACCACTTCCATGGGAAGCCTTTGAGTATCTTCGCCAGAGACTCATAGTTATTTCTACTCCAAAATGAATTATTTTGAATGCTTATCTTATATGTCTTAGATGTACATGAGGAAGCACCATAAAGAGGACAATTTAGTTAGGGGGAGAAACCCCATATGGAAAGATACCTTTGCCATTGATTTCAAAGGGGGATAGATTCATCAGATGCAGAGGATAGAGGCATGGTTCCAGGGGGAGAAATGGTCATAGAGATGTAGAGGACAGAGGCATGTTTCCAAGGGGAGCAAGAGTGATATGACTTCAATATTGCATGACATAATTTCATTTTTTCATCAGAGTGTTGCCATCAATGCCAAAGGGGGAGACTGTTGATTATGGTTGGTTTTCATTGATTTCAACCCTTGAAGAAACCCCAATATCACAAATTATGAACTCCAAAGTGGTCCCCTTATGATGAAATCCCTCACGGGAAGACACTTTGCGGATTGAGTTATCATAGATGTATGGTTAGAGAACCCATGCTTATTTGTGGAATAGTGAGATGAAGGTTAATGAATTTTCTAGTGAAAATATCCTAGATGGATAGTTCTTGTCATGCCATTTCCGATGGTATGTGGAACACCACATAACTCCTCACGGTTAGACATTTATGGCCATAAGAAGTTGGAGAACCCAAGTTTGGGTAATGGGCACAAGTTTGTTTGATGTATAATTGTATGAGTTTTGATATATTTGCAGGTAATACTATTCTATATGGATAGTACATGCCATTCCATTTCTGGTGGTATGTGGAACGTCACATAACTCCTCACGATTTGAGAGTTATGGCCTTATGAAGTCAGAGGACCTTCATATGTCATCTAAAATCCCCAAAAGGTCAAAGGAATCAAAGTGGTTTAAGATATTTTAGAAGGTAAATGATTGTTGGCACAGGGGTAGACCCATGGTTCAACACTACAACAACGCACCAACAAAAACCTAACTACCAGCCCTTTCGGCAACACCTGCGAAGCAGATGAAGTCTCACCCAAGGTAGAAGCATGGTGGTTACAGGACTCAGATGTCTGCAACCTTAGCTGGGACACAGATCTATGATTATAACACCTTATCAAAGAAATTAGCAATTACAGTTCATCTGTATTAAACTAGTATCTACTTCGTAGACAAAACCCTAATTATAGATCATCACAGTATTCAACCAGATCTAGTATGTTCAAGAACTAAGCACATTCACATGGGTCATATCTAACATTCATCCATATTATTAAGTACATAGCATCAACATATCTATCTATCATTCATCTATATCAAATCAGCTAAACAAGTAAACACATAAACACATCAATACATTGCACAAAGAAACCATAATACAAGATATACGTGGTTCACCCCCACCCTGGGGCTACGTCCACCAACTCTTCGTCTTCTTTATTATCTTCTTTCAATCTTCTTACATGCATGGAGCCTCAATATCAACTTCACAGAGGACAATAGATTTGCGCACTCTTCACTAGATCCTCCTTCCCCAAGCTAGGTTACAACACAAAGCCTACATACAGTCTCTTATGGTCACTTGCACTTAGCTCTGCAAGTCTCACACAGTATGCACAAAGCACTTACAACTATTACTTGCACTTAGCACAACTTGAAACTCTTCGATCACATAGATCGAACTCTAGCACTTAGCACACTTGGGCCCTTCTTACATCACCTAGCTTTCTATTTATACATTACAAAATCAGGCCTAAACATGGGTAAACCCATGGAACGACATTCCCATACCTGTTACATAAGCCCAAAACCAAAAAATCCCTAAAAAGGGGCCGAGATCCCGCGATCTCCACTTCGTCTTGTGCTCCGCCTTCGACAACCTGTCGAAGTCCCAAAACTAGGTCAAACATGACCAAGAATCCTCAACACTTGGTCAAGGGCCAACAATGATAAATTTAAGTGATTAGTGTACTATAATTCAAAGTGAATACAAAATAAATTATTTAAATAATAAATTTAATGGAGAAATTAGAAGTGGGTTAACCCTAAAATAAGGAAAGTGGGCAAAGTGACCTAGAAGATGTTTTTAAGGAAGCTACTTGGAGAGTATAAATATGAGGAAAGGCTCTCTCATTTTAGATCACACTTGAGAATATTGAATATCTATAGGTTTCTGAGTTAACCAAAGGATATATAAGCCTAATTTCATAAGGAAGGTGAAGAAAAGAAGGCCTGAATTCAAGGGAGGATAAATTCTTTTGGTGAAGCTTTATAAGGTATGTTATTTACAGGTCATCTCACCATTTTCGCAATAAATTCTTTTCTAGAATGATTCAGACCATGAAATTTCTATTCCATTTAGGAAACATATCCAAGTATCTATGGTAAAAAATTCAACTTGTGGGTCGTTGTATTTTTGGAGTTACACTCCATGGAAAATAGGGTTTGTGGCTAGTCCTGAAACTAGTCTAAAACAAGTGTTTCGAGAAAAGACGTCATAACTTCATAACAAATACAAATTCAGTAAGACCAAATGTGTTGGTTAGAGTACAATATTTAGTATTCTTTGTAACATTTTAAGATTGATTCAAAAAATATTATGTGTGGGGCACGCTCTACAAGGCCGCTCTCTAGAATAATCCATAATTCAATAAGGTATGCCATTTTTGCTATAACTCCTTTTATGAGACGTTTCAAGTAGTGACACCTGGAGGAATTGCATAAAACAAACTGAAGAACATTGTGTATCCATTTCATATATTTATTCATTATAGGTACATAGTTATGATTATTTCAAGTTAGGGTTGTTGACTAATCCAAAACTAGGCATGTGAGACTAAAGAAAAGTTTGATGAAAATGCTAGTCTCTTGTTGTTAAAGTTAAGGAAGGTTTGAAGGTATGTGATAATATACACCAGGTCTATTACAGAGTTACAAATCATATTTGAATGATGAAATTGATGAGGGATTTTGGTTAAGGTACATGTTGGGTACATGAGTTGGCACATACATGAGGTGTATAGTTGATGATGTTGGTACATCTTGATGAGTCATAGTTGATGAGTATTTGATACATGATTGGTGCATACTTGGTGCATGGTTTATGCACTTGTTCATTGTACAGGTTATTTGTATAGGTTTGGTGCATGGTTGATGCAGTTGTTCATGGTATAGGTTTTGTACATGTTTGGTGCATGGTTTATGCACTTGTTCATGGTATAGGTTTTGTACAGGTTGGTGCATGGTTGATGCACTTGTTTATGGTACAGGTTGATTATAGGTGATTGGTACATGTTTACAACAATATATCTCATAGGGATAGTGTGACAGTGGTTCCATCATTCTGCTTATACATCAGGGTGGTTGGATGGGGCAAGGACAGGTGGTTGTAGCCACCTTCTGGTTGTAGCCGGAGAACATAGGGGGTTTTAGCCTCCTTCTGGTTGTATCCAGATAATAGGGGAGTTGGAGATTCCCTCAAGTCATAGCCTGAAAAACTAGGGGGTTGGAGCCTCCTTCCATTTGTAGCTAAAAAACAAAGGAAGTTGGTGCTTCCAATGAATGTAATTCTTCAATACATATAAGAAAAAACATTCTGTGGTTTTCTCCCGCCTTGGGTTTCCACGTAAAACACTGGTGTACTGTGTATGTGTATGCTTGTTCATTTGTTAATTGCTTATTTACTCTGAAGTTATTGGAGGATAATGCTACATTGATAAAACACTTGGATTATATGGTTAAAAAGGATTAAATTGATCTATTACTGATTCACCCCCCCTCTCAGTAATCCAACAAAAAATGCCTTTTAGACTGATTAATTATGGGTCCACTTTCCAATGGGAAATGGACATTGATTTTCATGGCATTATCAATCATTTAGTAATTGTCTACCTAGATGATGTCACTGTCTTTTTGAAGAAAAAGAAATATCATCTATTTCATCTTAGAGCTGTGTTAGAAAGATGTCACAAATTCGATATTTCACTCAATCCTAAGAAATCAGTCTTTGCAGTAGAATAAGGAAAATTAATTGGATTTATAGTCTCTAAATATGGAATGATAATTGTCCTCAAATGAACCCAGGCCATTGCCAACCTTCCCCCACCTTCTTCCAAAAAGGAAATGCAATCCTTTTTGGGTAAAATTAACTTTGTCAGAAGATTTGTTCCAAGTTTTTCTAGGATGGTTAGACCTCTACAAAACATGATAAAAAAGGATGTTCTGTATGAATGGGGATCACAAGAGAATAAAGATTTTAATTCCATTAGAAAATATATAACCAAAGCACCCTCCTTGATGAGTCCTGATTTCTCCTAGGATTTCACGTTGTATACTTTTGCGTCTAACAGATCTTATGCTGTTGTGCTCACGCAGAAAAATGTTGAAAACAACGAGATACCTATTTCATTTATCAGCTCTGCCTTTAAAGGAGAAAAATTAAATTACCCCATGGTAGATCGACATGCATACACTATTTTCAAAGAGGTTAAACATTTCAGATCTTACCTTTTAAAATCCAGGATAAAAGTTGTTGTTCCTTACCTTGCTATAAGAAATCTGGTAGTGCAAAAGGAGCTAGGGGAGAAAAGGGAAAATTGGATGACATCCCTGCAAGAGTATGATCTCGAAATAGTGCCTGCACAAATTGTTAGAGGTCAAGGCCTTTGTAAATTGTTAGCCGATTCAGTTGAAAAATTAGAAAATCAAATAAATACATTCACTGCAAATCTGCATAACGAAACACAAATCTGTTGTGCACAAACTGTGTCAAATTCGTGGTATGATAATATCAGATTTTACTTGTTGCATGGAAATGTTCCTCGTAACTTTGATCCAAAAAATAGAAGATAAATGAGGCTTATATCTACATATTTTCAATTAATTAATGATATATTGTTTCGAAAATTTTTTGACGGTGTTTTTCTGCGTTGCCTAGAAAAAGAAGAATCCAAAAAGGTGTTAGCTGAACTTCATTCCAACGATGTCAGGAGTCATTTTGGTGGAGATACAACCAACCACAAGGTACTTAGGGCTGGATACTATTGTCCCACATTATTTAAATATGCTCACACTTTGGCCCAAAAATGCATAATCTGTCAAAAGGCTGCAGGATGGGTCAAGAAGGTTGCTTTTCCTTTGCATCCTGTTACAATAGACACACCATTTCAGTAGTGGGGCCTAGATATTATAGGAACAATCAATCCACCTTCCTCACAAAAACATAAGTACATTCTTATGGAAAAAAATTATTTTATGAGGTGGTCTGAGGCTTTAATTTTAAAGGTAGTCAACACGAGTCAGGTAGTTTCATTTTTAAAATCTCATATTATCACTCATTTCAGAATACCTAAGTGTTTAGTTTTCGACAATGCTTCTTATTTTTCTTCCCTGGA
>JASDQU010102332.1:315093-326740 GCA_032191745.1 Picea mariana | reverse complement strand
TAGTTAAGGTTGGAGTTGTCATAGATCAGAGTAGTGCAACAAAGCTGCAAGAGTGGTGTTCCCCAACCTGTTGGTGGTTGAGGACATTACAAATTGGTATCAGATATTTAAAGGCTAAGTTAAGGTTGTGTTGGTAGCATTGCCCAACCTGGTGGAGGGTTGGGGATGTTACAATATGGTATGAGAGCATGGTTTCAACACTGAGCCTCAATGAGCCATGTTAGTGGAAATTGAAGTAATAGTTTTAGAAGGAGTTGTTGTTGAAATGGAAAAAAATCAAATTCAGACCCATGGTTTCAACACTAAACCTGGATGGGATGGATAAGAGGTCATTTGACTCAAGGTTTCAAGAGGAAATTATGTTAAGAGGAACCAATTTTGGACCTCAGAAACATACCTAAGTGCCAAGAGGATTACCTTGTTTGTGTTAAGAATCTCAGGAGAAGTAGCAGTATCATAAAACCATGATAGAAGTGGTGTTGGAACGCCGAGTAATGGGAACCGTAGGATCTGTATGGAAGAAAAGGGAAAATCCTTACGACCATTAGATCTGGAGAGTGTGCAAAATGCCCTTCTAAATGTTGAATTTAGGAGAAAGAGCATAGAGATATTAAGTCTTTCAGAGCTTTCAAAGTCCAGGAAGAGTAGTGAGGTCGAAGTATCGAAAGGGAAGGTCCCTTTGTTTGGAAGGAGAACGGACAAAAAATTGTTTGGAAAGATCCACGCTTTGTTATGACTGTTGGATACGAGAAATAGTGTGGGAGTTAACCCTTGGAGCCATTCAGACTTCATGAGTTCGGTGAATTGAACGAGTTCATCGTAAGGGAGGTAAAATCCATGAATTTTCGATTTCTTGAAGTTAACTCTGAGCCTTATATCTAAGGATGTCCAGGAAACATCTTGACTATCAGATATAGGAAGTAGACGATAGTCAAGTTACCCGAACTACCAATGAATTAAGAATCTGACAACGAAGATGGATGTGAGTTGTTTAACAGGAGGAGAGGCCATATTGGTCATCATATCAATTCAAATACTCACCGAAGTTATCGAATCAAACTCCAGCCGCTCGATTTAATTGATGGTTGGGAATCATTGCGGAGCGTGAAGGTCAAAGTAGCGGACATGCTAGTTCGTGGCCCGTAATTCACTAACGTCATTGATTTCATCAGTCTGGAAAATCAACAACTCTGGTTAGACCAGGTTGGGAGAGTACTTTCCAGATTGCAGGGGTTGAGCTCTCTAATAAAGAGAAATCACGTCAGGGCCCCACAATTACTGTGAACCGTTGATCGACGAACACCTCGGTATTGGTCAGATCATGGCCACCAGACCTTGAACCATTGCGAGAGGGATGGTTGTGAGCTCCTTAGGAAATCCGTGGAGTAACAAAGTCCTTTGTTATCATCGGTATGAGAGAATCGAAAATCTCAGAAGAGATAACATTTTCAAGAGAAAAGGCGAGACCCAAGATAGTCGGGCTCGCAGGAGGAATGAAGGCGGAGGCCTTTGAACATCTACAAAACTCTTCCAAGTTAGAAGAAGTTAAAATATCAAGAGGAGGAGCGACAACATCCGTCATATTAGTTGCGGGGAGAAGCTTGGATCATTAGATCAACGTTCAGNGGTTGTGAGCTCCTTAGGAAATCCGTGGAGTAACAAAGTCCTTTGTTATCATCGGTATGAGAGAATCGAAAATCTCAGAAGAGATAACATTTTCAAGAGCAAAGGCGAGACCCAAGATAGTCGGGCTCGCAGGAGGAATGAAGGCGGAGGCCTTTGAACATCTACAAAACTCTTCCAAGTTAGAAGAAGTTAAAATATCAAGAGGAGGAGCGACAACATCCGTCATATTAGTTGCGGGGAGAAGCTTGGATCATTAGATCAACGTTCAGGGAAGTAGAGGAGAAGCGCTGAGAAGGAACATATACTAGCCATCAGATCCGAGCGCAAGGGGATGATAGTCGTATGATCCAAGGTAAAGTGCACAAGTGTTAACCTTTGTGTGCACAAGAGGGTTGACTGGCCAAAGTCCCAAAGTCCCAAAATGAGTTAGGGACCGTTCATCACCAAGAGGGACAGGTGGTGCAAGATCCACAACCCCTGAGCGAGAGCTTGTGGTCAAGGAGATTTTGAAATCGTTGAAGTAAATCCTGACCATTGGTCATCAAGGGAGGTACGTGTCAACAAATCCAAGGATCCGGGAAAAATCACTTTGAGAATTTCAGTTGAGAGTTGAAACTCCCGAAGCCCAGAGAGGCAAAGATCCGAAGTGAATCTGGACCGTAGATCCAGAAGGGCGCGTGGCGACAGATTGTGGAATCCAGGTGGAAGCACTCCAGGAGAACGCAAAGGAGAAGAGTTTGAAAGTGTCGAAGTTCCGAAGAAAATCATATCCGTTGATTTAAAAAGGGGAATATATGAGACGTCAGTTCAGGAGTACCATCAAGATCATGAGATCAAAGGTCCTGTCACATTGCGGGGATCGAAGGTGCGTGAACTTTAAAATGTTGAGGGCGGGTCGCAATCTAGACCATGGTTTTGGAGAAAGGACATGTGGAGGCTTAGGATGAATTGTGGGGTGAAAAGTAGTTTGGTTTCAAACCACCCTTGGCCACACTCGCAATCACATGGTTACATGAGGTTATTTCCCAAGGTCACCTCAAGGAGGGGCTTATTAGAAAAGGGGCTAGCACCCAAACTCAGAAATTTCACAAGCGTGAAGGGGTGGTCACGGGTACCATTAGACCTGCACCAGAAAGACAAAAGGGTATGTGTTTAATTACAGAATGAGACCATCAAGGTCTCAAAGAGTCCTTTGGCTCCATAATCCGAGATCCTTGACCGAGAGGTCAGGCTGGTTCCCTGACTCTCCAAATTAGAAACCCCTGGATGGAGTCAAGTCCATGAACATACTAAGATAATGGAAGAATAAATCATGAGATAGATATTTAGCTAATAGGAATGCATGTCAACACTCCAGGGAGGAAAGATATAATAGTAGAATATTGTGGATGCACTCCAAGGGTGTGAAGGTCCACAAGAGTATGGAGATATCAAGTCAAATAATTTAAAAATGGAATGACTTCTAAAGAGAATTCAATAAGGAAACAGGAAGAAGAAAATAGTTCTATGCATGGTTTTGAATGCAGAGGAGATGGTGCCTGACAAGAATCCATATTAAGTGACATAGATCCATGAGTGACAACTCAAGAGGTTGGAGGTACCACTTGAAGCTATGATGCTAAGGTGAAAGAAGTACCCTTCAGTTAATTATATGCAACTAGAAAAGGAGGCATATGTGCATCGTTACAATACACTAGAGATTGCCTAGGCAAGTCAAGTTTGATTCTAGTTGGCAAAGGGAAGAGAAGGGTACAAGAAAACCTCAAGTACTAAAGTATTCCATTGGGAAAGGGATGAAAAAGTTAAGTCCTGAAGAGTAACTAGATGTTGAGGAATCCAGAGTCTATAAAACAACTTGGTTTGGAATTGAATTCTTCCAAGTACGAGTTGGGATAGTTGGATCCAGGAAATTAAGGAAAGTTGAAGGTTAATATCATCTTAGTTTGGGACTATAAATGCAAAAGCAACCAAGAGTGATTTGACAGGAAAGTGCTCAGGTTAGAACTAATCATGTACAATGATTACAGTGAGAGCACAAGAAGATCCAAGAACCCATGAAGAATTGTAGACTTCTGGGATCAACAAGGAAAAGTTTTATAGGGAGAAAGAAGTTGCTGCAATTTCTATGGTAGCAAGTATGTTATGGCTTGTTGGGTCAGCCAGAGGAAAGAATGCTCGCATGTTTGCAAATGTTGTTGGTGATGTTGTTGCCTAAGGAGGGAAGAAACAAAGAGCTGAAGTGTTGTTTATAAGTTTGATAAAAGAAGCATGAGCTTCATGTAGTATAAAAGAAGTTTAAGAGATTCAGGTAGTATAAAATTTATTAATGGCAGTCATGCAGATATGAGTTTTTATTACTCTTTTTGCATAATTGCTGAAAAGAAATTTAGGTAAGAATTTCCTCAACCAGAGTTATTTTATAAAATCACATGATTATATTATTGAATGCATACCACTGGATGTGGTAAAGGCTGGAGGCCTGTATTAATTCAAATATTTTTATCTTCTAAATGCACACACTGACATAGTAGAATGTCATGCTAATTTGGTTATGGGATAATAACCAAAGAATTAAAAGATAAGAACTTGTTATAGGAATGAATGCAAGTAAGTTAGTCATGTATGAGACTAGGACATGGTTGGATATGGAAAGGTTATGATCCACACAAGTATTAAAAGCTTCCTACCTTTAAATAAAACTTGGACTACAACCTTTTCGCTAACACTAATGAACACCACATAATTATATTCTTGGTGTAGTGTTCGGGTTGAAAATGAAGGCATCCAATTAATTAGGAAGACAATAGGAAGTGTGTGGAGAATGTGTCAACACATTGGCAAGAATTCCAACTTATGGATGGTGAGATACATGACTGAGATGAAGAGCATTATGTAATTCAATGCAAGGTGCACTGAATAAGTATGCATTGAGAATTGCACTCATGCATAGTAAGTGATAGAATTGTATATTAAAAGAAATAGTTGAATGAGTTTTGTAAGTACATGCATATATATTATTGCATGGAAATAATTATTACTAACAACTGAAATGTTGTGAATTCATGAAGCTGAGGAAATTTTAGGAGTTTCTAGACATTGCAACAGGAAAGTTGCAGGTCAAGTAGTCACATGAGCATTGACTACAGGAAATTTTCTTGTTCATAAAAAGAAGTAATGAACTTACAGATATTACTGTGAACATACATATGCATAGAATGATGAGTCATTCTAGTTTATTAAATTGTTGGGTAATTTTGATTGAATCGCTAGGTGCAGGAAATTCTAAGATCACTACATAAGATTTTGTACATATTGCAATTGAATATGATGTACAACAAATACTGACAATTTGTTGGATGTATGAAAGATGAAGCATTACAAGAAAAATGGTATGCAATTTGGTGCATGTGGAAAACCACAAGGATGGCTGCATTCATAATATGGAAACAACCAACATAAATTATGAAATAGAATTTCATGTTTTGGGGGAAAAGTTGAATTTCCTTTTGAACTAGTTGGAGCTCCTAAATGAATTATTTTATGTTTTCTCATGATAAATGCATGTGGGTGATGTAGATGAGATGATGTTGATTAAAGTTATAATGTCGACTACAAAGAGTATCTCAGGGAATATACTGATTGGAAATCTCTGAGGGAAGTTGGAACTCCGGGAGGCACGATGCTCTGAGACTTCCTAAGCCAACCTGTTGCTGAAGCCCAAGGAAAGGGAGGTGTAGCAACCGATGGACTGTATGACAGTGAAGGTGTACCCTCCTGGGGTGGGACAGACATGTGGGGGAATGAGATACCATTGGTTGGAGTGCTGCCAAGGTTTGGTACCTTGGTCTAGACCATGTTGATGTGGAAAGTCTTCTCAATTAAAAGATAAGTATCAATTCTCTATTCATTGTATGTTGTGTATCTTGTATACAGGTTATAATGTTATTAAAATTTCATATATATATATGTGTGTGTGTGTGTGTGTGTGTGTGTTCTAATGTTGCTTCCAAATGAATAGGTGTAGGATCAGAGTGTTTATGTCTGTGGATCCATAGCCCTACTAATAGTTTATCAACAGTGATATCTAAGGTAGGGTGGAACGTCGTGGATCTATAGCCAGCTGGTGCTTTCAATGAGGTTTAATTGAATCACGTAACAAGGAGCAATGAGATGAATACTTTCATGAAGCATCTCTATGGAATAGAGAAATTGAGTTTCACCTGCAGAAAGAACACCAAAATTGGTGCTTGAAAGTAGATAACCAAGTGGATAATGGGCTTCCAATAGCTAAAGCTTAGATCTTTTTGAAGAATTTTTGAATTATATATGTATAAACAAGTTGCACTGAGGACACTGCAAAAATAAGGGGAGGGGATTGTAATATCCCCCGGTAGATCCCCAATTGTAATTATGAATTGTAAACATGTTTGTTAGGCTAGTGAGCCGAGTTATAATAAGCTAGGAGGATTATGTGATGATTAGGCTAGGAGCCTAGGATGCTAAGGCCAGGAGCCTATTTTGTATATGTAATTATGTAAAATCATTAATAAAAATATAAACATTGCTGCGTGTAGACTGACCATGAAGAAAGAGTGATGGGGGAATAAGCTCCACTAGGTAGGGTAAGGAAGGGGGAATAAGTATTTGGGCCTAGGGGCTAAGCTAAGGGGATTACCTCTAGAGGAATAATATTTTAATATTATTTCCTAAAAACTAAGGTGGACACATTATGTTTTGTTATCCTAAGTTCCTGGTGGCTGGAGACATAGGCTAAATGGAGCGCATGCAACTCCAGGAAGACAAGTGTTGACCTGGTCTCATGTAGACAAAGGCTGAAGCGTCAGATTTGTTGTAGGGGGGCTTGCCATTCTCGACTCATTGTCTAACCGTGAACTAGGGCATCCATCACAGATCGAGGGAACCAATAATCCTGTGAGTCAAATCATACTCGTAGTTCCCTGGTATTTCAACCATCCTCCGTGTGAGTGCATGAGGCCATTCTCCCATCCTCCGTCTGAACCCGAGACCTCTATGGTCAATCTAGGATAACCATGCATATCTGAAAAGGAGAATGAAAAGCCGACCTTTGTGATTCTGTGAACCCAGTGTATCCGCACCCACAGAGCTGAGTTCGTAGCTGAACCGTTTTGAGTTGTTTCCTTCTGTGGAGATTTGGGTTGTGTCATAATTGTTGGCTGTTGCATCCACACAATTTCTAGACTGAGTGTGGCTTGCTTCCGTCGACTGTTTCCTATTGAGCATTGATATGTCCTTGTGTTCGACTGTTGTCTTGTTGGGTGTCCATACCTGTTTTTCCCTGTTGTCGTTGTTGTTGCTGTCAACCGTACCTAGTTTTAGCTGAGTTGAAGATTGGTTATCAGACCTGTGAGTAGCTCTCCCAGGTGAGAGAGTCTGCTGGGAAGTGATTTCTCCTGGAAGGGAGTATCGTAGCAGCCACAATACTCTGAGACTTCTGGTCCAACCTGTTTTTGAAGCCCAAGGTAAGGGAGGTATACTAGCCGATGGACTTGTATTAGTGAAGGCGTATCCTCCTGGGGTGGAGTAGGTGTGTGGGGAATGAGGTTCTATGTGTTGTGGGCGTAAGTGGATCCTGGGATAAAAGATCCTTCCTGTTGCTTTGTGCAATTTCCTTTTTGTCCTTACCAAGCCCAGAATTCCCTTTCCCAATGGAGTTTAGTCCCAACTCGGGGGAGACCTACTGCTGAGAATGATGAGCAGTGTAGTCTAAGGCTGGGAGGTTCGTGGAAGGTCTGCATTTACATGATGTGTAATGGTACTTATGTTGTAATTGATGAGTATTGCCTATGTATGTTGTATATGATGCATGTGTAGGCTTATTGTTACTTCCACATTAATATGTTATATATATATATATATATATATATATATATATATATAGAATAGACATTCAATGTTCATATGAATGTGCATGTTTTTCCGCAAGTATCTCTGGGTGGCATAGCTAGTAGTTAAGGCTAGAGCTATCACAGATCAGAGTAGTGCAACAGAGCTTCATGAGTGGCATTCCCCGGCCTGTTGGTGGCCGAGGACATTACGAATTGGTATCAAAGCTTTAAAGGATAAGTTAAGGTTGTGTTAGTAGTGTTTCTCGGCCTGGTGGAGGGCTTGGGATGTTACAAACATGATGATGTGATGGTCATAGTCTTTCTTTAAAATTTGATAGGCCCAACCTATGACTGGTACCTATCTCTCCCAACTCAGTCAATTGGCTCTTTTTATGATATGTAATATATGTTTATGACCAGATATGCACAACCAATTGCGTATCATACTTTATTGATTCAGTTCACTTAAATACATCTTGGGCAAAATTAAAGGATCAAAGACTTTAACTTACATTTTTAAAGACCTTAAATCAAATTCCAAAAGAGCAACGTCCAAATGTGCATGTCATATTTGGGTGTTATAAGTATGTGATGCCATCAAACATCAATTATGCAATAAATTTTGCACAAATAAACACATTATATGAAACAATAACAAAGGAAACATAGATGGAAGGATATATGCTTGAGAGTAATGTTGATCCTGAGATTATCCTTGGAAAATTACAAAGACAAATAACAAGTTTATCAATATCATCCCAAGTCCCATCTACCTCAAGAACAATTGAAGGATGATGAGTCGGAGGGGGAATTTTTCAAGGCCAATGCCCTAATGTAAGGAATATTCCTAAAGTTTGCTCAAGACACTTGTTGAAAAATAGATATTTCTTAGATGAGCATGACTATTCGACAAATGTTGTATGAAATAACTTGACAAAAAAGAAATGAAAATATCATTCCACACAATCACGATGTGTGGGCTTTGTTGTAGAATCAAAGAGATAGAAATTATAGGAATCAAATAAATGAATATCACAGACCCGGAGCACCTTGAGTGCCAAATCCTGTTGTGATAGAAAGCATGTATAAGAAGAATAATTTATTCAAGATAATGAGCCATTTAATCAAGAATTGATAAATAATCAAGATGAATATTAGAATCAATCCAAATGGAAGAGAGTTCATCATATTTTGAGAAAATATCACTCAAACCAGGAATCAAGCAAATAAATTCAAGTCCAAAGATCAATGAGAAAAGGAAAAATCAAAGGGCGATTCTTCAGAACCAACAAAGAAACAGCCAATTGTTAATTAGACAAAGATACCATTGCATATGACCTATAATGTGGTTGATGAATTAACAAAGCTTCATATCACTCTTCCATTCATGGTGGTACTCAAGATACCTCAGCAAAGAGAAAATATTTTAAAGATTTTGGATGATACAAGTTCATGTGATACGAGAATAGAAGCAATTGTTATGAACACAAAGAAACAAAAAAATACTATGCCAACAAGGCCAAGAGGAAAGATTCCACCATTTTACATATCATTGGAAAATCGTGATTTTAAATTGCATAACCACTCAGTTGATAGTGGATCCACTAACAATATCATGCCATTATTTATAATACATTCTCTTGGAATGGAATGCATAAAGTACTATGAGATCGGTGGAAGTATTTATTCCATTGATTCCAGAAAAGTACTATCTTAGGGATAAATTAAATACTTTTGTGCCTAGATATGTGCAACACCACATATTAGAACAATATTTACCATAATAGAGGTTGATCTCCCCCCAACATATCGAGTTGTTCTTGGTAGAGATTGGTGTTTAATGATTGGAGGATACATAATGAATGATGGGAGCTATATGATTCTCCCAAATAAAAATGGAACAATGATTAGAGTTCCTCGAGAACAAAGAAATCCCTCATCATTTTAGAAGAAAGATAGTAAAATATCCAAAATTATGTTGATGCTAGAATAAGAAACCATGCTATTTTTAATACTGAGCAGATCAGTCCAACCAAACAATATACATACAATACATGTCATAGATCATGGAAAATATAATTTGATGGTGCTTTTTCTAATTCCTGTGTTGGAGTTGGTGTTGTATTTGAAAGTCCTCAATCTTGCATCTATCCACATGCAATAAAACTCAATTTCCATTGCACTAATAAGGAAGATAAGTATGAAGCACTAATTCAATGATTGATTCTGGCTCTTCAAATAAAGGTTCAATATTTAATGGTGACTAGAGATTCAAAATTAGTCATCAATCATATCAGGAAAATGTACAAGATCAAGAAAGAAATATTGAAACTTTATGCTAAAAGGGTTTGACATCTCATTGAATATTTCAATTCTTTTGATATCACTTTTTTTCCTCGAGAAAAGAATTAGAAGACAAACTCGTTAGCAATTGCATTATGTCTATGTAATTCAAGTGATTGTCAAATGCATGATAATTTTCATGTCAATACAATATTTCGACCATTTGTCCTAGATAACCAAGATTATTGGCAAGTTTTTTAAAATAATGAACATGTTGTAGATTTGCTCATAGATTTACAACCAATTTTTTTAGATGGAGGAAATGTCTATGATCAAATTTGTTAGAAGGAAGAAACATACGAACGGATTGCCAATGTCCTTCGAAAGAACTATGTCAGTCTAGAATCACTTTTTACAAGAGATGACTAGAAACAAAGGAACAATATGACAAAATAATCATCTCTCAGGAAAGTCTAATAAACTCAAAATATAAACATTGGGACACCAGAAGCAACAAGATATATAAATCTGGGTACCAGTTGTATTTATGATGAAGTCAAAAGGTATACCATCATTTTTCAAGAATTCAAAGTTGTTTTCTCCTGTACTTATGATGATTTAAAGGAGTATGATAAGTATATTTTCTATCACACCATACCTCTCAAAGAAGGCTTGAAACCATTTAGAAATAAGTTGAGAGTAATTAACCCAAAATTGGAGCCTTTGGTGAAATTCGAACTAGAAAAGTTAAAGAAGTTTGTAATAATATTTTCAATCCGACATTTAGAATGGATATCAAATCTGGTGGTGGTAATAAAAAAGAATGGAAAAATCAGACTTTGTGTAGATTTCTGAGATCTAAATCAAGTAAGTGCCAAAGATAATTACCCCCTCCCAAATATGGAGATCTTTCTTCAAGAAGTCATCAGTTTTACATTGATGTCTATGTTAGATGAATTTTCTGGATATAACCAAGTACTTTTTGTTGAGGAAGATAGGCCAAAAAATGCATTTGTTACACCATGGGGAACATATTCCTATATCCCCATGTCATTTGGATTGAAAAATTATGTTTCCACATTTCAAAGAGCATAGGAACATGCTCTTAATGACCTAATTAGAAATGTTATGGCAGATTACCATGATTACTTAACTATCCATTCAAAACTAAGAGAACGAAACTTCAAACATCTCAGATAAGTGCTCGAATGATGCATGATGTATGTTATATCTCTCAATCCAAATAAGTTTTTTTTTTTGCTATATCAAAAGGAAAGATTCCTGGTCATATTGTAAGAAAGGAAGGTGTTTGTATTGATCCATAAAGGATGAAAGCCATAAATAATTTAAGCTCCCCAACATCTTAAAAATGAGTACAATATTTCTTTGGGAAGATATATTTGTTTTGATGATTTCTTCTTGATTATTCCACAATTGTAAATCCAATCAAACGCTTATTGAAAAAGGACCAAAATTTTGAGTGGAATCCATAAATTCAAATGGATTTTGTAAGTATAAAGCATGCAATCACCACTTCTACTGTCCTTGTTAGTCCATATTTAAAAAAATATTTATATTTTATTCATTCACTCCAGAGGTGACTATTGCCTCCATACTTACACAAAGAACTCAAAAGGACAAGAGATTCCAATTTTCTTTATGAGTAAGACATTGCATGAATATGAAATGAAATATTTTGACATAGAAAAACAATATTTTTCTTTGGTAAAATAAGTGACTCATTTCATAACTTATATCTTGTTACCACATGCCATAGCTAATGTATCACATCGTCTAGTGAAAATGTTGCTTAATCGACAATTTAGAGAAGGGAGATGGGAAAATTAGCTTTCCAAGATCCAATAATATTA
>JASDQU010102332.1:272085-283472 GCA_032191745.1 Picea mariana | reverse complement strand
AGATAAGGAGGTTGAGGCAGGGTAAGATCAGAAACCTACCGGAGATAAATCTATGCCCAAGAATCCAAAGACAAGTCAAAAGCTCACACAACAAAATAAAGGGGGTGTGCTAAATAAAGGTACCCATACTGGGAAAAAGGACACCACCCAAGCACCAAAAGAACAGGAAAAAGGGTTGAGACAGCAAAAGGAACCACATCGAGTGCTACCCAACATGAACAAGGCCAGACCAAGAGGCTGATCATACACAATGGGGTGCGCACAAGAATTCCAAGGCACATAAGATATTGCCATAATATAAAATCACTAAGGACGACGTGAACCTCATGGCCAAAAGATTCCACAACCAAGAAGTTGAGGATTTTGAAGACGCCCAACACTAAAGGGAGCGAATTTAGGACGAGTTGGCCAACATGAGGTAGGTCCGAGAGAAGATAAGAGAAGCACATAGGGAGGATAGAGGAACAGAGCCATTCTTTGCAGCCTTATAAATAGGAGCCAAGGTTGTGTCAAGTGAACATGATATGATCCAAACGATAGCATAGGTGAGCCTGAGATTTCACATTACACCCAACATGTTGTGCATAGATGATATTATATGCTAGAAACCATTGAAATATTTAGTGCATATACAGTTGGTAATAGGGAGGATACCAACCAAGGCACTATACAAACTGCAAGTCAGTGTCACACAAGAGGTACAATCACATGCAAGAATAGACACAACATAATTGCAAAACACAAAGGATAACAAAGAGGAGTTGGATTTGGTGCTCGATCAGGTCAAGATCGAGACTAAATATGAGAAAGATCTCATGGATAGGTCAACCTCACAAGGAACGAGAAGCCCGTGGAGATTGTAAGATCCAAGATTGTAAAAACGTGTAGAGTGACATATTAATGAAACACATTAAAGAGATTGAGAGCCAGATCTTTGTGGACGTATCCCAAGATGGGGTGAACCACGGTAAAACCTGTGTTTTGTGATTGAATGTATGCATCTCTATTGTTACTAAGTATTGAATGTTAGATGAATGAATGCAGGAACTAGTTAGATATGATACTCCACATACATGAATAGAATAATTTCTTTAATCAGATGTTAGACTAAATAAAAGGTACAACCACATATCTCCACTCATTCCCAGGTTGTAAACACCTGAGTATTGCAACCACCCATAGAGATATCTCAGGTGAGACTGCATAATACACCTCGTGTACAGCGTTTCCTTTTGGTTTACTAGGGGGGGTGATATTTTTACAAGGCTTTTGTTGGAAGCTTGTTAAATCTGAACCTGGGTCAATCTGTGATAGTAAGGAAATATCAGAGTAGATAACTGATAAAGTAGAATAACAAAAACCAACCGGGTCTTCACCAGGTTTTTTCTCAAATTTTGGAATATCATAAGGTAATTTGGTAGGAATGAATGGCCAAAACGGGGAGTGTAATATGAGATCGTTGGTTAATCTGGACATATCTGATAGACTAGAGTGGCTAAGAATGGTAACTTTCGATTGACTTGAGGATGATATTGGCGTGGCATAGGAACACCAATAGGACTGTAAACTGGTTGTGGTGGATAGTTGTAGCCAAAATGTCCTCCCATATGTTGTTGATGTTAAACAACAAATGTAGGATTCATTTGTCGATGAATTTTCATAAAAGGAGAGGGGAAACCCATTTGGCCCTAGGGAGGATAACCAGTGTAACCCAAGGGAGGATAGTTTGCTTGACTAGTTTGAAGCAGATAACCAATTTTCCCTTGAGGAGGGTAAATAGGTTGACCTTGATGAGGGTAAGGAATTTTCCCTTGGGGAGGAAAATATGGTTGGCCTTGAGGACCCCAAGTGGAATTTGGGACATCTAGGAAGGGTTGTCTAGAATGCAATCTAGAAGAATTGGGATTTAGGATTCCTCCTTGCGGCTTGGGGTTAGATGGACCTCCCTGATGTGGTTGATAAAATAGTCCTCCCTCGGGTGGTCCCCAGGATTGTGGAGGGTTCCCAGTAAACCAAGGTTGAAATTGTCCCCATGTCATCGGTTGGGTAGCAAATAAGAGTTTTTCGGTAGAAGGGGGTTTCCACCCAGTTGAAATTTGTGTGTCGAAAGGAGGTTTCCCCCAAGTAGGTATTTGTCCTACAGTGGGGTTTTTTTGTGTTGCGGGGTTTTGCATCCTTTTATGTAAAGGTGTCCCAACAAGTTTTTGTGGAGTATATGAAGTTGTTGCTTGAAGAGGGATGGTAGGTGTAACATCTAGGGTACTTTGAAAATGAATAGGTAACACAAATCATGTTTCACTTTTAACTTGTCCAGAAGTGGTAGTAGGGTTGATTATGTGATTGACAAGATGGTCAATATACTTTCTTGATCATCCTACATCTACACTGGTAGTGGTAGATGCACGTGGAGGGTCAAAGAGTGGTCGATTGAAATTAAATTTTTCATAAAGATCTTGACCTAATGTAGTTCTCCATATGGAACAAACATGATTTTGTTGTGGATCTACCATTTCAATGGAAAATACATGGGTAGTGTATTCTTCGTTAAACATTGGTTGTATTGGTTCCATATCTAGTTGATTATATGGCATTTATGGTAGGCTACGATGATCTTCTACTACAATGTTACTCAAGCAGTCCACTCGGACAAGGAGTGGATCATGAGGAATTTCTAAAGATGGATCTGCAGGAAGGGTGGAACCTTCCTAAACCATAATTAAATCTCTCTCAAGATTTGCTAGCAAAGGAGTAGCAACACTCCTATCGTCTGAATGGTTTTCAACCTCTTCACGGTAAGTGTCTTCTAGTGAGTTAGAAGGTAAGGGTTTATAGCCTTCTAGAGGAAACCCTTGCATCCTACTTGATATACAAAGACCTTTATAAACCACAATATCAATTTTTAAGGAAAACTAAAGTAAACAAACAACACTCGCTAAAAAATCTAGATAACCAACAAGAAAAACACTATCTTCTCTCAATGAACGTACTAGTTGGTGATGAAATCCAACATCATGTGATCAAATTGAGAAGGAACTAAGATATGAGTGGGTGGACCAGTTACGATCACGACCTGCTTAACAGAATTACACCCTGGTGCAAGTTCCCTCATGGTTTTACCCGTGGGTTACCCTCCAAGGAGCCCGAGTGAGTTTGACCAATGTCTATTCCAGGTACAGCAAAGAATTCCCTTCACTGTCACCTCGTGTAAGGAACCTAAGTATTATGTACACTAAGGATACCAACTCGCAGTCATCCTCTGGGAGGGTACAATTGACAATCGATTTTGAACGTATGGGCAAGATATCAAGTCTGAAATTCTTCAAGAGAACCAAGGACAAATGGACCAGTAAACTCCAGAGGACCCTGAACAAATTCAGAATTCATGAAGCTCTGAGACCAAATGAAAACAATTGATCATCAATAAGAACCCCCAATATACGATCATACTACTATGATTGGTTGATCCTCAGAGGGATGATCTTCATTTCTCTCCTGCATATGACCTCGTGTTTAACCCCTATGTGAGAGGGGGGTCCTAGATATGCTTATACAAAGGTTGGATTTATTCTCCCTATCACAAGATTATCTATTTGTCTTGAATCCTTTGGAGAGTTATTCTCACAGCCTATTACAAAGCTCTAGTCCTATTCTATTGTTGGTGTAAAGATCCAAAAAATAAATTTTCTAGTTTGATTTTAATTAGCGTTCATTTTCATGGTTGCTCGTTACACAAGGGTGAATAATAGTGAAATTGATGATGTTTGAGACTCAACTCCCAAAAAAGGTAAAAAAAATGATATGCAAACTTTCTTTTCAATGAACTTATAGCTATGGTAAGGAGAATACTTTCTTTTTGTTTGTCACTAACAAGCACTCAAGAATGATAAAAATTATACTATTTTGTTCTCAACAAGACTTCAAACAATTGCCAAATTATAAAGAGGACCCTTTTAATATAAAAAACCAATGCATACAAGTATTTATTTGTTTTATTTTGAATGCAAACTAAAATTTTCATCTAATTCTTTGTGCTTTCTTCAACAATGAAAAAGGTTCACTATAGTGGTTTGAAAAAAGAAGAAGCGAAAGTACACAACAGAGACACTCTCAACAGTAAACAAGAGACCAAAAGAAGAGCAACTACCAAACTATTCACTCAAAGGAAAAACACTAAGAAACCAAAATTCACACTTTATAGTCTTCTTGAGTTGAGTAAGGGATCAAAGATAAGGAAAACAATACTGTGATCTATGACCTTCCTTATGAAAACCTCCAATAAATTATATAATCGAGAAGAGCATAAAAAAGAAACCAATTTCAAGAGAGAACGGTTGATTTGGTGAAAAGGAAATACAAYACAAACTCAATAAGGACTTAAATAATGAAAGTTAGCAAGTTTGAGTCAAACAGAGGGAAATATCTGACATAATAAAATCTGATTCAGAGAAAAAGATCCAAGGACTATAYGCAGCAAGAAAGAAAGTCTACAATTTTTCAAAGGAAGAAAAATTGATGCTCTGGTAACCAAAGCACCAGAGTGCTGTAATGCTCCCTAGTAGACTCTGAGAGAGCATTGATCAAGAAGCAACACTCTAATTTATCCTGTGGAGGGGCACTAGTCCCTAGGAAAATTTGAGAAAAACTTAAAAAGCTCAAAAACTCAGGGAAATTCAGTAAGAGTCTTTGTGAGACAACTTAACAAAGAAAAAAAAAATGGAAGGACAGATTAAATTAGAAAATGGGATCTAAGGATAGGAAAAGTCACAGATGAACCAAGGAAATAACAGACTGAAAATTTGATCCCGAGTGGAGTCACCAATTTCTGTTATAGAAATATTCCCTTGCAGACATGTGAACTTTCCCCTAGAGCATAGACCCCTCTACCAAGACAGAAAAATACCTTTGGACACTACCATTCCTATAGATTCATTTTATCCATCGAAAAAGAGAGGAGGTAAATTATGATGTACCTCACTTTTGACATTTGTCCAAGCTTCTCCAATACGCAAGTTCTGAACAGTACCTGCAATGGACAACAAGAAACAGACAAATATATCATATGCTAATGGATTAGAAAAAATCAATTGATCTATGAATATGAAGACAAGCATAGAAAAGCACATGTAAACATGTACTAGAAGGATATAGGCCAAGTATATTAATGAGAACCTCAAAAACAAAATTAAAATCTTCAGATGATGTTGCAACAACCTATCCAAGTCCTCCTCATCCAACCCTTGCTCGAAATATCCATAGTCAAAATAACAATGCCTTGTTAATTTTTTCCTCCCTTGTTCACCATGATAGTGCCTCCATTTATAGGCTTTGAGAGGCTCAAAAACCTTGGGTATATTTGGAATTAGTTGAGGATATGGATCCAATAATTGTGATATCTCCCTTAGATGCAACCTAGGGGTTAGATTTGAGCCAAACCAACTCGATCCATCCATAGTTGTCTTTAGAAGAAAATGGGATTTCTTCCAAGATTTTCTCAACCAATTCTATAGTCCTTTAGAATGGGCAACAAAGCGCTACAATGCTCCCTGTGAGATGGAAAAAGAGTGCTCCCACTCCTTGTATATGAGTAGGGGAGTGCGAATATTCCCAAAAGTTGCCAAGATGAGTAATTCCCATAGGAAAACATTTGTTCCGACTGTCAGATGAAGGGGATTCTTCTTCTAACATGTTTTAGGGGTTGTATCAAGTGTTTTCATGGTGTTGTTCATGATGCGACACTTACAGAAAGAGAATGTGACACTTACAAAACTTGTGACAAAAGTGTGACACTTACGACCCTTGTGACAATGAGAATGTAACATTGTCAAAGTGAGGAATTTTGATGTGTAACACAAGTACTCCAAGAATTTCATGGAGTATGTGGAGGAAATGTTTCACTAGCGGTAACTACACACAAAATCATTAGAATTGATTATCATTGGCCAACTATGTTTAAATATTCTTATGCAATGATAATAAAATGCCATGCTTGCAAAACATTTTTTGAAAAAATGAAGAGAGAAACCATGCCATTGAATCCCATTTCAGCTAAAGCTCCATTTTCACAATGGGGCTTATATTTAATTGGTGCAATCAATCCAAAATCCAATAAGAGACATGCTTACATTATCATTGTTACCAATTATTTCACAGAGTGTCAAGAAGCAATAGCTTTGAAGAATGTTGATTTAGAACAATTGATCCTTTTCTTAAAAGATAATATTGTATCCATATTTGGTGTTCCTAAGAAATTTATAACATATAATGGATCAATTTTCATTGGAATAAAATTCACAAAGTTATGTGGGGAGTATGGAATATTAATGGGGCAATCATCCAATTACTATCCTAAAGGAAATGGATTGGTAGAATCAACCAATAAAACATTTATTCAAGTTCTCAAAAATATCATTGCAACAAATTAGAGAAATTGGGGAAAAAAGTTAACATATGCCCTTTGGGAAAGCCAATTAACTCCAAAGGAAAGTATTATACAACCACCTTATACTTTGGTATATGGAAAAGAAGCTAGATTGCCAATACACTTGGCGTTAAATGCATTAATTTTAGTAAATACCTACCATGCACTTGGATTTTTAACAATTTGAGCTCCGTAATTCATTACTTTAGTTTCAAGTATATGAAAGTGCATTGAACAAACTCAAAGTATGGAAAATAGAAGAAATATGGATCCTTTTTTTGGTGATACAATTAACTCTCTCACGAGCCAAGATAATAAATTTCACTAGTCGACTTCTTATTGGTGGTTTCTAAACAAAATTCCAAAAGAAAAGAAAAAGAATACACTTTGGACTACAAGGATTTTTAATGTTTGTTTCACACCTGAAGTCTTTGAATTCAAGGAGCTGGTATCCCGGTGCACTCAACGATTAGATTCCAAGAAGAGACAGGTACCATTATCTACAAAGGGAAATAATCTGGTTTTCTTGACCCCAAAAGTGTTCAGGAGAATGCTTCACCTTCCTTGTGCAAATAAGTGTCTAAATCTCCTTGGTGCATATGAGTTCCTTGATTCCTAGGGTGGCGGTTCAAATATGTTGAAGAATTTTTCGATTCCATCTATCAATATTCCCAATGACCTTTTGAAAATTGATATATCCTTGCTGGAAGAACCGTATCAATAATTTTCATGGATGTTCACATGTTTGGTAGGATGAGAGTTGAATTCCCATATACTCAGGTCATCCCTATATGTACTCTACTTCTCTTTTTGGAAATATGTTATCTTTGACTTGGCATAAGTGATTTCAAATGAATTCTATTTTCAATTGAGTAATTATTTGAATACTCAAAGGTTTTTCATGACCGCATACTTGGTCTTTGCAATTGTGTATTGCAATGGTTTTTAGGGTATTCCTTTAAAAGGACATGTTGATACTGATAAAAAACCAATTTAGTTTTGGTACCCAATGTTGTGGAGACACAAAACACCATTTCATTTTTACATTATTTAAGAAATATTTCTTAGAGAATTTAAACATGTATTAAATGGATTAGAACCAAAGAGAATAACCTGGGAAGTTGAGGAATTTCTCAATGGAAAGGGTATTTGTATTCAAGAGAAAAACCATACTTACATATGGTTATATGGATGTCAAGAAAGACCCCTTATGATCCTAATATTTGTCTATGATAGATATTTTGTGGCAGAAGTTTGTAGACAATATAAATCTTGGTGCATCCTTTTTGATAGGAAAACAAAGAGGCAATTCATCACATTGCCTATTCATTTTGGAGATTCAATAGTAAAGAATTTTACTCATTTGAAAGAAGTTTCTGAGACACTTAAATTAGTCATTGTAGGGTTCATCCTTCTTTAGGGCTACCTAAAACTTTTGTATTCCCCCTTGATATAAATATGGTGAGTACAAATAGAAGGATGGATGCCTTTTATGTCCTTATAATCCCATGCAAAAGCTTCAATATTACTTTTTAGCACATCTAATAAATTTTGTTCTTACTGACTAGTAAGTTTATTGTTGATTTTGAGTGTTTTTGCAGGGCTGATCTCTATGGTTTTGACAGATGGATCTTCAATATCAGAAGTGAACAATTATGTCCATAACTTTGTTTTATTTTTATTGGAAGTTTTATATATGTTCTCATAGTTTATCCCTTCTATTTTCACATTGTTTGGATATTGATTTTGAATTTGTCTTTTCAAGGAAAGTGTCCTCATCGGTTGTACTATTAGAAAAATTTGTGTTGATTGTGTAGATGGCATAGGAAGTTGTTTATGTCAGATTTTCTCCTTCTTATACCCACATAGGAAGGTTTTTTTTCTATCAAAATTTGGGAAGGAGCATAAATACCAATTTACTTTTGGGATAGGACATCAATTATAGTCATGTTTGTTGTCCTACAACCAATGTATGCATCTACTGTGACCAACTAAGGCCTACCCAAAATAAGAGGGTATCCATTGAATTGAGACTTGGTTTGAAGGACTAAGAAGTTATTAGGGTACTCCCAAGAATCAATAGAGATTATGATATCTTCTAACATCCCTTCAAGTTTGACTGTGGATTTGTTTGCAAGTCAAAGGGCAATGGGAGTATCTATCAAATATCCCTGAAGGTTGAGTTTTAACATAGTATCTTTGGTCATAACATTGATGGAACCCCCTAAATATATGAGAGTATTCTGATTCAAGGTTTTGTTGATGTGAACATTTACAAGGGGGATTCTTGGATCTAAGTACTTCGATACAATTATCTTCGCAAGTGTAAGGTAAATTAGTTGTCCTATAACATTTATAGTGGGGGCATATTCTCTTTTCCTCCCTGGCCTTGTAATGCACTATTCTTTGATAAACCTGTTGAAAATAGGAACATCTTTGAGGGCTTGTAAGAGAGGTATTTTTATACACAAACTCTTAATTTCTCCTAAGAGTTCTTTCTCTTCAAATGTAAAAGTTTTCATTTCATTTAATCTTTCAGGATAAGGAGGTGTTTGTGGTTGAGTTGACGTAACATCTTCTTTATCAAATTATACATATTTTATGATCTTTGTTTGTTGTTTTAAGACTTTTCCTGATCTAAGATTGATATCTTGTACTTCTAAGGAATAAGTCTGATAAGTTGTTTCACTATTGTATATAGGTTGAAATTATTTGTTATTCGGATTTGGAGCAGGTTGAGTAGGTAACCGAGGTTGTTTAGGAGGAACATTATTTTGAGTAGTGTTTTTGGTTTGAGGAGGATGAGGCATTAATGCAGGTTGTTGAAAATTTTATGGCCACCATCCTTGTAGAGTTTGACTCCACTAAGGGTTTTGATTTTGAGGCATGCTAGGAAAGGCTTGGTATGAAGGAGGAATTGGTGGTCCCTGATGTTAGGACCATACAATGTACCTTTTTTCTCACACCTTTTGTTACCTTTACACCCTTGTTTCACTCACATTTAAACTCACATTATCATCTTACCCTATCTTTCCAGAGGTATACAATGTCTCTTCTCTTTACTATATATTTAATCTGTTTTGCATACAATTTTACATTACTCTCGTACTTAACCATTGATCAAAAATGTATAAGTGCTGAAACAGTTCGAACTGCAAATTAGCATTGAGGCCCATTGCTAAAATAGATAAAGCACACAACCCCGTGGTTGAAACAACAACTCATACAGAAGCAGCTGTTACACAGTCTGTGGTCAACGATGTTGAAACTCACACAGAAGAAGTTGTTACACAGTCCATGGACAACGATTCTGAAACTCACACAGAAGAAGCTATTACACAGTTCGTGGTCAACGATGCTGAAACAACAACTCACCAGAAGAAGTTGTTACACCCTCCGTGGTCTACGATGTTGAAACAACAACACAAACTGTTACATTGACCACAACAGTTGCACCTTGAGCTAGCATTAACCATCACTGATGCCTGAGACCAAGTTGCCGAAACAGTTAGAACGCAAATCCTGTGGCTGAAACAGCCCACGATTCATGATGCTGAAATAGCATACAATAGCCGTAACAAGAAGACAAATAAAGAAGCTATTACTCCATCCGCCACAGGAACACCTCACTCAGCACTTGTAATAGCATTCTGTTGCGAGAGACTAGGATGTCCTATTCCAGTTTAGAAAGTCGATCCGACTAAGAATAGGTCTAAGATATACACCTGTAATTTGTTGATCAAATTGTATCGAAGGGATTCTCCTCTTTAAATAAGAGGAAATCACCATTAGAGGCATCTTCATCTTCTATTTTTGCTAAGAATGAATTTACAGAGAAGGATGTATTTCATTTCAGATTGTAATATGATACATTGACAGATGAATAAAAGATTGTATCTTGGATGGATCCACCTGAATTCCTTGAGATGAGATAAAATGTCCAAGCACTATTCCTTCACTTATCATCATACAAAATTTTTCTGTACTTAGGGAGAGTTGGGCTTGTATGCATCATTTAAGCACTTTCTCAAGGTTTTGTAGTGCTTCCTGAAAAGAAACACCATGAGTAAAGTCATCCATAAAAATTTCCATGGAGTCATTAAGCATATCAGAAAAGATTCCTAAAACTGCTCTTTGAAAGGTTGTTGGTGCATTACATAGTCCAAATGGGAGAACTCTATAAGCAAGGGTTCCCCAAGGGCTAGTAAAAGTGGTTTTATCTTGATCTTGAGGTGCAATTTTGATCTGATTATACCCACTAAAACCATCTAAAAATGAGAAAAATTTCTTCCCTGACAAACTGTCTAACACCTGATCAATGAATGGTAATGGAAAGTGATCTTTCTGAGTTGCTTTATTTAAGGCTCTGTAGTCCACACATACTCTCCATTTCCCGTTTTTCTTAGGAACTATTACCAACGGGGACACCCATTCACTGTCTGATATAGGATATATAAACCCTGCATTGAGCAATTTTTGAAGTTCTTCTTTAAGGATTTCTCTTAAATTAGGGTTCATTCATTGTTGAGATTGGCAGATCGGTCGACAATCTTCCTTAATATATATTCGATGAGTACATAATTCGGGAGAGATTCCTTTCATATCTTTATAATCCCATGCGAATGCTTCTTTATTTTCCAGAAGTAACTTCATTAATTGTTGTGTTTTAGCATCTGTCAGATTAGGGTTTATGTTCAGTGTTTTGCCAGGTTCAATTTCTACTGGTATGCTTTTAGAAGAGATGGTGTCAGATGTTTGAGGTGGGTTTTCAGAGTTAAGGTTTTCCTGATTATTTGACTCCAACAGTGCAGCTAGTTGGTTATGAGTTTCTGGAGTCACAGAGGAGGGTTCACAAATAAAATTATTAATTACTTCATCCTCGGTGGAGTCTTTAAGGCTTAGAGCTTGTCCGATAGTCAAGATGGGTTGAGTAAGTTGATCATCAAAGTCTACCCATACAGAATTATCA
>JASDQU010102332.1:256585-271985 GCA_032191745.1 Picea mariana | reverse complement strand
CAACCTAAGGTTGTAATAAAAACATATTAATCACACTTTGCCTTGAACAAACTGAATTTCTAACTTGAATTACAGGAAAGCAACCTACCTATTGCAGAGCTCAAAGTTTAAAGAAATGATTAATTGAAGAATCCTAGATTACATTAAAATAACAAGAAGATGCTGCAATAGGAAAGACCAACTATTATGTAACCAGAGAACAGGACCCTATTCCCAAAGCAGGAATCGTCAACACCTGTTTCCGATCATCACACTTCATGAACTCATTGCTTAACTGAAATGATTAACACACATTGAAGACTAACTAACTCTTAACAGACAACAGGACCCTAATTCCTAAGCAGGAATCTTCAACACCTGTTTCTGATTAGCACACTTTCATGAACTCATTGAAATAATTGACATCTACTGAAGGCTAACTATTTCTAACAGAGAACAGGACCCTATTCCTGAAGCAGGAACCTTCAGCACCTGTCTCTGATTATCAAGCTTTCATAAATTCACCAAGCAAGGTTGCTAACTAGAATGATTAACAGTTACTCAAGCATGAATCATATGAAAACAATGTAACACCAAGACAGAGTTTCGTAAAGTAGTGTTTCAGCAAAATAGAGTTCAGTAAAGTAGTGTTTCAACAAAACAGAATTTAATCAAAGCATGAACAAAAATAATACTTACACACTACAAGCTAATGGGTGAATCTTGTGAAGAAGGTGGGCCCTCCCTTCTCACAAGATTCCCCTGAAACGAAAAGGACTAGAGAGAAATGCTCAGAACAGTCTTTTATTCATCTGTCAATGTATCATATTACAATCTGAAATGAAATACGTCCTTCTCTATAAATTCCTTCTTAGCAAAAACAGAAGATGAAGATGCCTCTAATGGTGATTTCCTCTTATTTAAAGAGGAGAATCCCTTCGATACAATTTGATCAACAAATTATAGGTGTATATCTCAGTCCTATTCTTAGTCAGATCGACTTTCTAAACTGGAATAGGACACCCTAGTCTCTCACAATAGAATGCTATTACAAGTGTTGAGTGAGGTGTTCCTGTGGCGGCTGGAGTAACAGCTTCTTTATTTTTCTTCTTGTTACGGTTGTTGTATGTTGTTTCAACATCGCGAATCACGGGCTATTTCAGCCACGGGATTTGTGTTCTAACTGTTTTGGCAACTTGGTCTCAGGCATCAACGATGGTTAATGCTAGCTCAAGGTGCAGCTGTTGTGGTCAATGTAACAGTTTGTGTTGTTGTTTCAGCATCGTAGACCACGGTGGGTGTAACAGCTTCTTCTGGTGAGTTGTTGTTTTAGCATCGTTGACCACGAACTGTGTAACAGCTTCTTCTGTGTGAGTTTCAGCATCGTTGACCACAGACTGTGTAACAGCTTCTTCTGTGTGAGTTTCAACATCGTTGACCACGGACTATGTAACAGTTGCTTCTGTGTGAGTTGCTATTTCAACCACGGGGTTGCGTGCTTTATCTGTTTCAGCAACGGGCCTCAATGCTAATCTGCAGTTTGAACTGTTTCAACACTTATACATTTTTGATCAATGGTTAAGTACGAGAGTAATGTAAAATTGTATGCAAAACAGATTAAACATATAGTAAAGAGAAGAGACGTTGTATACCTCTGGAAAGATAGGGTAAGATGATAATGTAAGTTTAAATGTGAGTGAAACAAGGGTGTAAAGGTAACAAAAGGTGTGAGCAAAAAGGTACATTGTATGGTCCTAACACCTGATATTACCAAGGATTTGTATTTTTCCAATGAGGTGGATTGGGATTATACCATGGTTGAGGAGACATTTGAGTATTATATGCACCAAAATTTTGAGCAGGGTTGAAGTTAAAACATATTTATAAGGGTATTGGTGCTCCAGGTGGATATTGGTGGCTTCCCACCTATTCCAACTGGATTATTTTGGAAGTTTTCATGTCAGTACATATTTATGTACTTCCAGGTCCATTTTGGGGTGCTAAACGACGTTTTTTTGGCTTGACATAGTCAAACTATAGATGGAGTTAGAGTCTGATGATATAATGGGTAGTTCTTGAAAATACCTTTCAAACGGGCTATCACACACCTAAAACAGAGGCCGTATGCAAAATTTACGACCCCGGGAAGTTGAGGTACCAACTTACCCATCGAGGCCCACATAACTTTTGGTGTTTCACCTCCTAGGGTTAGGTTTTTTTATGTATATGGTTTTGGAATTCATGAGTAATGTTAAAAATTCCTCTGGAGCCTCATTGTAATGATTATGCTCAGAAGAATGCATGTAGAAACCACATCTCTTCTCAGAGATAGCCACCACCATTTGAGAAAGTTGTTTTCAGTTCTGTATTTTTATAGTTTTAGCCTATTTTATTTATTCAATATAAGTTATTGTTCATTGTATATATGTTTTTGTTATTTTTATCTCTGTGTTATTATATTCAGTCTGTTATTCATTTTGTTCTACTCATAAATCCAAATCAGTGGTATCAAAGTGGTTTTATCTTCATTTATTTTTCTTCGTGCATGTCCCTGACAAGATCTAGGTATAAGAAGTTTGGACTCGAACTAGCCGAGATTTTTCAAGATTGGTTGCGCCGAGCCCAACAAAAACTCATGGGGGACAATAAGAAATATGATGGAGTAGGATATCCTTTTAGATTTTTGCTCGAGGAAGCCCTTGCATGACAAAGGAATGAAATGATAGACAAATTTGCACAGGTCCTTCAGTGGCTTCCCATAGGAGACACATCTTCATCAAGCGACCATGCAAACCCATTAAAAGTACAAGTAAATTTTGATATTAAATTATTTGAAGGACAGATAGATGCGTATGTTGTAGATAAATGATTGAATATGCTCGAAGGGTATTTTTAAGTCCACGATTTTTCCAATAGGAAAAATATTACTTTTACACTCCTCAAGGCCATCCCCCATGTTAAGGACTCATGGGATACTTACTCCAAGTAAAGGGCCATAAAGAAATATGAAATATTTGTGGTTTCCCCCACATGGGATTCCTTCATGGATTCCATTAAAGAACATTACTACCCTATTGGAAGGTACGAGGACCAATACAAAAGATGGACCACGTTGTGTCAGGAAAAGAACTAGATGGTACCAGATTTCACCAATATTTTCCATTCCCTTTGCACCAAATTAGGTATCAAAGACTGTGAATGACATATGGTGCTCAAATATCATGGCTATGTATATATACATTCAAACATAAATGGATTTTCCAGACATCATATCATTAGGTGCGGCTTATATATATGCTATCAAGATCAAGAAAAAATTTAAGCAGAAGAGGCGAGAGTTTGGATCTACAAACTCCTCACAGTTGAAGCAGGGAAAAGGTGGCCCCAATCCAAAAAAAAAGGGATAGAGAAAATATGGCCACTCTTAGGACAACCAATCCAAGATACAACCCAAGAAGGGTAATGAGAAGTCGAATAAGGACACAAGAAAGTGGTGTGAATACCATAAAATCTCTTGGCACAACACCGAATAATGTCACTCCAAGTAGTCACTGGTGGCCGAGCTGAAATTTTTAAGTTAGAGGAATATCATGACTTTGAATCAAATCCAGAAGGAGGGAAGAGGATTATCGATACTAAACCCAATGCCACTATCTTTACCACCAAAATCTAGCCAAGCGAACTAGAAGAACCAGAGGAAGGGGAACACCTCTTTCACTCATAGATGTGGGTAAAGGGGGCTCCACTTCATTTCATTGTTGAAAACGATAGTTAGAAGAACCTGATCTCAGTAGAGGTCATTAAGTGGTTGGACCTGTTGATGACATCACATCCATATCCCTACACCATTAGCTGGGTTTTCCAATGAAGACATCTCCATTTCAACCAACAATGTCATTTTCCCTACGACATCAAGGCCTTCAAAGACAAGGTATTGTGTGATATTGCTCCCCTTGAAGTTTGGGATGTTCTTTTAGGACAATCATATTTTTGGAAGCGGTATATTGTATATGAGTCTAAACCCCATAGTGTTATTATTACTTTGGGTAGACAATTATACATTATACAATAGATAGCGTCTCCTACCACTATTTCTTTAATCTCTGCTAAGCAATGTAGTAAGGTCATTTCACAGACTGAGAAGTCTGTCTTCTTTGTGATCCATGCTCACAGTAAGAAGAAGGTTTCTAACACATCCATGACCTCTACACAGAGAGCCTCTCTTTGCAGCAGAAGCAAGTGGACGGGATTGTCGAAGAGTACAGAGACATATTCTCCTCACCCATCGAGATACTGACACATTGCTAATTCAAGCATCTAATTGATTTAATCCTCTATGTACCTCTTCCTAATGGACCAGTCTATCATTGCTCATTGTTGGAAAATGATGAAATCAAGCGTTAAATCGAAGAGATGCTTCAAAAAGGTCACATTAGAACCAACTCCTCCCCTTTTGGAAGCACGATTTTACTAGTGCAAAAGAAAGAAGGGACCTGGCATCTCTGCATTGATTACATAGAATTAAACAAAATCACAGTCAAGAATTGATACCCAATTACCCAAATTGATGACCTTCTTGACCAACTCAAGGGGGGAAATTTCTTCAACAATATTGACCTAAAGTCTGGCTACCACCAGGTTCCCATCGAACTGGATGATGTATGGAAGACAACTTTCAAATCTAAATAAGGTCTCTTCAAATGGTTGGTCATGCCCTTTGGCTTAACAAATGCACCAACACCTTTCATGAGGTTTATGGATGATGTATTGAGACCCTTCACCAACTCTTTTGTGGTGGTATATCTATCTGACATCCTCATCTTCAACAAAACTTGAGAGGAGAACATGCAACATATTCAACATGTTTTGAGCACTATGTGGCAACACAAGCTATATGCCAACTTGGAAAAATCCTCCTTTGGCAGGAACATGGTCCAATACTTGGGCTACATTGTTGATGAGCATGGGGTATGTTGGAACACTTTTAAAAAATAATAATTCTGAAACATTACCTTGTTTCTTTTTACTTCATCTCAAAATTGAACTCCAATAATAAATCATTTTTGTCTTCTATCCTTAATGAGTACACAAGGTCCATGGTCTATCCAAATCTCTCATCAATTAAATTATCCCTCTTCACCGAATGTTTTGGAGACACCTGAATGTTAAAAAGGTCAAGCCTCTAGAAACTTGCTTAGGAGTTTCAGATTTCAGAGTTTCACGTTTTGGGCGTTGCACCATATAGTAGCTCCAAAATCCCGATATCCAAAAAGTGTTCAAAGGGTCTTAGTCATGATACACGTGTACCCCTCTAAGCTATGACACATCGTTACGAGTCGTGGCCTGTTGAAACATTCATAAAGTTGTTTTCCTGACACCCGAAGCACATAGATAACAAAAAGATAAAAACGTTTTAACAAGTTAATCTCGATTAATACTTAGTTAAATAATTTCGCACTTTCAGAGTTCAGAGGTTTGTCATACACTGCACTCAAATATCATGAAACATGAAACCCTGAAATACTTAAATTTAAGAGCGATTATTTACTGGATAAAACATGATTAAAATTAATTAACCACTTCATGATTTCACGTCTCAAGAATCCTGTCTCGAGCAACTACCAAAATTTCGAGGTCTGAAAATTCGAAAAATACTTAATGATAAATGTGATTAACTAATGAATTAATGAGGAGTATCTTGTGATTGATTTTTTGCAGAATCGTAGCTCGGGTAAATTCAAATGTTATTTGTCAAAACTTCTAATCATGAACCACTAGACATTAATGACATTAATGATCGATCTACAAGAATCATTTCAAACAAGATCTCCGACCACCGCCTAAATATTTTCATTAAGGAAAGTCAATGCACCGTCAGTAAAGTATTCGTAACTCAACTCATTAGGGGAAAAGGATATTGAATTTTGAATTTCATTTGTGTTTTCACAGAGAAGCAAGTTTGAGCAAGATAAGAATTTTTCACATTTTCTGTAACAGGTAACAGAGTTATGAACTTGTGATATCATGGCTCCACGGAAAATAACTAAGGTGTATGGTGAAATATCAAACCCAAACACAAATGTCTTCTCAGACACGTCACCCAAAACCATAGATACCATGAAAACCTGCACACAGGTATTCGATATTCTACAATATGAATTGATTAACTGCCTAGATGATTCAGGCGACGAGGCGACTAAAAACCAGGCTATGAGATACAAATATGTTTCTCAACTAGTGCTGCATAAAATAGCAACACAGCCTAGGCTCATGCCTTATAATGATATGATTGGTTGGGTACTAGAGAATGTCTACCTCTTGACCAGGAGCATCTGCAATTTGCAAAAGGTTGCAGTTGGGTCTTTCCAACCAGATCATTTCTAGGTAATGTACAAATTATCTCCAGTTCCGAATTACGTTTATAATGCCACTTTATTAATAGACTTCGATAAAAAAAAAATGCACGCAATATGGAAAGAACCTACTCGACTTGATCAAGGACTGGTGTTCATGTCCTGAGAAATTTAGAGCAGACACCCACGGCATGGATGTTGTTGCCTCATTAGAGCCTCACATGATGTATGTAGCCATGATGTTATGTCGGCTTTTCAGGAAGGAAAACTGTGCTCATTTCTTATTACCATGGGTGCCAATCATGCATACAGTAGCAAAGGGGTATTCCTTCGATTGGGAAAAAATATTATTAGACAATTTGGTAAGGGAAATCACAAAATATTGGTCATTGAAAGCCAAAGGGCAACCTGCCCCATTTTACATGTATACTTATATTATGGATGTCATCTATTTCATGACATCATTTCCTTTGATGGGATGGATCTAGACTCTGACCAACACTGAACCAATACACTTCTATCACTCCAAGCTATGGGAGGATAAAGCAAAAGATTTCTTCTATGAAATCTGTAACTATGTGGTGGTGCCTGTTAGTACCATGATTTTCATGGCTAAGGTTAGAGGTTTGTCAACAATTTGCAAAGCCATGCCTATTAGCACCCATGTTGTTTATATGCCTGGCATCATCTAACATCTCCAAGGGCTAGTTTCAAAGGGAAGCTTATCATTTATTTATTCCCATTTCAATTTGCAACTGTAAGCTGCAAAATTCACTGCGCACTGCAAAATTCATTGTGCACCGCGCAGAGGATGTCATCGCGTAGAGGATGTTGTCATGTGGAGGATGTTGTCACACAGATAATTTCATCGCGCAGAGGATGTTGTTGTGCAAAGAAGGTTGTCGCGCATAGGATGTTGTCGCACAGTGGGTTTCGTCGTGCATAGGATGTTGTCGTGCAGTGGGTTGTCACGGATAGGATTATTTCGCATAGTGTATTTCGTCGTGCAGTGGGCTTCCGTGCATATGATGTTGTCGCGCAGTGGATTTTCCTACACACATGCTACAGGTCACACTGCGCAAATTACTGGTTTAGTGGTCAACTTCAAGATCAATTTATGACCAACTGGAGAGGAATTTTGAAAATCCCCAAGATTTTTTTGTTGAGGACAAACCAAATAATAAAAAACTCTCTCATATTTGTAAAATATGTCACGGATTGGGAAATTCGAAGGAATCTTTGAGCCCTATTTTTCATTTTTCGTGATTTCTTGTCCAAGACATGTTTTTGAGACACGTATTTTGGCTAGCAAGAGATGAATTTCAAGAAATCGAGAGAGGTTTTTCTTTATAATGTTCTTAAATAAAAAACCTCTCTTAGTTTCTAAAATTAGCTTTTTATCAGTGAGATACGATGTCATATTTAACACCTATTTTACCAGTTTGCTATGCATTATGTTGCGTTTTTGTTGTAGGTTACTGTTGCATAGCAGAATTGTTGTGCATGGATGAAAAAGTGTCCAATAGTGCAAATGATGGCTCATCACAACCATATGGTCAAATTTGGATCATGATCAATGACTGTAAAAAATATTTCGGGTACGATTATGATTTGGCAAAGTCGGGTTTTCTATTTTTAGTGAATCCGTTGAAGTTATTGTTCTCTTTCGAAGAAAATAGATCCATGATTCCAGGAGAGAGTAGCTCAACCCTAACATCCAAGGGTGACATTAGCCTTCTATATATGGGGATCATTTTCATGTAGACAATTTTGGTTGGCAAATTGAGTAAACGACTGCTATTGTATGAAATCTTAGTTTTTGACCGAAATTTAATGCAAAGGTCCTGTGATTTGATGAAAAGATTCTAGTTGTGATAGTCGGATGTATCGTGTCTCTTTCTTTGCATATGTGTTTCCTGTTACCTTTTATTTAATATCTTATATTGTCTCTTTCGGAACGAATCTTCAAACCTGTGGATTCGCTGTACAGCGCCACTTAGACAAAACATTTTCCTCTCAAGCTAACTTTGAATTCATCCACAACAACGCTCTTAAGTTAATTCCTGTGTTTTTCTCCCGCCACACTTTACATTTTACATTGAAGGTTGTTGCTCGCCTAGCCTTCTCCTATCGAATCTAGTCACTGAGTCATTTGTTCTGTCTTTTCCTCGGATCGACCCCATAGCCCAAGTTTACTTTTCTACGCTAATATAACCAGAAACCATTTACCATAGGTGTCAAATCTAGCCATTGTTTCCAAAGTCATATCCTTCACGGATATCACACCATTTCTGAGAGAGACCTCTCTAGATACGAAAGGCTAGTTTCGGGTCTCTAAGTTGGTTGAAAAATTTACCTTTGTCATATGTTTATCAGCCGAACAGATTTACGAAGTGATAACATTTTGGCACCGTTGCCGGGGATGAATTTGAAAATTTTCCCTAGGAAGAGCGACATTGTTTTAGTTATAAGGTATGAGAGCAACAGACACTTAGGCACATATTGGCTTTATTTCTTCTCTGACAAATCCACACATCAGAAATTCAATTGAAGTTGATTCCACTGGTAGAATAATCCAGAGCTAAAGTTTGCATGGCAACTCCAATCAAGCTTCGAATGTGATTCAAAGACTCCACTAGAGAATGAGACATGTTGACAGAGGCATGGAAGAGCGGTATGGAAAAATAAGGTACCCGACCTTAGGTTTAGTTCAAGAAGTACTTTTTTGTTTTATCAATATCTTCTTGTTATTTCCTGAATTTTTCAAAAGAATACTTCTTCACTTACTGTGTTAAAATGAATCCCAGAGATTTACCCTTGTATATCCTTCATTGCAAACTGTAGGTATACCTCCTTCTTGTATAACCAATATTCACCAAGATCCTTCCTCTGAGCCATATAATGTTCATGATCATTCTTGTGAGCTTAATGAAACCAAAGCTAAGCTTGTACTTTCTGTTCTTAATCCTATATCCTCCAAGATTCAATAAAGATACAGTCTTATTAAATCGCATTCCATCCTTCGTGACTTTCCTCTGAAACATTATAAGTACCTTCCTAGGTTCGGTGGAGAGCTTGATGGACAATCAGCTGAAAAACATATTCAAGTCTTTGAGCATTTCATAGACCTTTTTGAGAACGAACATGATGATGTGTCTATGAGGTCCTTTTCTCAGTCCTTACAAGGAGATGCCAAAGCATGATTCAGAAATTTGCAGCCTCAGTCGATTAGCTCATGGCATGAACTAAAAGAAGCTTTCTGTAGGTTTTGGGGTGAGAAAAAGTCATGGGATCTACTCCTTTCATATTTTTATGCCATTAGAAGAATGAAAGGTGAAACCATCTCAAATTTCAGTAGGAGGTTTGATAGTCTTTATTATAAACTGCCTAAAGAGATCCAACCTTCTAAATTTTCTGCCATGCTCCATTATGTAACAACCTTTCAACCAGACTTATATTTTATTTTGATGGAGAGAAAGTCTATGTCTTTGCAGTAGATGTTCAACAATTCTCAGGAAGTTGAAGAAAATATTCAAGCATGTAAACATATTCGAAATGAGGAGTTGGATGCTAAAGAGCATGACAATGAATATGAACAAAGAACAATTGATTTGAATCTTGAGAAGAGGGTCAATAATTTCATATGTCCTCTTGAAGCTTTAAATGCGGATGATTTTGAAAAGGATTATATTCCTCTTTTTAAAAAAGAAGGTGATAATTTAGATTTGGATCCATTCCATGATGAGCATGAGATCGATTGTTTTATGTATTCCTTTGTAGACAGTCAATAAAATGAATTTGCAAATCATCTTGTTGAAGAGCAGGTTGATGTACCAAGATTTTTCCTGTTAGATGGCATTGCGGATGTTGTTGATTTGTCTTTATATGATAAATATGATGATGATTATGATGTTGAATTCCTAGAACAACCAACTGCATGTTCTCTATCAAAAAATGTTCATTTTCAGCAGTGTAATGAGAGCAATCAGCCTACATATCACAGTTACAAAGAAGAAAATGAAGAAGGTTTTGAATCAAGTGAAAGAACCTTGCATTGTGCTTTGCTTCTTTAGAATTGATGAAGCAAAATGTTTGTAATGCTCCAAATCAGAAATCCTCCAGGCATGATGTTGAATATGAAGAAAGCAGTGGACTTGCAAATGAAAACTGCCTTCCATTATGTTTTTCTTCCTTTGAATTGTTGAAAGTAAACATGAGATAACATAGGAAGCAGTGAAGTCTAATTGCATTCACAGTGACATTGTTTTACATGAGAAAATTGTTATCAGTGAAGAGGAACAACAACCTTCTCATACTTTTAATGACCCTTTTGTTGATTACATGGAAAGTTGTTTTAGTTCAGATTTGCAGCCTGTGATCAACTACCATCTTGGAAATAAATATGATGGTAAATCAACATCAGTGTTAGATATGGATTGCTTGTTACTAGGGGTTTCATTTCAGCTAGCACTGTTGGTGCAGCCGCACTCCTCGGAGCACGTCCGCTCTCACAGGATCTTCTTCTTCTTCTCAGCCCGAAGAACTCCAAGGTTCTTCTATTTCCTTGTCGGGAAATCTGCACCCACAGATTCTCTTCAGCACGACTCCCCCTTGTTCGCTTGTCGGGAAATCGGAACTCGCAGCTTCACGAGTCTTTGGTTGATCACTGGGCTCTCGAATCCCCAAGACCCGATGACCAGTCAATGTTGACTTCTTCCTGTACCTATCGGGACTTCTGCTCTATTGCGATTTTGCAACTCGCGATGTCATGCACTTTGAATCGCCGACTCCCGATACCCGATGCGCTGAATCTCTAATGTGCACGTGTGAATTGACCTTTCCACACCCTGTCGCTTCGATTGGGATTTCGAAAATCACGAGATCGCAAATTCTAATGCCAAAGGATGTTGATGGATTCGGGACTTCTATTTCCCCGATCCCTGACACTATACCACCTATCTTCCACTAACTCTTGCTATGGCCCCACACATCCCTTCCGTCGGGATATCGTGTTTCGCGATTCCGAGCGGCAAGAATTTCCTGTTCTTAGAAACCTCGATTCTCCGAACCTCGACTCCTCAGGATCCCCTGACACGTGTTCCACACGATGGACGGTTCTAAGCCTATCGGGATATCGCGGATCGCGATATTGTGATTCTCATTGCAAACACTTGGTGCTTTGACTCGCGAATCCCTGATACATGATGTTATGTGTAGATCTAATGGTCCCTATGACTCGAGGTCGATGACTATGCTCCCCACTGAGTTTTTAACCTCATCCACCTTACACTGTAACCTCCCTGCACCTCCGTGAGATCCAACAGTCCACGGAACTTTGTGAAACCTCCCCAAAGGATTTCGACTGTCCATTCTTCTCTTTGTAAATCCACGGGATGACTAAACATCTCCTCACGAGACTTTCTCACCTACTTGCCAACCTGCGACGCTTCTCCCAGACTTTCCATCGCAGCTTCCCTGCACTTATCCCTTCAGTGAATTCGAAGGCCTACTCCTCCTGAGCTTCTTCACGACTCTCAAGTCCTTCAAGAAATGTCTTGCACACACTCCTTGCGAAAACCCTTCAACCTCGACTGAGTGTTGAAGTTCCTCGACTCTGCGCACTCCTTGCACGGCACTGTGCCTGACTGCACCTTCAAGAAAGTGAGAACAAAAGTTACCTCTAATTGAACCCTTCTGTCAACGCACTCCTTGCGGATGATTCAACTGCACTCCTTGCAGGAATTCTCTAGCTCAAAATAGAGAAACAATTGAAACTAACTCCTTGTTCCCTTCAGACTTCAAATCAACCATGAAATCATATACACAGCATATAAAAGCAAATGTATAACAAGAAGCGAACATTCATGAGCATAACATCAATACATAGAGAACAACACAAACCATGAATTTGAATCAAATCTTTCTTCTATTAATTCAAATGTCTGTACATGGGTGTTCTTCATACACTATTCTCTGCATGCTCTCTTCTGATTCTTCTCCTATGCTCTGGCTCAAGCTTATGTTACAATGATACAATGAGGGTGTCTATATCTGTTTTCCCTCTTGGGCTCTAGGCTATCAAATCTAAACTAAATTCCTATCTAACTGCATTAACTCTATTAAATGCCAACTATCTATTAAGGACGAGAGCTATCCTCTCAAGGTCCATTACAACACACAAAGGCGCCTCCTCTTAAATGATTCATTTAAGATTTGCGTAACAATCCCAAAGTTTTTTCAAAATTTGTGTTGGCTTATCCAGCTGGTTTTTGCTTCCGCGTTGGCTCGCTTGATGTGCTGGCGATGCTCCTGCATCATACTCCTCGGCTTGAAAACTTTCATGGGATCCTGTCCATGAGCTCCTGCACGGTATGTCCATGCTTTTTAATTTCCACTTCAGTTTCCCAGCTGGCATCCTCTACTAGGTGGCCCTTCCATTTGACCAGATACTCAAAGTATTCTTTTCTCCTGGTCTTCTTACCCACTCTCTTGTCTAGTATGCATTCCATCTGTGGCTTTTCTGCAACTGGTAATTGTTTTATCCACTGGATCACTGGCAACCTATCTCCAGTTTCTACTTCTCCAGCCCTGTATGGGTATAAATCTGCGATATTAAATATCGTATATATCTCGATGCCATCCGGCAACTCAATCTCATAAGCATTTTCTCCGAATTTCCTCAAGACCTTGCACGGTCTGATTTTCTTCATTTTTAACTTATTGTATGTTCCCCTCGGGAACCTTTCTTTCCTCAAGTGCGCCAGAACTAGATCACCAACTTCAAACTGAAGTTGTCTCTGATGTTGATCTGCTCTGCGCTTGTACTCTTAGCCTGAATTTTGCAGTCGCTGCTTCACCTGGCTATGAAGTTCTCTCATCGCTTCAGCAAACTCCTCTTCACTAGCACTGCTAGTAGCAGTCTGTTCTGAATCCCTCAGTTCAGAAACTCCTCTCGGCTGTATGCCATACAAAATCTGAAATGGACTTTTTCCTGTGCTCCTGTTCACTGAGTCGTTATATGCAAACTCTGCCCGCGGCAATATGTGGTCCCAACTGCTGTGGTGTTCTGTCACCAAGCTCCTCAGCAAGTCTCCCAGACTTCTGTTGACCACTTTCGTTTTCCCATCCATCTACGGATGATAAGCAGAACTAAATGCCAAGTTAGTCCCTAGATTCTTCCATAAGGTCCTCCAAAAATGCCCTATGAATTTAGTGTCCCTGTCTGAAACTATGCTTTTTGGCAATCCATGAAGTCAAACGATCTCCTTGAAAAAAAAGTTTGCGATGTGAGTTGCATCGCTGGTCTTATGGCATGGTATGAAGTGTGTCATCTTTGAAAACCTATCCACTACCACAAAGATTGATTCAACACCTCTTTGGGTCCTTGGCAACCCCAATACAAAATCCATGCTGATCGCCTCCCATGGCCTCTCTGGTATGGGCAATGGTTGATAAAACCCCGCATTCTGTTTCCTTCCCTTCGAATGTTGGCAAACTCTGCATCTGTCAACGAACCTCTTGACATCTGCTCGCATTCCCAGCCAAAAATATGACTCACTCAGCTTTTTGAATGTTTTGTCATGGCCAAAATGCCCTGCTAATCCTCCACTGTGCTTCTCCTTCAACAAGTTCTCCCTCATGGAGCAATTTAGAATGCACAATTGATTTCCTCTGAACAGAAATCCCTTCTGGGTCATATAATCTATCCAAGGGCTTCTGTCTCTGAGAACTGGATTCTCAGCTGCTTCATATGCTTCTCCAAAATCTGCATCTCCTGCGTATATGTCCCTAAGATTTTCAAAACCCAATGTTTTGACTTGGAATTCCTGCAGCAACAAACACTTCCTACTCAAAGCATCAACCACTTTGTTAGCAGTACCCGAAATATGCTTAATCACAAATGTGAAATTCTGCATATACTCTACCCATTTTGCATGTTTCTGATTCAACTTCTCCTGTTGACTCACAAACTGTAATGCATGATTATCACTATACAAAACAAATTATTTCGGGATCAAGTAATGCCTCCACTTCTTCAGCGCCTGTATGATAGCATAAAACTCCTTATCATATGTGGAGTATTTCAGTTTCACCTCATCGAGCTTTTCACTGAAATATGCAACTGGTATGTCTTCCTGACTCAAGACCGCTCCTATGGCAAACCCGCTTGCATCACATTTCACCTGAAATGTCTTCTGGAAATCTGGCAACACCAAAACCGGTTGTTCCGTGATCTTCCGCTTCAACAGATTGAAGCTTTTCTTAGCCTCTGCTGTCCAATGAAAATATTTATGCCACTTCTTCACTGTATCCATCATTGCTGCACTGATTCCACTGAAATTCCTAATGAATTTTCGGTAGAAACTAGCCAAACCATGAAAACTTCTCACCTCGAATACATTCCTAGGTGATGGCCAATTCTTAATCACTTCCACCTTATCCGGGTCCATCCTCAAATCATTAGCGAAAATAAAAAAAACCCAAGTAAATGAGCTCTGTCTTCATAAATGAGGACTTCTTCATGTTTATCAACAGCTTCTCCTGTTGTAGCTTCCTCATCACAATGGCCAAATGCTTCAGATGTTCAGCCTCTGATTTACTGTAAATCAGTATATCATCCAAATACACAATGATGAACTTCCCAATGAATTCCCTCAGGACTTCGTTCATCAACCTCATAAAGGTACTTGGCGCATTCGTCAAGCCAAACGGCATGACTAGCCATTCATACAAACCTTTGTTTGTCTTGAATGTTGTTTTCCACTCATCGCCTTCCCTCATGCGAATCTGGTGATATCCGCTCTTCAAATCAATCTTTGAAAAATACTTTGCCCCACTCAGGCAGTCCATCAGATCATCCATTCTTGGCAATGGGAACCTGTACCTGATGGTTATTTTATTTATCACTCTTGAATCAGTACACATTCTCCAACCTCCATCCTTCTTTGGACTGAGTACTGTCAGAACAACACATGGGCTCAAACTTTCCCTAACCAATCCTTTGTCCAACAACTCCTAGACCTGCTTCTTCACCTCTTCATTCTCTTGCGGCATCAACCTATACGCGG
>JASDQU010102332.1:228037-247455 GCA_032191745.1 Picea mariana | reverse complement strand
CTAGAACACAACAAGCAATAAGAATAGATTTACGCAAAAAAAACAAAATGTCCACGCTTATCGGACAAACAACATAGCGTGTACTGGGAAAATTTGGCGCGCCAGAAAAAGGACCAACGGTTAGAAAAAAGGAAGAAATTGGAAAAATGGTGGTTACAAAAAACGGGTGCCAACTGGCGATGTCTATCAAAATTGAATGATAAGAAATTTTGAAGTGACATTGAATTAATTGCGCCAACTGGCGGCATCAAGGGAATTGAATTTCAAGAATGTGGGAATCACCAATTCAGTTAAACCACAACTCGGGTAACTTATCTGAGAATTTTCACACCACTTGCTATATAAGGAAGGCACGTGATTAACATAAGGGTTATTTTGAAATTGAGAAACCACAGAGCGAGAGAGTATACAGAGTAGAGGGTGATTTAGCAAGAGTTGCAAAGTGAACTATCTCAGAAGAGATCCATATTAATCACCATGGAACCACCCAAGCTAGGTGTGTCGATCCAGGCCTGCAGAAAACCTTGAAGCAACCTCAGAGAACCACAACAACTACAAGGAAGGTAACATGAACTTGCACAGACTGTTGAATTCGTCAACTTGGACAAAATCCCTTCACCCAATATGGAACCAGCGAGGCCCACACCCGTGGTGGAGGAAACCCAACAAACAACAATAGTTGGCATGGACATTGATATACCATAAATGGGACAAGGCCCACAGGCCAAGGACGCAGGCAACTCTTCACACCCTGAATACACTGAAGAGACCCCAAGGATAAATGGAACGGTCCCAAACCAAATATAAGTGACCATGCCAGGAAGGTCACACACAACAACGCCAGAGAAGCAACATGAGGGTATAGTAGAATATGTCAGCTATCGGCCAGAGGCATATGCAGAGGAGAGAAAAATGGAGGCTGGAACCTCGAGTCAGCCACCGCAGCGAAAGGGAAAACAAGCCATAACAAGATCACCGTTCAAATAGGCTACAACAACCATAGTCTTGCTGCGCATTCTGGAAGGGGTGTGCACCACGCCTAACCTTTTAGGATGCATGAAAAAACTTTGGTACTCGGACCACAATGTAGCCGACGTGGACAAGTTACCTGAATTTGCAAGGAAAGTCTACCTGGACAGCGTGGGTACAGGACCCTTCGGTGATCCAATTTTACAACAAAAACAATGGGAAACCAGAATGGACAACACCGAGATTCTAAACCTATTGGATATCCCACATTTTGGAAAGGGCCACATCGTAAAAAACCGCGTTAAGAAGCTTATGGCAGTCACCCACGGAGGGTACCTATTGATGGAAGATCCTATCTCGATAGACATAGAGATCATTGCTTTTATTATAGGGCTACCATCTCGGGGGGAGAATCCCATGAAATACCTCAATGACAAGACAAAGGAGAAGGTTTTGGTGGAGGAGATGAAGAAGACTTATGGCACAGAGAGAAGGTCGTGCAGAATCATCATCAAGCGCATCCATGATGTAGCAAAAAGGCTAGCCACCAAACTCATGGCGTGCAAGTTGCTTAGGAAGTGTCGCAAGGAGGAATTCCCTGTTGGGGTCATCGCGGCTGCATCTCAGTGTGCAGAGGGAACTATGCTCAACTGGGACCCTAACTTATTAAACATGTACCTCGAGGACTGCAAATATGCACAGGACCTAGGGACAGAGTTTCAATACTCTTGGCTACTCATCTTGATCACCTTGATCGGATGGAGGGAGCCCGAGTACACATAATTTTGTGAGTGAACCATTCATTGTCGCACAACGTGGTACACGTTGTTGGGAAGCACTTCAGACTCCAAAGACATAAGTGCAAATGCAATCATGTTCGTAGGGTAGTACAATGACCTCCAAGAAAGCATTGCCAATACTTGGCGAACTACTCCAGAAGTGGTCACACAATATCTAGACATATCCAACTTCAAAGTGATCAGGAATACCGTATGGATCCAAGCATGAAGGGATCCAGAGAAGGAATAGATACAATTGTGATATTGCATCAAGGAAGAGGACATAGATATGGCCATCAAGGATTGGAAAGATGACTAGAGAGTTCCAGTTCTGACTCAAGAGATGCTCACAGAAAAGGAGGTTGAGGCAGGGAAAGATCAGACACCTTCCGGAGATAAAGTTGCACCCAAGAAGCCAAATCCAAGTCAGAAGCTGACAGAACAAAATAAAGGGGTTGTTCCAAAGAAAGGTACCCAGACCGGGAAAAAGGACACCACCCAGGCACCAAAAGACCAAGAAAAAGGGGTTGAGACAATATAAGGAACCACATCGAGTGCCACTCAATAGGAACAAGGCCAAGGCACACAAGATGCCACCAGAATATACAATCACCGAGGACAACGCAAACCTCGTGGCCGAAAGATTCCATGACTAGGAAGTTGAGGAGTTTGAAGATGCCCAATACCAAAGGGACCAAATTTTGGATGAGACGGCCAACATGAGGTAGGTCCTATAGAAGATCAAAGAAGTACAGAAGGAAGATAGAGGAAAAAATCCATTCACCGCAGCCTTAGAAATAGGATCCAAGGCTGCGCCGAGAGAACATGATATGATCCAGATGATAACACAAGCGATCCTGACCTTTCCCATTACACCCAGCATGCTGCACAAGAATGATATTGTATTCCAGACACCATTGAAATATCTAGCGTAGATACAACTGGTAATGGGGAGGATACCAACCAAGTCACTATACAAAATGCAAGTCAGTGTCGCATAGGAGGTACAGTCACACACACGAACAGATGCAACAAAATTACAGCACACAAAGGACAACAAAGAGGAGTTGGAGTTGGTGCTCGAGCAGGTCAAGATCGAGACCAAAGATGTGAAATATCGTGTGGAAAGGCTTAAGTGGGGAGTGGTTGTAGCCTATGAAAACATTTCAAAAAGCATGCAAATAGTAGAGCCCACAACAACGCATAAAATTGATCAGATTGTGCAAACAATTGATCAATAAAGGTAGGATATTGAGAACCTCCAGGAACAACTCCTTCCTACCAATCCCCRGAGGTGAAGAAAAAAAGGAAGTAGGAAGCAGCTAGACAAATGGATGAAATGGAACGACAATTCAATGCAATTGTCGACTTGTTTGATAGATTAGCACATCTATGGACAAAGATTGAGGAAGATCAACATGTCCAGCACTGGGGCCAGGAAGAGGAAAATATAAGTGCAACTATCCAGGATCTCAAGCAGAGGCAAAAAATGGTGAAGATCACTGAGCGGCTCAAAGGAGTATAAAACATGAATAAGATGCAAGCAAAGATAATAACTGCGGAAACACAAAACAAGGATCGACAAGCTCAAATGGAACCTCTCCAAGAGCTAGCAGTGGAGGTCATTGTGTAGGAATAGGAGGAAAAGAAGAACATGGCGCAAAAACAAGCAGAGTGCACAAAAATGATCAACGAGGAGATCACAGCACAAGTTTTATATGCACTCAAAGAAAATACCGTGCAGGTTCAAACACAATCAAGGGAACTCACAAATAAGTTCCATACTCTTGCAAGAGTTGTTGAAGATGCGCAGAAATCATAAGTGGCTCAGGACAAGCCACATGTCATTGTTGGGGGCATGTTGGACATAGACCCAGTCAGGGGAAAAGGATATTTTTGGGAAGAGAAGAAAGAATGGAAGAAAGGAAATCTGGAAGGGAAAGCAGCACGTGCGAGAGAAGAATGCGAGGCGTGCATGCAAGGGAGACCTAATGGTGTTAGGGTTTGGGTTTTTGCAATCTATTGTAATGGTTGAGGAGCCAAGAATATATATAAGTAGTACTTGGGGGACCGAGAAGGAAGAGAGGAGAGAGAGCATGGGACAGAGGGAGAGTCTAGAATTTGTAAGAGTTGTAAGAATTGTACTATTTTGTAAGCTGGTGAGCTAGGGAAGACTTGAGCAACTTGATCCCAAGGGTTAGATCGCAAGCTGAGGAGCTTGGTGTGATCTAGTCAGCCTTGCAGGGATCGAGAAGCCTATGGAGATTGTAAGATCCAAGACTTTAAACACGTGCGATGTGACATATTAATGAAACGCAATAAAGATCTTGAGAGCTAGATCTTTGTGGGCATAGCCCAGGATGGGGTGAACCACAGTAAAACCTGTGTTGTTTGATTGAATGTATACATCTCTATTGTTACTAAGTATTGAATGTTAAATGAATGAATGAAGGAACTAGTTAGATATGATACTCCACACACATGAATAGAATAATTTATTTAATCAGATGTTAGACTAAATAAAAGGTACAACCACATATCTCCACTCATTCCCAGACTGCAAACACCTGAGTATTGCAACCACCCATAGATCTATTTCGGGTGAGACTGCATAGTACACCCCTTGTAATGCGTTTCCTTCTAGTTTACTAGGGGGGGCGATATTTTTAGAGGAATTTTGTTGGAAGCTTGCTAAATCTGAACCTGGGTCAGTCTGTGATAGTAAGGTAAGATCAAAGTAGATAACTAATAAAGTAGAATAACAAAAACCAACAAGTTCTTCACCAGGTTTGTTGTCAAATTTTGGAATATCATAAGGTAATTTGGCATGAATGATTGTCCAAAATAGAGAGTGTATTATGGGATCTTTGGTTTATCTTGACACATCCTATAGATCTAGAGTTTCTAAGTATGGTAATTGTCGATTGACTTGAGGATGATACTTGTGTGGCATAGGAAAATGGCCAGTAGGACCGTAAAATGGTTGTGGTGGATAGTCGTAGCCAACATTTCCTCCCATATTTTGTTGATGTTAACCAACAAACGTAGGATTCATTCGTTGATTAATTTTCACAAAAGGATAGGGGAAACCCATTTGGCCCTGGGAGGATAACTAGTGTAACCTAGGGGAGGATAGTTTGCTTGACTAGTTTGAGGCGAATAACCAATTTTACCATGAGGAGGGTAACTAAGTTGACCTTGATGAGGGTAAGGAATTTTCCCTTGGGGAGGAAAATAAGGTTGGCCTTGAGGAACCCAAGTGGGATTTGTGACCCCTGGGAAGGTTTGTCTAGAATGTAATCCAGAAGGATTGGGATTTAGGATTCCTCCTTGCGGCTTGGGGTTTAATGGACCTCCCTGATGTGGTTGATAAAACAATCCTCCCTGGGGTGGTCCCCAAGATTGTGGAGGGTTCTTGGTAATTGAAGGTTGAAATTGCTCCCATGTCATCGGTTGGGTAGCAACTAGGATTTTCCCGGTAGAAGGGGGTTTCCCCCCATTCGAAATTTGTGTGTCGAAAGGAGGTTTCCCCCCCGTAGGTATTTGTCCCGCGGTGGGGTTTTTTTGTGTTGTAGGGTTTTACATCCTTTGATGTAAAGGTGTCCCAATAGGTTTTTGTGGAGTATATGAAGTTGTTGTTTGAATAGGGATGGTAGGCATAACAGCTAGGTTACGTTTCAAATGACTGGGTAACATGACACCTTTTCACTTTTAACTTGTCTGGAAGTGGTAGAGAGATTTATTATGTGATTGAAGAGATGGTCAATAGACTGTCCTGATCATCCTACATCTACACCGGTAGTGGTAGATGCATGTGGAGGGTCAAAGAGTGGTTGATTGAAATTATTTTTTTCATAAAGATCTTGACCTAATTGATTTCTCCATATGGAACGAACAAGAGTTTGTTGTGGATCTACCATTTCAATGGAACAGACAGGGGTAGTGTATTCTTTGTTAAATGTTGGTTGTATTGGGTCCATATCTAGGTTATTGTATGTCCTTGACAGTAGGCTAGGGTGATATTCTACTAACATGTTACCCGAGGAGTCCACTTAGACAAGGAGTGGATCATGAGAAATTTCCAAAGATGGATCTGTAGGAAGGGTGGAACCTTCCTGAACCGTAAGTAAAGCTCTATCAAGATTTGCTAGCAAAGGAGTAGAACCACTCCTGTCGTCTGAATGGTTTTCAACCTCTTCATGGTAAGTGTCTTCTGGTGAGTTAGGAGGTAAGGGTTTGTAGCCTTCTGGAGGAAACCCTTGCATCCTACATGGTCTACGAAGACATTTATCGGACACAATACCAATGTTTAAGGACAACTAAAGTAAAGAAACAACACTCGCTAAAAAATCTAGAAAACCAACAAGCAAAACAATATCTTTTCTCAATGAACGTACTATTTGGTGATGAAATCCAACATCATGTGATCAAATTGAGAAGGAGTCAGGATATGAGCGGGTAGACCAGTTATGGTTACGACTTGCTTAACAGACTTACACCTTGGTGCAAGTTCCCTCACAGTTTTACCTGTGGGTTACCCTCCAAGGAGCCTGAGTGGGTTTGACCAACGTTTGTTCCAGGTACAACAAAGAATTCCCTTCATTTTCACCTCATGTAAGAACCCTAAATATTATGTCCACTAAGGATACCAACTCGCAGTCATCCTTTGGGTGGGTACAGTCGGCAATCGAGTTCGAACGTATGGGCAGGATATCAAGTCTAAAATTCTTCAAGAGAGTTTAGGACAAATGGATCGATAAACTCCAAAGGACCTTGAACGAATTCAGAATTCATGAAGCTCTGAGACCAAATGAAAACATTTTATCCTCAAGAAGAACCCCCAATACATGATCGTACTAGTATGATTGGTTGAGCCTTAGAGGGATAATCTCCTTTTCTCTCCCACACATGATCTCGTGTTTAACCCCTGTGTGAGAGGGGGATCCCAGCTATGCTTATACGAAGGTTGGATTTATTCTACCTATCACAAGATTATCCATTTGTCTTGAATTCTTTGGAGAGTTATTCTCACAACCTATTCCAAATCTCTAGTCCTAGTCTATTGTTGGTGTAAAGATCCAAAAAGTAAAAGTTTATAGTTTGATTTTAATTAGCGTTCATTTTCATGGTTGATCATTACACAAGGGTGAATGATAGTGAAACTGATGATGTTTGAGAATCAACTCCCAAAAAAGGTAAAAAAAATGATATGCAAACTTTATTTTCAATGAAATTCTAGATATGAGAAGGATAATAGTTTTTTTTGTTTGTCACTAACAAGCACTCAAGAATGAAAAATGTTATACTATTTTGTTCTCAACAAGACTTCAAACAATTTTCAAATTATAAAGAGGACCCTTTTAATATCCAAAACCAATGCATACAAGTATTTCTTTGTTTGATTGTGAATGTAAACTAAAATGTTCGTCTAATGCTTCATGCTTTCTTCAATAATGAAAAAGGTTCACTATAGTGGTTTGAAAAAAGAAGAAGTGAAATTACACAACATAGACACTCTCAACAGTAAACAAGAGACCAAAAGAAGAACAACTATCAAACTATTCACTCAAAAGAAAAACACTAAGAAACCAAAAGTCACACTTTACAGTCTTCTTGAATTGAGTAAGGGATCAAAGATAAGGAAAACAATATTGTGATCTATGACCTTCCTTATGAAAACCTCCAATAAATTATACAATCGAGAAGAGCATAAAAAAAAAAAAATTGAATTGATTTTATGATAAGGAAAGACAACACAAACTCAATAAGGACTAAAAGAACAAAATTTATAAATTTTGAGTCAAACAGAGGGAAATATCTGACAGAATAAAATTTGATTTAGAGAAAATGATCCAAGGACTATACACAACGAGAAAGAAAGTCTGGAGTTTTTCAAAGGAAGAAAAATCGATGCTCTAGTAACCAAAGCACCAGAGTGTTGTAACGCTCCCTGGTAGACTCTGAGGGAGCGTTGTTAAGAAACATTGCTCTGACTTAGCCCATAGAGGGGTGCTAGTCCCTAGGAAAATTTGAGAAAAACTTAAAAAGCTCAGAAACTCAGGGAAATTCAGTAAGAGACTCTATGAGACAACTTAACAAAGAAAAAAAAGATGTAAGGACATATTAAATTAGAAAATGGGATCTAAGGATAGACAAAGGTCACGGACAAACCAAGGAAAGAACAAACTAAAAATTTGATCTCGAGTGGAGTCGCCAATTTCTATTACATAAATATTCCCCTATGTACATATGAACTTCCCCCTAGAGTATAGACCCCTCTACCAAGACATAAAAATAACTTTGGACACTATCATTCCTATAGATTCATTTTATCCATCGAAAAAGATAGACGGAGGTAAATTATGATGTACCTCACTTTTGATGTTTGTCCAAGCTGCTCCAATCCGCGAGTTCTGAACAGTACCTGCAATGGACAATAAGAAACAAATGACTATCTCATGTGCTAATGGATTAGAAAAAATCAATCGATCTATGAATATTAAGACAAGCATAGAAAAGCACATGTAAACACATACTGGAAGGAGATAGGCCAAGTATATTAATGAGAACCTCAAAAGGAAAATTAAAACCTTCAGATGATGTTGCAACAACCTCTCCAAGTCCTCCTCATCCAACCCTTGCTCGAAAGATCCACAGTCAAAATAACAATGCTTTGTTGATTTTTTCCTCCCTTGTTCACCATGAGAGTGCCTCCATTTATAGGCTTTGAGAGGCTCAACCACCTTGGTTATATTTGGAATTATTTTAGGATATGGCTCCAATAGTTGTGATACCTCCCTTAGATGCAACCTAGGGGTCATATTCGAGCTAAACCAACTCAATCCATCCATAGTTGTCTTTAGAAGAATATGGGATTTCTTCCAAGATTTTCTCAACCAATTTGGCACTCCTTTAGAATGGGCAATAGAGCACTACAAATCTCCTTGTGAGATGGAAAAAGAGCACTAGCACTCCCTGTATATGAGCAAGGGAGCACTAATATTCCCAAAAGTTGCCAAGATGAGTAATTCCCATAGGAAAACATTTGTTTCGACTGTCAGATGAAGGGGATTCTTCTTCTAACATGTTTTAAGGGTTGTATCAAGTGCTTTCATGGTGTTGTTCATGATGCGACACTTACAGAAAGAGAATGCGACACTTATGAAACTTGAGACAAAAGTGTGACACTTACGACCCTTGCGAAAATGAGAATGTAACATTGTCAAAGTGAGGAATTTTGATGTGTAACACAAGTACTCCAAGAATTTCATGAAGGAGTATGTGGAGAACATTTTTCACTAGCGGTAACTACACAAAAAATCATTAGAGCTGATTATCATTGGCCAACTATGTTTAAAGATGCTTATGCGATGATAAGAAAATGCCATGCTTGCAAAACATTTTTTGGAAAAATGAAGAGAGAAACCATGCCATGGAATCCCATTTCAGCTAAAGCTTCATTTTCACAATGGGGGTTAGATTTTATTGGTCCAATCAATCCAAAATCCAATAAAGGATATGCTTACATTATCACTGCTACCAATTATTTCACAGAGTGTCAAGAAGCAATAGCTTTGAAGAATGGTTATTTACAACAATTGATCCTTTTTCTTAAAAGATAATATCGTATCCATATTTGGTGTTCCTGAGAAATTTTTAACATATAATGGATCAATTTTCAATGGAATAAAATTCACAAAGTTATGTGGGGAGTATGGAATATTAATGGGGCAATCATCTAATTAGTATCCTAAAGGAAATGGATTGGCAGAATCAACCAATAAAACATTGATTCAAGTTCTCAAAAATATCATTGCAACAAATTAGAGAAATTGGGACAAAAAGTTAACATATGCTCTTTGGGAAAGCTGATTAACTCCAAAGGAAAGTATTAGACAATCACCTTATACATTGGTATATGGAAAATAAGCTAGATTTCCAATACACTTGGAGTTAAATGCATTAATTGTTACTACAAAAAACATGGAAATGAAATTTTAGTAAATACCTACCATGCACTTGGATTTTTAACAATTCAAGCTCTGTAATTCATTACTTTAGTTTCAAGTATATGAAAGTGCATTGAACAAACTCAAAGTATGGAAAATATAATAAATATGGATCCTTTTTGTGGTGATACAATTAACTCTCTCACGAGGCAAGATAAGAAATTTCACTAGTCGGCTTCTTATTAGTGGTTTCTAAACAAAATTCTAAAAGAAAAGAAAAAGAATACACTTTGGTCTAAAAGGATTGTTAATGTTGGTTTCACACCTAAAGTCTTTGAATTCAAGGAGTTGGTATCCCGGTGCACTCAACGATTTGATTTGAAAAAGAGAAGGATACCATTAGCTACAAAGGGAAATAATTTGGTCGTCTTGACCCCAAAAGTGTTCAGGAGAATGCTTCACCTTCCTTATGCAAATAAGAGTCTAAATCTCCTTTGTGCATATGCATTCCTTGATTCTTAGGGTGGCGGTTCAAATTTGTTGAAGAATTTTTTGATTCCATCTATCAATATGCCCAATGAGCTTTTGGAAATCGATATATCCTTGTTGGAAGAACCGTATCAAGAATTTTCATGGATGTTCACATGTTTGGTAGGATGAGAGTTGACTTCCCATATACCCAGGTCATCTCTATATGCACTCTACTTCTCTTTTTGTAAATATGTTATATTTGACTTGGCATAAGTTATTTCAAATGAATTCTATTTTCAATTGAGTAATTATTTGAATACTCAAAGGTTTTTCATGACCACATACTTGGTCTTTGCAATTGTGTATTGCAATGCTTTTGAGGGTCTTCCTTTAAAAGGAAATGTTGATACTGATAAAAAACCAATTCAGTTTTAGTACCCAGTGTTGTGGAGACATAAAACACCATTTCATTTTTACATTATTCAAGAAATATTTCTTAGAGAATTTAGACATGTATTAAATGGACTAGAAACAAAGAGAATAACCTAGGAAGTTGAGGAATTTCTCAAGGGAAAGGGTATTTGTAGTAAAGAGAAAAACCATACCTACATATGGTTATATGGATGTCAAGAAATACCCCTTATGCTCCTAATATTTGTCTATGATAGATATTTTGTGGCAGGAGTTTGTAGATAGTATAAATCTTGGTGCATCCTATTTGATAGGAAAAGAAAGATGCAATTCATTGCATTGCCTATTCATGTTGGAGATACAATAGTAAAGAATTTCACCCATTTGAAAAAAGTTTTTGAGACACTTAAATGAGTCATTGTAGGGTTCATCCTTCTTTGGGGTTGCCTAACAATTTTGTAGTCCCCCTTGATATAAATATGGTGAGTACAAATAGAAGTATGGATGCCTTTTATGTCCTTATAAACCCATGCAAAAGATTCAATATTACTTTTTAGCACATCTAATAACTTTTGTTCTTACTAACTAATAATTTTATTGTTGATTTTGAGTGTTCTTGCAAGGCTGATCTCTATGGTTTTGACAGATGGATCTTCAATATCAGCAGTGAACAATTCTATCCATAATTTTGTTTTATTTTTATTGGAAGTTTGATATATGTTCTCATCATTTATCCCTTCTATTTTCACATCAGTTGGATATTGATTTTGCAAAATGTTTTTCAAGGAAAGTGTCCTCATCAGCTATACTATTAGAAAAAATTGTGTTGATTGTGTAGATGGGATAGGAAGTTGTTTATGACAGATCTTCTCCTTCAAATACCCACATAGGAAGGTTTTTTTTCTATCAAATTTTGGGAAGGACGATAAATACCAATTTACTTTTGGGACAGGACATCAATTATAGTCATGTTTTCTTCCCTACAGCCAATGTATGCATCTACTGTGACCAGCTAAGGCCTCCCTAAAATAAGAGGGTATGCATTGAATTGATACTCGTTTTGAAGGACTAAGAAGTTAGTAGGGTACTCCCAAGAATTAATAGAGATTATGATATCTTCTAACATCCCTTCATGTTTGACTATGGATATGTATGCAAGTCGAAGGGTAGTGGGAGTATCTATCAAAGATCCCTGAAGGTTGAGTTTTAACATAGTATATTTGGTCATAACATTAATGGAAGCCCCTAAATATATGAGAGTATTCTAGATCAAGTTTTTTTTTAAGTGAACATTTACTAGGGGTCTTCCTAGATCCAAGTACTTTGGCACAATTATCTTCCCAAGTGTAAGGTAAACAAGTTGTCCTATAGAATTCATAGTGGGGGCATGTTTTTTTTCCTCCCTGGCCTTCTAATGCACTCTTCTTTGATAAAACTATTGAAAATAAGAACATCCTTGAGGGTTTGTAAGAGAGGTATTTTATACAAAAACTCTTAATTTCTCCTAAAATTTCTTTCTCTTCAGATGTAAAAGTTTAAATTTCATTTAATCTTTCAGAATAAGGAGGATTTTGTGGTTGAGTTGAGGTAACATCTTCTTTCTCAAATTCTACATATTTTAGGAGATTTGTTTGTTGTTTTAAGAATTTTCTTGATCTAAGATTGATATCTTGTACTTCTAAGGAATAAGAATGATAAGTTGTTTCACTATTGTATACAGGCTGAAATTATTTTTTATTCGAATTTGGAGCAGGTTGAGCAGGTAACTGAGGTTGTTTAGGAGGAACACTATTTTGAGTAGTGTTGTTGGTTTGAGGAGGATGAGCCATTAATGTAGGTTGTTGAAAATTGTATGGCCTCCATCCTTGTAGAGGTTGACTCCACTAAGGGTTTTGATTTTGAGGCATGCTAGGAAAGGATTGATATGGAGGAGGAATTGGTGGTCCTTGATATTGCCAAGGATTTGTATTTGTCCAAGGAAATGGATTGGGATTATACCATGGTTGAGGATACATTTGAGTATTATATGCACCAAAATTTTGAGCAGGGTTGAAGTTAAAACCTATTTGGAAGGGTCTTGGTGCTCCAGGTGATCCAGGTGGATTTTGGTGGTTGCCCAACTATTCCAACTGGCTTATTTTGGAAGTTTTCATGTCAGTGCATCTTTTTGTACTTCCAAGTCCATTTTGGGGCCCTAAAAATTGATTTTTTGGCTTGCCACAATCAAACTATAGATGGAGTTAGAGTCTGGTGATATAATGTGTAGTTCTCAAAAAGACCTTTCAAATAAGCTATCACGTGCCTAAACAGAGGTCATATGCAAAATTTACGACCCCAGGAAGTTGAGGCACCAAGTTACCCATCAAGGCCCACATAACTTTTGGCGTTTCATCTCCTAGGGTTAGGTTTTTGGATGTCTATGGTTTTGGAATTCATGAGTAATGTTAAAAATTCCTATGGAGCCTCATTGTAATGATTATGTTTAGAAGAATGCACGTAGCAACCACATCTCTTCTCAGAGATAGATACCAACATTTGAGCAAGTTGTTTTTAGTTCTGTATTTTTATAGTTTCAGCGTATTTTATTTATTCAATAGAAGTTATTGTTCATTGGATATCTTTTTTTTTTTCTTTGTATCTCTGTGTTATTATATTCAGTTTGTTATTCATTTTGTTCCACTCATAAATCCAGATCAGTGGTATCAAAGTGGTTTGCTCTTCATTTATTTTTCTTTGTGCATGTCCCTGATAAGATCTGGGTACAAGAAGTTGGCACTCGAACCAGTCGAGCCTTTGCAAGATTGGTCACGTCGAGCCTGGAAAAAACTCATGGGGGACGAGAAGGATGATGATGGAGCAGAAGATCCTTTTAAATTGTTGCTCAAGAAAGCCCTTGCATGACAAAGGAATGAAATGATAGACAAATTTTCACATATCCTTCATTGGTTTCCCATAGGAGACACATATTCATCAAGTGACCATGCAACCCCCTTCAAGGTACAAGTAAATTTTGATATTCAATTATTTGAAGGACTAATAGATGTGTATGTTGTAGATAAATGATTGAATCTACTCGAAGGGTATTTTTCAGTCCACAATTTTTCCAATAGGGAAAATGTTACATTTTCACTCCTCAAGGCCATCCCCCATGTTAAGAACTGGTGGGATACTTACTCTGAGTAAAGGGCCATAGAGGAATATGCAATATTTGCAGTTTCCCCCACATGGGATTCCTTCATGGATTCCATTAAATAATAGTACTACCCTGTTGGAAGATGTGAGGACCAATACACAAGATGGACCACACTGCATCAGGAAAGGGACCAGACAGTACCAGATTTCACCAATATTTTCCATTCCCTTCACACCAAATTAGGTATCAAAGACTCTAAATGACATATGGTGCTCAAATATTGTGGCTATCTATATAGGTACATTCAAACATAAGTGGATTTTCCAAACATCACATCATTAGGTGAGGCTTATAGATATGCTATCAAGATCGAGAAGAAATTTAAGCAGAAGAGGTGAGAGTTTAGATCTGCAAATTCCTCACAGCCGAAGCAGGGAAAAGGTGGCCCCAACCCAAAAAAAAGGGATAGAGAAAATATGGCCACTCTTAGGACAACCAATCCAAGCTGCAACCCAAGAATGGTAATGAGAATTCGAAGAAGGACACGGGAAAGTGGTGTGAATACCATAAAATCCATTGGCACAACACCGAAGAATGTCACTCCAAGAAGTCACTAGTGGATGAGTTGAAATCTTTTGAGTCAGAGGAAGTTTTTGACTTCGAATCAAATCCAAAAGGAGGGAAGCAGATTATATATGTTGAACCCAACGTCAGTGTCTCTACCACCAAAGTCTAGCTAAGTGAACTAGAAGAACCAGAGGAAGGGGAACACCTCTTTCACTCACATATGTGGGTAAAGGGGGCTCTGCTTCATTTCATTGTTGATAGTGGTAGTTAGAAGAACCTGATCTCAGCGGAGGTCATCAAGTGGTTGGACCTGTTGATGACATCTCACCCATATCCCTACACCATCGACTTGATTTTCCAAGGAAGAGATCTCCACATCAACCAACAGTGTCATTTTCCCTACGACATCAAGGCCTTCAAAGACAACGTATTGTGTGATATTTCTCCCCTTGAAGTTTTTGATGTTATTTTAGGACAACCATATTTTTGGAAGTGACATGTTGTATATGAGTCTAAACCCCACAGTGTTATTATTACTTTGGGTAGAAAATTTTATAGGATACCATAGTTAGCATCGCCTAACGCTATTTCTTTAATCTCTGCTAAGAAATGCAGTAAGGTCATTTCACAGACCGGGAAGTTCATCTTCTTTGTTATCCATGCTCATGGTAAGAAGAAGGTTTCTTCCACATCTGTGACCTCTACATAGAGTCTCTCTTTGCAGCAAAAGAAAGTGTACGGGATTGTGGAAGAGTACAAAGACATCTTCTCCTCACCCATCGAGATACTGACGCACTGCTAATTCAAGCATCCAATTGATATAATCCTCGATGTACCTCTGCCTAATGGACCAGTCTATCATCACTCGTTGATGGAAAATGATGAAATCAAGTTTTAGATCCAAGAGATGCTTCAAAAGGGGCACATCAGACCCAACTCCTCCCCTTGTGGAAGTCTGATTTTACTAGTGCAAAAGAAAGAAGGGACCTGGCGGCTCTGCATTGATTACATAGAATTAAACAAAATCACATTCAGGAATCGATACCCAATTACCCAAATTGATGACCTTCTTGACCAACTGAAGAGGGAAAATTTCTTCAACAATATTGACCTAAACTCTGGCTACCACCAGGTTCCCAGCGAACCAACTGATGTGTGGACGACAACTTTCAAATATAAATAAGGTCTCTTCGAATGGATGGTCATGCCATTTGGTTTAGCAAATGCACCAACAACTTTCATGAGGTTGACGGATGATGTATTGAGACCCTTCACTAACTCTTTTGTGGTGGTATATCTGGATGACATCCTCATCTTCAGCAGAACTTGGGAGGAGCACATGCAACATATTCAACATGTTTTTAGCACTCTATGGAAGCACAACGTATATGCCAACTTGGAAAAATCCTCCTTTGGCATGAAAAAGGTCCAATACTTGGGCTACATTATTGATGAGCATGGGGTACATGTGGATCCATCTAAGATCCAAGTCATCTGTGACTGGCCAACCCTGACCACAATAACCGAGCTTCGAAGATTCTTGGGACTTGCCAACTTCTATCGACGATTCGTGTTGGGATTCTTCCATATTGGATGGGCCCTTAGACAAGTGACCAAGGGCGGTAGCAGGGAAAAATTTTCATGGGGGATGGCACACCAACGAGCATTTGATGATCTAAAGCATCGTTTGTGCTCATTTCCAGTATTTTCCTTATCCGATATGCAACAACTATTCGAGATTGAGACTGATGCATTTGACTATGTTGTAGGCACAATTCTCACTTAGCACGGTCATCTAGTAGCATATCATAGTGAGACACTCTTAGATACCGTATGGAAGTACCCCACCTATGGCAAGAAAATGTATTCCATTTTGAAAGCCTGCCATCAATGGAAACATTACATTCTGGGAAATGAGACAATCATCCACATAACTGTTTGCAGTTCATAAAGACGCAAGGGACGTTCTAGAATTATCACCATCAAAATTGGTCCACATACCTGCAACAGTTCCATCTCAACATCAAGTATAAGATAGGGAGCACAAATTATGTCAATGACTGCCTCAGTCGACCTCCCGTGGTTGCACTCACCACCATGCTCCATTCCTATGGGCATGAGGCATCTTAGTGGCCCCAACTTTATCAACGAGAACCTGATTGCACTACCACCGATCTACTCTTGGGTATAGGTGAGAATGTCACTGATTTTCACATTCAGTATGGACTGTTATGCCATTTGGGCCACCTCTGTATTCTTGCAAACGCGCGTGAAAATCTGATTTCGGAGGCTCACTATAGTTGGATGGTAGGACATTTTGGTGTGGAGAAAACTGTGGTCATTCTACAGAAACATTTTTATTGGCCAAAAAATCGACAGGACGTCAGTAAGTATATCAGATCTTGCACTTCATGTGCCATTTCTAATCCAACCATCAAGAATAAAGGCTTATACACCCCTCTTCCGACTCCTGAGAGGCCTTGGGAATCCATCTCAATGGATTACATGTCTGGCCTTCCATCCACTAAGAAAGGAAATGATTGTGTATTTGTGGTGGCTAATCAATTTTTGAAGATGGTCATTCTAACAACTTGCAAGAAGAGAATCACAGTGGCAAATACTGCCAAGCTCCTCTTTGAATGAGTGTGGGTCCATTTTTGGATACCAAAGACCATTTTTCTATCATGGAAATGTTTCTTGTGAGGATTCCTATTTTATTTTACATTATAGTTTTGTACACTATTCTTAAATCTTGTATGATATTGTAAATTTTCATTGGAATAGAGCTTGGTCCTTCCTCAATCATTTCTTTCATTATGAACAATTTTTTTTATTAAATAAACTTGGTCCTTTCTCAAGTTTTATTTTAATTATGTATATTATTCATATAGAGGAGTACCACCTATTTAAAAATGCATAAGGATTATTCCTTGTGAGGTTGTCTTCAAGATTCTAAATAGTCTTAAAGATAAATATTTTTGGCAACCATACTAGGGATATCTTGAACAAAAGGTTGGTTTATACTAGAAAATTGGAATGACTCAACAAGATCCCAACAAACCTCAAATATAAATAGGAATTAGAGACCAATGAAGTATTCTTCATAAACTATATGATCTAGCCATAACGATAATAAGAATCTGAGAGGATCTCTAAATAATGTGGGATGCTATGGTTCGTGAAGAATAAATAACTATAGCTCGGAGACAAAGAATATGATAATAAATCCCTAAATGTTAGAACCCTACAAAATTCCTTTGATGAGAAGTAAAATCAAGAACCTTGAAATTAATCAAGAAAGCCAATATTCAACATCTGACCTTGTGAACATAGAAACCATGGATGATTGAGGAGAGAAAAGAAATGGAGTTCCTAATAATGATAGACAAATAAATCCAAGAAGAAGATCTGGATCTAGTCCCCTCAACTTACGGGGAGAACAACATCAATTTCTTATTCTCCTTCAAGGAATTTTTCCTATTTTCATAGGTGATGGGATCATGGATCCAAAAAGTCATATAAATCAATTCCTTACCATCTGTGACATTCATTTGATTGAATATGATGATGTGACGGTCATATTCTTCAAACTTTGATAGGCCTAGCCTATGACTAGTACTTATCTCTCCCAACTCATTCAATTGGATCTTTGTATGATATGGAATATATGTTTATGATCATATATGCACAACCAATCATATATCATACTTTTCTCACTCATTTCACTCAAATACAACTTGGAAAAAATGAAAGGATCAAAAATTTTAACTTACATTTTTTCAAGACCTTAAATCAAATTCGAGAAGAGAAACGTCCAAATACACCTATCATATTTGGGTGTTATAATAATGTGATGTCATCACATGTCAATTATGAAATAAAGGTTGCACAAATAAACACATTATATGAATAAATAATGAAGGCAATAGATAAGTAAGGATATATGCTTGAGAGTAATTTTGATCCTAAGATTATCCTTGGAAAAATATAAAGACAAATGAAAATTTTATCGGTATCATCCCAAGTCCCATTTACCTCGAGAAATATTTAACGACGAGGATTCAAAGGGAGATTTTTTCAAGGCCAAACCCCTAATGTAAGGAACATTCTTGAATTTTCTCAAGGCACTCATACACAATAGAGATTGCTTAGATGAGAAGGACTATTTGACAAATGTATAATGAAATAACTAGGCTCAAAAGAAATGAAAATATCATTCCAACACATCAAGATGTGTGATCTTTTCCATAGAATCAAGGAGATATAAATGATAGAAATAAAAGAAATGAAGATCATAGACCCAAAGCACCATGAGTTCCAAATCCAAATGTTCTTATGCTAGAAGAAATTATTCAAGACAATGAGCCATTTAATCAAGAATTGATCAATAATAAAGATCAAATATTAGAATCAATCCAAATGGAAGAGAGTTTATCATATTTTTAGATATTTGATGCACAAGAAAAGTATGAATATGCACAAGAAGAAAATATTTCTCAAACTATGAATCAAGCAAATAAATTCAAGTCCAAAGATAAACCAGAAAATGAAAAAGCAAAGGGTAATTCTTCAAAACCAACAAAACAACGACTAGTTGTAAGTCAGACAAAGAGACCACTGCAGATGAACTATAATGTGGTTTATGGATTAACCAAGCTTCATATCACTTTGTCATTCATGGAGGTATTCAAGATACCTCAACAAAGATAAAATCTATTAAATATTTTGGATGATACATGTTCATTTGGTCCGAGAATAGAAGTAATTGTTATGAACATAAAGCAACAAAAAAATACTATACCAACAAGGCTAAGAGACAATATTCTATCATTTTACATATCATTGGAAAATCATGATTTTACATTGCACAACTAATTGGTTGATAGTGGATCCACTAATAATATCATGTCATTATATGTAATGGAGGATCTTGGAATGGAATGCACAAAGTACTATGAGACTAGTGAAAATATTTATGCCATTGATTCCAGAAAAGTATTAGCTTATGAAGAAATTAAAGACTTTTGTGTTTGGATATGTGAAACACCACATATTATAATAGTATTACCATAATAACGGTTAATATTCCTCCAACATATGGTGTTTTTGTTGGTAGAGATTGGTTTTCAATGATTGGAG
>JASDQU010102332.1:203032-227987 GCA_032191745.1 Picea mariana | reverse complement strand
CCTCACATAGAAAAGAAGTTATATTCTTTTGAGGTGAATGACACAATAGAGCCTTCTAGGTTGGTGGTGCAGTTCATGGGCATATGTGTCCAGTGTGTCGAGCAAGGAAAGGCCAACACATCTGGGAAAAAATGAGATAATGTGTACATACCATTCACACAGTTCATGATTAGAGGCCAATTGTTTCTGAGCTAGAGGACAAGAAGAATAAACGTCTCTACTAGTAGGAGAAGAGACAGAGAAGGTGAAAATGACACTCTTCAAATTTTACATATTGTAATATTTAATGTTTTTGAATTAGGAGAATTCCAACCGCTTAGGTTTGATGATCATTTTTGTATAAATACATAGTTTGAAAACTTAACACAGGCTGCTTCTTGCTGAATGTAATAGAGAGAACTCTCCTTTTGTGAGAATTAATACAAGTGCAGACATGGATTCCAACTTTTGCATGGTTTGAGTTATGTTTTCCTCTCATATTCCATATTTCTAGTTTCCCTTATGTTATTCCTTGATAAGTGAGTGATTGCAATTTAGTACTACTACTACTATAGTCACATTTTTTCGATTGTTTGATAAGCAAGCAGTTTTTCCTCTGTATTTTCTATAAGTAAATACAATACCTGTGAGCTACTTGGATTATTGTATCTCATAACCTTTCAAGGGTACATTCTTTAACTTATTCTACTATGAACAAGGTAAAATGCATCTTGCATTGATGCCTCATTTTGTTTAACAGTTTTGTAAGTTTCCCTCACATCATTTGATTTTATAAATCGACTCAAGTGACAAATTACAACCTCTGTCATGTTATGTCATTATTTTCATTTGAGGATTAATTCTTATATAACTAATGGAAGAAAAAACACCTTTCAAAATTTTCCTTTATATTTATAATGCCTTGACATTACCCTTTTTATCCTTAAGTGTAATCTCAAGAAAAACAAGGTACATGTGGATCCAACTAAGATCCAAGTCATATGTGGCTGGCCAGCCCCGACCACAATAACTGAGCTTCGAAGCTTCTTGGGACTTGCCAATTTCTACCGACAGTTCATGTTGGGATTCTCCCATATTGCATGATCCCTCAACCAAGTGACCAAGGGTGGTAGCAAGGAAAATTTTGTATGGGGGATAACACAACAATGAGCATTTGATGATCTGAATCATCGCTTGTGCTCATCTCCAGTACTCTTGTTACTCGATCTGCAATAACTGTTTGAGATTGAGACTGATGCATTCAACTATTTTGTAGGCACAATTCTCACTCAGCATGGTAATCTAGTAGCATACCATAGTGAGACACTCTCAGATACCGTCTAGAAGTACCCCACCTATGACAAGGAAATGTATTCCATTTTGCAAGCCTGGCATCAATGGAAACATTACATTATGGGAAATGATACAATCATACACATGACTAATCACAAGACTTTGTAGTTCATACAGACACAGAGGAAGTTCCAGAATGACGGCCATCAAAATTGGTCCACATACCTGCAACAATTTCATATCAACATCAAGTATAATACAGGGAGCACAAATTATGTCATTGACTGCCTCATTCGACCTCCCATGGCTGCACTCACCACCATGCTCCATTATTGTGGGAATGACACATTTGAGTGGCCCCAAATTTATCAACGAGATCCTAACTTCGCCACAACCTATTAACTCTTGGGTACAAGTACAAATGTCATCGATTTTCACATTCAGGATGGACTGTTATGCCATTTGGTCCACCTTTTTATTCCTACAAGTGAGAATGCAAATATGATTTGGGAGGCTCACTATAGTTGGATGGTAGGACATTTTGGCGTGGAGAAAACTGTGGTCGTTCTACAAAAAAAAAATTATTGGCCAAAAATTCGACAGGACGTCAGCAAGTATATCAGATCTTGCACTTCCTGTGCCATTTCCAAGCCAACCATCAAGAAGAAAGGATTATAAACCCCTCTTCCTACTCTCGAGAGGCCTTGGGAATCAATCTCGATGGATTATATGTCTGGCCTTATGTTCACCAAGAAAGGTAATGATTATGTATTTGTGGTGGATGATCAATTTTTTAATATGGCCATTCTAACAACTTGCAAGAAGAGCATCACAGTGGCAGATATTGCCAAGCTCCTCTTCGAATGAGTGTGGGTCCATTTTGGGATGCCAAAGACCATCATCTTTGATTGGGACAACAGTTTCCTCAACACATTTTGGTCGAGTCTCCAGTCACTATTGGACACCAAGATCACTAAATTCACTACCTTCCACCCTCAAACCGATGGCCAAATAGAGGTCGTAAATCAGATGATTGTGTACATCCTGCGCATGTATAAATTTAAGCATCCATGTACATGGGATGAGAGTCTTCCCTATGCTCAACACAGCTACAACAGGGCTCTCCATATCTCCACCAACCATTGCCCATTTTAGGTGGGGATGGGATTCCAACCCTTGGGTCCCATTGATGTTGCACTACCTCTTGCAACCACATAGACATAATATTCCCATGTTCAATGTGAGGTCAAAAAATCCACCATATTCATTGAGAAGATTCATCACATCCGCCAACAGGTCCATGAGATTTTGTAGAAAGCCAATGTTAAGTATAAGCAGTGCCATGATCAACATCAGGTACCACACAAGTTCTAGGTTGGAGACAAGGTCTGGTTACATTTGCAGAAATAATGCCTTACAAGGCCCCATCGAAAGCTCCATCCACTTCACTATGGGCCTTACATTATCACCAATTCTGTGAGTGAAAATTATTTTGAGCTCAACACTCCCCCCTTCCTTCACTTGCACCCAGTGTTCAATGTGGACCTCCTCCGACCATATTTTCCACCATTGTTGGACATCTCAGAGATTGCATAACAATTGACACCAATAGATCTCAACCTTGACTTCATGGAACAAGAATCCACTGATCAGATAGTGGAAACATAGGTCAAGGGAACTCGCCGGTAGAGGATCCAACTTTATCGGGTTGTCAAGGTAGGGAAACTCCTAGATCCTCATTGTAATGATTCTTGTGAGACAGATGCACGTAGCAGCCACATCTCTTCTCAGAGATAACTACCACAATTCGAGCAAGTTGTTTTCAGTTCTACATTTTTATAGTTTTATCATATTTTATTTATTCAATATAAGTTATTGTTCACTGGATATCTATTGTTGTTTTCTATATCTCTGTGTTATTGTATTCAATTTGTTATTCATTTTGTTCCGCTCAAAAATCTGTATCACCAGACCTCCTTTGATTGATGAAGTATAGCGATTGTACATTCTCCTCTGCTCCTCAAAATGTAGCTTTCAATCTTGGAAACTAAGGACATTTTTAAGTTGGATTATTTTCTTCACAAATACCACAAACATATATAAGGTCTAGAGGGCACCATTTCTAAGATGTGTTTTAGTGCATTTATGGAAATAAACATCAAATACCTTCTTTGACTCCTCTTGTTTCTTCTTGATTTGCAAGGTATCCATTTGCATGGCTAAAGAATGCAAAATATAAATTTTCATATGTTCTATTAACCCTCCTAATTCATTCTTTATATGAGTTGTAGGGCTACAATATTAAGGTACCAAAACTCTATTGTTTCTACCTTTCTTTCTTGAGGACCATGAATATTCTTTTGATATCATCATAATCCAACTAATATATATTTCCATTGGATAGGAGATTCAATGTTTCCATCATATCTTCTCTTACTTCTCTGAGTAAGAAAAGCTTGAGTGATTCTTCATCCAAATTACAATTTTGAGCTCTTTTGTAGCTTAGCTAAAATATTTCTTCAAAGTATTCTAGAGATTCATTAGGTCCTTGTGTCATTTTGAAAATATCATCCCTTGTGTCCCTTTCTTTGCAATAGTCTTTGTGTCTCTCACTGAGGGTATTTTTCATTTGATCCCAAATTGTGATACTATTTCCCTCCAGGTTCATAAACCATGTTAGAGCTGAATCCTTCAAGGTAGAAGGAAAAAGTTTGATCTTTTGTTCATCAATAGTATAATCATATGTTTTGCATATGACTGCAAACCCAACAAGAAAGTGTGAACATATTTAGAAACAAGCCCACGAAAATGAGGTATTGCAAAAGGATTAATATTTTTTATCTTGGCTTCTCCATTGGATTCCCAAATGGGGAACTAAAATATATCTTCTTCACCAGCCATGGCATGAGGTGAGGGAGATTGTCCTTCCTCTGAAAAACTTTCAAATTCTCTACCTTCCTTTTTCAAGAAACTTTCAAGTGTTTTAGGGCCAATCTCTGGATTTCTTGGACCTGTTGTTGGGGTGGGGGTTTTTGGAAAAAAAAATTCCTTTCTTATCTCTAGGTATAGTCATTCATGAAATTGAAAGAAATTAAAACTATTGTTTTTTGTTTTCTTATATAATGCAAAAGAGTGCGACAAGGAGCTAACAATACTCACACAAAGTGAAATAACTTGGGATTTTACACTACATAAATCCTATAGTGAGGTTGGCCTTGTGACTGAGGTATCTTCTATACTTCTCCAAGGAACACAAAGGAAAGCAAAAAAATGAAAATGATACTAGGAATAACATCAATAATACTACTATATCCTTGGATTCTTACTTTACTTTGTCAACCTGGGGTTTGTACAAACTTAAGAGGTGTTTTGCAATATATATGAAATATGCACTGATAGTAGTATAGGTCTGAGACTGATCAAAGGTTTGGAATGCATGAAATTGTGCATAAAGTGAAATGGTAGAAAGCAACTTTAACTATTGCTTCAACAAAAAGCACACCAACTTGTAAAGACAATTAATCTATAGTGCAGAAACAAATTTTAGTCTAATGGCATGAAATAAAGTATACTAAAGCATACAGATCAAGCTAAAAGCATAATATGAATGCCTTCTAGTGTATGATAGAAAATTGTAATTAAAGGAAAGTTAAACTAATGCATGGACTAAACACATTATTATCTGCTAACCCTTTGATCAATAGCAAGCCATATGTCTCTTCAATGTTTATTTATGTTCTTATGAAAATAAGATTAACATAAATGAAATATAGAACCAAAACAGTCCTACAAGAAGTTTCTATAGGAACAATACAATTTCTACAAGAACTATGCAGTTTCTATAGGAAACTCCTACATGAAGCCAAAAAGAAGCCTAAAAGATAGTGTAAGTATTTTGAAGCATCAACAAATATAGACTATAATAAAATGGAGTAGATATGAGGTTCTTGGCTTGGGAAGACACCCAAGAGTGTTCCAAGAGGTTATTAAATATTTCTACATGATGTCTCCTGTAACTAACTAGTTAATGATAACCTGACAAAAAGAACAATTAATCATGCAAAATCACATTAAGATTGAAAAGAGAATGAAACTCTAACTACTCAATAATTAACATGCATACAAAATAAATAAATTTCAACAGGGTCCTTGGGCCCTCTTGAGTGGGCCCTACCTAAGAAGCACAAGGAACCTTGAGAAAACTCTAATAAGATGAAAGCAAGACCATATTTATTCCATTAACATCAGTAGTGCATTGAGAGCAAAAAGGATCTAAGCCTTCAATAAAAGTATTTAGAGAAAAGTCTCAATACAATATTCTAAAAAATATGCCCCCTTCTCTCATAGGATAGAGGTCTATATATAGTCTTTAGAGTTTGATCTCCCTTACTTAGATTGAGGAGAGAAGTGGGGAAATTGGGAATCTCAGCTAATCTCATTTGTATCTCGAACTATTGTTGATCAAGAGTGGGTATTAATGAACAAAGAGTGCTCTAGAGGTAGGTGGGGGCAATCTCCCTTGATTCTTGGCTGACAACGCTCTGAGGGAGAAAAAATCCCCTATTTTTAGGATGTTGGCACCCTTGACTCATGAATTTCGGACTGCTTGGTGCTACACACATATTTTGGCATAGATATTAGATAATAATAATAATAAAGGTATAATATACACAAAATTTCACCTCAAAACACATTTACGAAGAAGTATGAAAAAATATCCATGAATTACTATTAAAAATGGTAAAAAACAAGTATTAAGTCATATTATGGTGGGAAAATGTGCCTAAGATGAGCTTCTATGATATGCAATGATTGGGCTCATCAAAACTGATGATAATGATCTCACAAGAAAGTAAAAAAATATGTGCAATAAATACTTGGTTACGAAAATAAGTTCAAACACTCAAAGTAAAAGAAAAACAAGACAAAGGGGGAAAGGTGCAACTAATGTGCAGTATTCCTCGAATCCTCAGTCACGTAGGAGCTCCTCCTCTACGCAAAGAAAACAAGAGTAGAACATAAACAAATAAGAGAGTAATTAAGGATGTGGATGCAACGATGGAGATGATCCACCCCATGTCAATCTTGAACTAACACATACAATGTCCCAACAAAAAATAAAAATAATCCCAAGTAAAAGTAATTCCTAGAATTCAAGAAGCTAAAGGGATATCACTGATATGGAGATTGATAGTGTTGTGATATCAGACTGGGTAGCTCAACAAATTGCTGAAATTTGACAAATTACATATGACCTGGCTACATAAGAACCTATGTTGTTTATTGACACTTTACAACTCTCAATACAACAAGGAAGAAACAAAGTTGCAAATTGAATATAAAATGTTAGTGTAAAAAAAATAGGTAATTCATAAATTGAGCTTAGAAGTTGATGTATCAGGAGTTGAACCCTTTGGACTCCTAAAATTACATTTTTATATAGGAGATGTTATTTCCCATTCAATTTTGGAGAAGGAATAAGAAAATATTAAGTTAAAAAAGAAAATTAGTGAGATTGAGGATGCACTGACTCCAAAGACATTATTTGTAAAACCACTAGCCATACCTTCGTCAGAGTAGATTCCCCCAAGTACACAAAGAACTTAAATATGAGTGAGAAAATATTCCCAACTATTGAACGAAGTAAGACTCTATGTTTCTAATAATATCAACAAAAGACTTGAGATTATTTCACAAGCATGGGAGGTCAACACCAACCTATGAAATTTATCTTAGAGGTTTCCATTTTTACAAAATATTTGAAAAGTAATTTAGAGCATGATGAAGGATTCTATAATAATGAGGTAAAAACTTTCAATGCAAGGGTCACTAGCTTAAGTGATCATTATGGAAATCAACAACAGTTTCCCTCAAATAGAAGAATAAAAAAAAATAAGGGCAGGATGGGAAGCAGTAAATATGTTAAAACATACAATTGTTAATTGTGAGAGAATTAATGAAAAAAGAGGAGATGCTTTTCTAAAAGAATTCAATATTGTAAAACAATTAAAGGGACCAAAAATTTTAAGAAATTTCAGGATCATAACTAAGGAACAATTAGATAAAGACTTAGCTACAATTAAGATTTCATGGGCTAGGGATTTTGACAACCTCATAGAGTTTCCGGAAGAAGAAATTAAGCATTGGATTGTCACTTTTGTAAATGAAAACGAATATGACTTGTCAAAAATTGACCAAATCCATGTGGAAGTTAAAGAAATATAGGAGGATATAGTTTCGCTTAAATTTAATCAAGAAATCACCATCCCACTGATAAAGGAGTACATGAATGAATGTCTCAAGAAGTTGTTACAAAAGATCATCAACCCATAATAGCTACCCAAGATAGTTATGTCAAAGGAAGCTTGAAGCCCCAAATCATATAAAGGTAGAACCCTAGCAAAAAAAAAGTGAGAGACAACATTTTCTTCTTATTAAGTAAATCATATGTTACATTTGGCCTTCCTTTTGTTTTTTTATTCTTAATTAGTAATCCCTCGGTATTACTTGTTTCACGATCTGTGAAAAAATAAGACCGGTTTCTAGTTTTCTTCCTTTCTTTCTTTCAGTTCTTACTCCTATTTATAGTCCATGGGAGCCCAAATCCTAGTCCATTTGGACAAACACCTTTTACTTTTCTAGATATTACGGACATTTTTAAATACAATTGTATATTTTTTGAGGAGTTGTTTGGGATACATGACTACTGATTTTTCAGACTTTGAGTTTTAAGTTGGATTTTCAAGTATGTGTCCATCACTCTTTTATATTTTCAAAAAAATATCATGTTAAGTTCTCTACATATGTTCCCATTTACTGCCAAATGATATTTTTCACTTTATTCTATCATGGAAATGTTTCTTGTGAGGATTCCTATTTTATTTTACATTACAGTTTTGTACACTATTCTTAAATCTTGTATGATATTGTAAATATTCATTGGAATAGAGCTTGGTCCTTCCTCAAGCCTTTCTTTCATTATGAGAATTTTTTTATTAAATAAACCTGGTCCTTTCTCAAGTTTTATTTTAATTATGTATATTATTCATATAGAGGAGTACCACCTCTTTAAAAATGCAGAAGGATTATTCCTTGTGAGGTTGTCTTCAAGATTCTAAATAGTCTTAAAGATAAACATTTTTGGTGACCATACTGGGGATCTCTTGAACAAAAGGATGGTTCATAATAGAAAATTGGAATGACTCAACAAGATCCCAACAAACCTCAAATATAAATAGGACTTAGAGACCAAGGAAGTATGCTTCATAAACTGTACGATCTAGCCATAACGATAATAAGAATTTGAGAGCATCTCTAAATAATGTGGGATGCTATGGTTTGTGAAGAATAAATAGCTATATCTCATAGTCAAATAATACAACAATAAATCCCTAAATGTTAGAACCCTACAAAGGTAGCTTGATAAGAAGTAAAATCAAGAACCTTGAAATTCATCAAGAAACCCAATATTCAACATCTGAAATTGTGAACATAGAAACCATGGGTGATTGAGGAGAGAAAAGAAATGGATTTCCTAATAATGATAGACAAAGAAATCCAAGAACAAGATCTAGATCCAGTCCCCTCAACTTACGGGGAGAACAACATCAATTGATTATTCTCCCTTGAGGAATTTTTCCTATTTTCATAGGTTATGGGATCATGGATCCCAAAAATCATATGAATCAATTCCTTACCATCTGTGACATTCATTTGATTGAATATGATGATGTGATGGTCGTATTCTTCAAACTTTGATAGGCCCAGCCTATGACTAGTACCTTTCTCTCCCAACTCAGTCAATTGGCTCTTTGTATGATATGGAAGATATGTTTATGACCATATATGCACAACCAATCATGTATCATACTTTACTCACTCATTTCACTCAAATACAACTTGGAAAAAATGAAAGGATCATAAATTTTAACTTACATTTTTTCAAGACCTTAAATCAAATTCGAGAAGAGAAATGTCCAAATACACCTATCATATTTGGGTGTTATAAGAATGTGATGTCATCACATGTCAACTATGAAATAAAGGTTGCATAAATAAACACATTATATGAAGAAATAATGAAGGAAATATATATGTAAGGATATATGCTTGAGAGTAATTTTGATCCTAAGATTATCCTTGGAAAAATATAGAGACAAATGACAAGTTTATTAGTATCATCCCAAGTCCCATTTACCTCAAGAAATATTGAACGGCGAGGATTCAAAGGGGGATTTTTTCAAGGCCAGCCCCCTAATGTAAGGAAAATTATTGAATTTTCTCAAGGCACTCATACAAAATAAAGATTGCTTAGATGAGAAGGACTATTTGAAAAATGTATAATGAAATAACTAGGCTCAAAAGAAATGAAAATATAATTCCAACACATCAATATGTGTGATCTTTTCCATAGAATCAAGGAGATAGAAATGATAGAAATAAAATAAGTGAATACCATAGACCCAAATCACCATGAGTTCCAAATACAAATGTTGTTGTGCTAGAAGAAATTGCATAAGAAGAAGAAATTATTCAAGACAATGAGCCATTTAATCAAGAATTGACCAATAATAAAGATAAAATATTAGAATCAATCCAAATGGAAGAGAGTTTATCCTATTTTTATATATTTGATGGACAATAAGAGTATGACTATGCACAACAAGACAATATTTATCAAACTATGAATCAAGCAAATAAATTCAAGTCCAAAGATCAACCAGAAAATGAAAAAGCAAAGGGTAATTCTTCAAAACCAACAAATCAACAACTAGTTGTAAGTCAGACAAAGAGACCACTACAGATGAACTATAATGTGGTTTATGGATTAACCAAGTTTCATATCACTCTTCCATTCATGGAGGTAGTCAAGATACCTCAACAAAGAGAAAATCTCTTAAATATTTTGGATGATACATGTTCATTTGGTCCGAGAATAGAAGTAATTGTTATGAACATAAAGCAACAAACAAATACTATACCAACAAGGCTAAGAGACAAGATTCTATCATTTTACATATCATTCGAAAATCATGATTTTACATGGCACAACTACTTGGTTGATAGTGGAGCCACTAATAATATCATGCCATTATATGTAATGGAGGATCTTGGAATGGAATGCACAAAGTACTATGAGACTAGTGAAAATATTTATGCCATTGATTCCAGAAAAGTATTAGCTTATGAAGAAATTAAAGAATTTTGTGTTTGGATATGTGAAACACCACATATTATAATAGTACTACCATAATAACAGTTAATTTCCCCCCAACATATGGTGTTTTTGTTGGTAGAGATTGGTTTTCAATGATTGGAGGATACATAATGAATAATGGGAATTGTATGATGCTCTCAAATAAAAATGTAACAATTATTATATTTCCTCGAGAACAAAGAAATCCCTCATCATTTTAGAAGAAAGATAATGAAATAATACAAAATTAATTTGATTCTAGAACCATAAACTATGTTGTTTTTAATACTGAGAAGATTAGTACAACCGAATAATCCACATACAATACTTGTCATGGATTATGGAAAATTTCATTTGATGGAACTTGTTCTAAGTTTGGTGTCAGAGTTAGTGTTGTATTTAAAAGTCCCCAGTCTTGCATCTATCCACATGCAATCATACTCAATTTCCCTTTCACTAATAATGAAGATTAGTATGCAACACTAATTCAAGCATTCATTCTCATGCTTCAAATGAAGGTTCATTATTTAATGGTGACTGAAGATTCAAAATTAGTCATCAATCATATCAGGAAAATGAACAAGATCAAGAAAGAAAGATTGAAACTTTATGCTAAAAGGGTTTGACATCTCTTTGATTGTTTCAATTATTTTAATATCACTTTTGTTCCTCAAGAAAATAATTAGACGGTAGACTCCTTAGCAGTTGCAACCTCTCTCTATAATTCAAGTGATTCACAAACGATCAATACTTTTCATGTCAAGACAATATTTTGACCATTTGTTCCAGATAATCAAGATTATTGGCAATTTTTTGAAAATAATGAACATGTTTCAGATTTCCTTACATAATTACAACCAATTGTTTCAGATGAAGGAAATTATGAGGATGAAATTTGTTAGAAGGAGGAAACATGTGAATGAATTTCCAATATCCTTCCAAAGTACTATGTCAGTCTAGAATCAATTTTTACAAGAGATGACTAGATAGAAAGGAAGAATATGATAGAATAATCATCTTTTAGGAAAGTCCAAGAAACTCAAAGGATAAATATTGGGACACCTAAAGCAACAAAAGATATAAATATGGGTACCATCTGTACTAATGATGAAGTCAAAAGGTGTACCACCATTTTTCAAGAATTCAAAGATGTTTTTGTTGGACTTATAATTATTTAGAGTATGATAAGTCTATTTTCCAGCACACCATACCTCTAAAAGAAGGCTCAAAACCATTTAGAGAGAATTTGAGTGTAATTAATCCAAAGTTGAAGCTTCTGGTGAAATTAAAACTAGAAAAGTTAAATAAGGTCGACATAAATTTTTCAATTCGATATTTAGAATGGATATCAAATTTGGTGGTGGTCAGAAAAATTACTAGTGAAATCAGACTTTGTGTGGACTTCCTATATATAAATTGAGCAAGTGCCAAATATAATTACCCCCTCCCAAATATGGAGATATTACTTCAAAAAGTCACCTATTTTTCATTGATGTCTATGGTAGATGGATTTTCTAGATGTAAATTCTAACCTTGTACAATATCTACTACAAACAGATATTCAGAAAAGAACAGAAAAGATACAATGGAAAATACAAACATTACACAAAGATTTTTCCCATGGAAACCCAAACCAAGAAAACCAGCATATTCTATATTCATTCATTGTGATACATTGTTTACAATACAATATACATATAGGAGCTAGCGTCATCCAAAACCCTAACCCAATGACCTCGATTAGTCCAAAACCCTAATTCCTTAACCGGAAATAGAAAACCATCGGCAAAAACCATGTGCCGAAAAACCACCTAAATACTTGACACATTTCTCGAGGCAGGTGTCATGTTGTGCAAAGAATATAACACATACCCAACACTAGATATAACCAAGTACTTGTTGCTAAAGAAGATATGTTGAATACTGCATTTGTTACACCATGGGGAACATATGCCTATATCAACATTCCATTTAGATTGAAAAATGATGGTGCAACATTTCAAAGAGAAATGGATCATGTTTTTAATGACCTAATTGGAAATTTTATGCTATATTATCAGGATGAATTAAATTTCCATTCAAAACTAAGAGAATGACAACTCATACATATCAAACAAGTCTTCGAATGATGCAAGATGTATGGTATATCTCTATGTCCAAAGAATTGTTTGTTTGTTGTATTAGAAGGGAAGATAATTGGTCATATTGTAATCAAGTATGGTGTTTATATTGATTGAGAAAGGATAAAATCCATTAATTATTTATGTCCCCCAAAATCTAAAAAAAATAGTACAATCTTTCTTTGGGAAGATAAATGTTTTTGGTGATTTGTTCCTGATTATGCCACAATTGTAAATCCAATCAACATGTTATTGAAAAAGAACCAAAAAATTTGGTGGACTCTAGAAATTCAAAAGGATTTTGTTAGTATAAAACATGCAATCACCATTGTTGATGTTTTTGTCAGTTAATATTTGGACAAAGATTTTATATTGTATTCATTCACTTCAAAAGAGATTGTTTCCTCCATAGTCACACAAAGAAACTCAAAAGGAGAAGATATTCCAATTTCCTACTTCCTGTATGAGTGAGACATTGCATGATTATGAACTGAAGTATTATGACGTAGAAAAATAATTTTTTCTTTGGTAAAAGCAATGTCTCATTTTAGAACTCATATCTTGTTAGCACATGCCATAGCTTACGCATCACATCCTCTAGTGAAATAGTTTCTTAATCAACGATTTAGAGAAGGGAGATGGGAAAACTAGTTTTCTAAGCTCCAAGAATATGACATGGAGATCAAGCTCGTCAAGGCTGACAGGGGACAAGGGTTGTGTAAATTAAAAACTAGTATTGAAGCTGTTACTATTCCTCATACAGATGATGTACCAACCCAAGATGTATCTCTCTCAAGACAAGAACAATATAGAGATATCATTTTTTATCTCAAGTATGGACAATTTCGTATTGAAATGTCTCCTAAGGGGAGAAGAGATCCGACTATAAAGACCAATCAGTATGTATGGGTATCTAGAATACTTTTTTTGAGAAATTTTGATGGAGTATTATTCCGTTGTTTGGACCATTCAAAATCCCACCAAGTAATCCAAGAGTTTCATGGAATATGTGGATGACATTTTGCACCAATGGTAACTACACACAAAATCATTAGAGTTGGTTATTATTGGCCAAATCTATTTCAATATGCTTATGCGGTGATAATAAAAAGTCTTTCTTGCCAAAACAAATATGGAAAAATGAAGAGAGCAGCCGTGCCATTGAATTTGATTTCAACTGAAGCTTTATTTTCACAATGGGGGTTAGATTTTATTGGTCCTTGATCAATCTGAAATCAAGTAAAGGATGTGCATACATTACTACTTCTACCTATTATTTCACAAATTTGCAAGAAGCAATAGATTTGAGGAATGTTGATTCAAAACAATTGATCTTTTTCTTAAAAGATAATATTCTATCTAGATTTGGTGTTCCTAAGAAAGTTATAACAAATAATGGATCAATTTTATTTGGAACAAAATTCACAAAGTTATGTGGGGAGTATGAAATATTAATGGGGAAAACATCTAATTAATATCCCCAAGGAAATGGATTGGTAGAATCAACCAATAAAACATTGATTCAATTTCTCAAAAAGATCATTGCAACAAATAAGATAAATCGACACAAAAAGTTAATAGATTCTCTTTGGGAAAGTTGATTAACTCCGAAGGAAAGTATTGGACAATCACCTTATACTTTGGTATATGGAAAATAATATAGATTTCCAATACACTTTGAGTTGAATGCATTAGTTGTTGTTATAGAAAATGAGGATGTTGAAGATGTGTTACCTCTTCAAGCATGCCATTATCAATTGTTGCAGTTGGAAGAATATAGGGAAGAAACACTGGAAATCATGACTAATAGATAAAAAATATTCCATAATAATTTTTATCATAGTTCCACTGCCAAGCATTTTCAAAAGGATCAATGGGTTTTACTTTGGAAAAAGGCTAAGGAGAATCCATCCTTTCATACCAAGTTTGAATATTTATGGATCAGGTTGTATCAAATTGAAAATATCTTTGGTCACAATCCTTCTCTATTGAAATATGTAAATGGAAAAGTTCAAACAATGCCGGTAAATGGGAAGTTCCTCAAGAATTTCCTTATTTAATCCCTAGTTCTCACTATTTTGTACATCAAATTTTCTACTTTTTCTTTCCCTTTTCTCTTTTTTATTTCCTTTCAAGATCATATATTCATAGTACAACTCATTTTTTTTCCATTCTCATTCCCTTCACAAAATGCATTATTGCCAACTCCATCACCTAAAGAATGTAACATCCCACTCTTGCGCGCACTGAATGAACTTATTCTTTGAGGACACTTGCTTGCAAGTGATCCGAATTATTATACTATTGGTCGTTTGATTATGATTATGAGATATTATGGGTATGATGATATTTTATTTAGTTTTCTTTACCGAGATAGGTGCTATTGACTGGGTTCTCCTAAGTGTGCAGGACTTTGGAAATTGAGTATACAAAGGCATTGATGAAACCCCTTGGACTCTGGATTGAGTCAAGGAGTGGAAAATTAGGGTTTGATTATTGTTGATATGACATATGTACATATGATTAGATGTTATCATGATTGATTATTATTGCTGACATGATTCATCAGTGATATAGGCTAACGATAGCTTGCCAACCAAACTCACATATGGAGTAGAGGGGTCACGCACCACAACCAGAGAATTTGAGGGAGAGGTGTGGGAGCAGCCCTGCCACAACCTACTAGAACTCTTGCCCTAGATCCAATTGTTGGTTAATGATTACCTAGTTCGAGAAGACCCACGATGTCATGAGAGAAGACTGCAACAGTCGCTCACAATGATTCTAAGGGGTGCACAATAAGGCGAGGGACTTATTCCTTAGAGGCCCTTAGTCTCCCACAAGATAACCTAGAAGAGTATTGACTCCAAGGGTTTTTGATGTCTACCAAGTCAGTCAAGAGGCGAGTGGCACCCTTGGAACACGTAGTGCATCCTGAAGGGCACGTTGTGCAAGGAAAATAGAAAGAGGTGAGTGGCACCCTTGGAGCACCTAGTGCATCCTGAAGGGCACGTCACGATTTTAACTAGTAAAGTGAATAAACCTAGTCGGCGTTAAAATGAAGGAGGTGATAATTAAGAATTAAAAACTTTTTCCCTAATAAAAATGTCGCCCAACCTAGAGAAATTAAAACCTAGGTCTAAGTAGAACATGTGGTAAAAAAATACAATATTAATTAAACATTTAACGAGAAAGGGGATAACAAATTCAAATTAATTTATTAAAGTCAAATTATCTTGGATGATTAAAATTTTAAAAAGGGAAATGGTTGTTTCATCTATTTTTGCTAATTTAATTTTAGTTAAAAATAAAAGAGGGTAAATGGTTGTTTCATCTACATTTACTAAATTAATTTTTAATTAAAGAAGAAAAAAGGGCAAATGGTTGTTTTATCTACACTTGCTAAATTGATTTTTAGTTAAAAAGGAAAAAGAGGGAAACTTAAAAGAAATAGGAAACTTAAAGAATAAGGGGAAACATAAAGAAAAAGTTGAATGTCTAACTTAGTAAGGAATCTTTCCTTGGGAACTTGGTATTTATGAACTCAACTAGGAATTAAGTAAGGCGCAAGTCATTTAAGATTTGTAAGGGAATATTGGGACACCAAGGAGCGTTTTTAAGAATGATTTTAGGTGGGTGAGGGAAATAGAAATAATTAATTAATTAATTAAATTAATTTTTTGGTGCAACTAGGGGATGGGTGACATGTGTACAGGGGAGGTTTTTCCTAATTAAAATTTATGAAAAAAAATTTAATGAGAATTTGGGAAACTAATTACTTAAAAACTCTATAAAAAGGATGGAGGAGGAGGAGTATGGATCTGATCTTTATGTGTAACGTCATGCTGCTAAATTTTTGTCTTGACTAAACTTCTCTTGTGGGAGTTGGGATACCCAGCTCGAGTAACGAGTGGTAGCTCGACCTTACAAGGCGAGATGGGTGCTAGTTGTTCTCTATTATTGTGTGTGTGTCCCTTTTGCGGCTCGAGGGCTCAGGGGGAAGAAGAATACCCATAGTGTTGGCTAGGAGGTACTGGTGAGGTCACATCGGTCAGCAAGCGGGAGTTGTACAGAGCGCACGCGAGACATAAACTATAGAGCATTCATGTTTGGTTAAGGTACGTCTGTTTAAGTTGTTACTTGCAATGAAATTTAATTTACACATGTTATTTCTTTTCCTACAGTATTTGTAATCCCCTTGTTTTTTGTATTCTGAATTGATTTCCCTTGGCGAACCCAACTTCTGATTGCAATGACTTATCTGTGTCTGTTTTATTGATTATTATGGAGAGATGGTGTTTTTATATTTCGTCCCTTATCCCTTTAGTCATTAGTCCATGCCTGAGCAGTTGGACAGGAGCCAAATCGACGATCGTCACTTCGGCATTTAAAGACCTATAGATTCAAATGCCCTTCTTTTTTGTGCTTCTTTTTTGTGCATGGATGATGAGTGAAGGATAAAAAAAAATTCCCGACTATCTATCCCTTACTTATCTCTATGTTTTTCCCTTATGATTATCCCCTGATCCTTGTGCCTTCTTGTGAATGAGTATCTTTGCATCTTGATGGATTAAAACTATGGTTTTCTATGCATTTTTAATTGCTTAAACTTGGGTACATCTCTGTGTTTTTATTGATAAAACTATGAATTGTGAATGATAAGCCTCTGGGTTAAATGACAATCCCTGCATTATGGATTGATAAATCTTCACCCGTGTTTTCGAATAATTTATCTATGCGATTTCCTGGCATATTACCTCTGTGTATTGTTTATTTATTTCTCTCTATCAACAAATTAATACTCTCTGCGTTTTTAATATCACCTCTGTGTTTTTGGTTATTTATTTCTCCCAGCGAAGTGCCCTAATAATCTCAGCATTTTGATGATCACCTCTGCGTATTTACTGTGTAAAGGGTGGCATTTTTACTGCATAAATGGTGGTGTTTTTACTGTGTAAATGGTGGCGTATTTACTGTGTAAATAGTGGGGTATTTACTGTGTAAAGGATGGCGGTTTTACTGTGTAAATGGCGGCGTTTTTACTGTGTAAATGGTGGTGCTTTTAATGTGTAATGGTAGCATTTTTTTTACTTGTGTAATGGTTGAGAGTTATTATTTTTATTAGACTGTGATTTTACCAGTTTTAAAATGCAAATTTAATATATTTACACATCGATTTTATGCATTGGGTGACTGCGATTTGAATCTTTATTACACAGTGATTTTTATGTATTGTGTGACTGTGATTGAATCCTTATTACACATTGATTTTATGTATTGGGTGACTAGGATTTGAATCTTTATTACACAGTGATTTTTATGTATTGTGTGACTGCGATTGAATCCTTATTACACATCGATTTTATGTATTGGGTGACTGCGATTTGAATCTCTATTACACAACGACTTTTATGTATTGGGTGATTGTTTGAATCTTTATTACACAACGATTTTTATGTATTGTGTGACTGCGATTGAATCTCTATTACACAACATTTTTTATGTATTGGGTGACTGCGATTTGAATCTTTATTACACAATGATTTTTATGTATTGTGTGACTGCGATTGAATATTTATGGACAACAATTCAATGGATACAATAACATCTATTGTTAGAAAGCATTATGATTGCTTACAGCGAAATTCAATAGATGTAGCAACCTTTATTAATCGACAGCAATATCATATTTGAATAGATAGATTTAATTCTATGTGTTGAACAGATAGCACTGACACGTATTTAAGGGACAACGTTTTTCATATAAATGATAGTGAACTTATGGCTGAGCATGACTGCGTGTGATGGTTGTTGTGTTTAGATTCTTGGCGAGAAATTTAATAATAAATATGGATATAATTGTAATATAATTACAACAAATATGTGTATATAGATTATGGAAAGCGATATCCTGATTAATAATCAGCAATATCATACCTTTGATAAACAACCACATCATACATCCGATAGACAACCTTAGCATATATTTGTTATACAACAATCTCACATTTATTTAATAAGGCAACTTGATCATACTTTTAATGGATAGCAATATTTTATTTGACAACAATATCTTATTAGCTTTCATTTGTTAGAAAACGAACCATTAAGGGATAGCAATATATTTTAGACAGGAAAATCATTAATATATATCATTAGTACTAGACAACAATACTATTAATGGATAACAATATATCATTTAGATAGCGAACATTGTTTACAATTTAGATAGCAAATTGAGTTAGCGAATTTCTTTACAATATTGTTTTATGATTTCTTTACCAGATAGCAAATTCTGTTTTAAAAGACATGTTTTACATTGTTTAAAGGACATGTTCCATTTTTGGTTCTGTTTAAAGGATAGCGAACTCATCCTTAGGAAAATACTTGTATTTGTTTTAGTTTTACATTTAAAAGATAACAAATTTATATTATAAGACAACAAATTCATTTAGTGTCAGTTTCAATGGCGATATAACTGGTTATTGATGATTTAATTATGAGTAAGGCATTTACCCCTTCGATTAGATTAACAACCACTTTTGCATGTAGATCAATGGTTTAAGGATGTTTAATGCGTTGTTCGCCTCTAGTGGTTTTTGCCTTACATTAATCTTAATTGTGTTGATCTTAAGTACTAGGATTATCGCCTTATAGCAGCCTTAAATGTTCTCCCAACAAGGAACTAGATAAGGACCTATTGATTTATTGAATGTATTTTTGTGAGGTTGTTGCATTGTTGGATTTTATGTTGGGACGAAGGGTTGGAATTATTCTAGGTAGGCATGGGTCACTAGTGCACCTGTCACCCTATGAAAACATGATTTCTTGAGATTGTGTCATTGTGTGCATGTATCAAGAGGCACACATGATAACTCGGCTTAGGATCGTGCAGCACCCGATGTGGTTGAGATTGTTGTTTTTATGGTGGTACTTGTTTTGTAACTTTTGTGTTTGTCTCTTGCTCGTCAGGAAGGTTTTTGTTACTGATCTTCGAAGTCGTTGTGTCGGGTCATTGATGTTGTTCTTTAGTTGATAGGATTTGTCTTGCTTGTGTCGGGCGGGTAGAAATTTTTATCTGTCTATTGATTGTCGCATGTTTCGTCCAATTACATGATGTGCTAATATGTTGAGTCGTTGTTTTCTGTTGTATGGTTTGGATGTTTTGTGCTCATCATCAAGTTGTGTTGATATTTTGTTGTCGTTGTTGCCTTCCTATTTAAAAAAAGAAAAAAAAAATTATGCTTTTGCGTTGCGTCGCTTGTAGTCGCAATGATCGGGGTCGTTGCATATGGTATTAGAGCCGATTCGACCCGCAACTTGGGATCACTATGGCTCTCATGGATTTGATATTTGATTATAATGTTTCTAATTAAGTTGACTTGTATTCATGCAAGTAATCATGGTAAGAGGATGTCATGGAGGCAGACGACGGGGTGCTAGGGGAGGAGGCACGACGCCCCCAGTAGCATCCACGCCTAAGGGGTCTAACCCCTAGGGAGACGAACATGTGGTCAGGCAGGAATAGATAGCAGTGGGTGATGTAGTTATGTTGATGAGGTCTTTTCAGTGGATCTCTGAGGCATTGATCAACCATTTGGATAGATATGAGGCCAGGGCGTCAGCACCAAGGGTCCACCGTGCGATCTGGGTGGTACTGGTAGCATTCACCGTGAACTCGAGAAGGTCAAATTTCCTGAGTTATTTGGTGCCCCGGTGGCGTAGCCACTGAGACATGGTTGGAGAATATGGTGATGTTCTTTGCACTTCACGACTATACCTCACACATGAAGGTCCATATGGCGGTATTTCAGCTGAAGGGAGTGCTCTTCTATGGTGGAAGATGCTCCTGCCGCAATTGAACATGGTCGTTGAAGACATGTCATGGGAACTATTCAAGGAGTGGTTTCAAGAGAGGTATCTATCGAAGGAATTCATTGAGTGTCAACTCAACAAGTTCAACACCTTGAGATAGGGAAGTTGTATGGTGCTCGAGTACGAGGCTCGTTTTATGGAGTTGCTTCAATATGCTCCGCACATGAATACCGAGAAACTTAAGGTCAACAGGTTCTTTTTTGTCCTTAATGTCATCATTCGTGCAAAGTTTAGGATTCTAATGCCTCAAACCTTGCATGATGTCATTCAGAAGGCCCTCATAGAAGAGGAGGATCTTATCAATAGGGTACAGAGTAGGACTCCAGCGAGACCAGCAGGGCAGGTGTCTTCTGGTGCGCAACATCGTCAGGCACCAGCTAGACATACACCAAGATATTGTAGCTTCCAAAGAGGATCCACTTTCACTACACCTCGGTGACCAGTGCCTCAGCAACGGACTCCTTATCGAGGACCACAGCACCAGCAGCAGCGTCAACCGCAACAACAACATTTTAGGCCTGTTCAGTAGAACAGACCAGGATTCCAGGTCGGTGGGTCGTCAGCTTCTACTTCGGGTACTAGGAGTACTGGACCGAAGAAAGGGTTTTGGACATGTGGGGAGCCACATTACCAGTGCGACTGCCTAGTCGAGAGGACTAGAGCATTTGGATCAACCAGACCCACTACTGTGGGAGATTTGGGCAAGGCCCATCAGATTCATGTAGTGATGAATAACTGCCAGACAGAGCACTAGTCGACTATGCTCGAGACATCAGGTACCGTCACTAACCAAACCCTTACTATTTTTATTGATCCAGGTGCTATAGAGAGTTTCATTTTTGGTGCAGCACTAAAAAGAATTAAGGTAAAGGAAGTCAAACAGGATGAGTTTAGCTTTGTATAAATGGCTGCAGGAGCCAAATAGAAGGTTGGAGGGAAGGTTATGGGTTGTAGCCTTAACCTGGGAGAGTTTGTCACTAGGTCCAACCTCACGATCTTAGGATCTTATGAAGTCATGATCGGTATGGACTGGTTAGATTCGCATGAGAAGATACTCAACAGTAAGACAAAATGACTGAGTTTGGTCGATGATGAGGGGCATAGATGCATGATTGTAGGTCGAAACAAGGGAGTTTCCCTAAGGTTCATCCCATTCTTACAGCTATGGAACAACATGCACAAGGGATGTAAGCTTTATGTGATCCTTGCATTAAACAAGAAGCGAGTAGCGGAAAGTCTAGAACACCTTCCGGTGGTGAGAGAGTTTGCGGATGTCTTCCCTGAGGAGTTACCTTGGATGCCTCCAGAGAGGGAATTTGAATTTACAATCGACCTAAAACCAGGGAATGAACTGATAGCAAGAACACCTTATCAGATGTCGACCCCAGAGTTACAGGAGTTGAGAATGCAACTAAAGGAATTGTTGGACCTAGGACTTATACGTCCGAATGTGTCACCATGGGGTGCACCTTTTATTTTCATATGAAAGAAGGATGGGTTGTGGAGACTCTGCATTGAATACCATCATTTGAACAAGGAAATGATCAAGAATCAGTATCAGTTGCCAAGGATTGATGATTTGTTTGATCAGATGAAAGGGGTGACGATGTTTTCAAAGATCGACTTGAGATCAGGGTATCACTAGTTACGGATCAAGGAGGATGACGTCCCTAAGACCGCCTTTAAGATGAGGTTTGGACATTACAAGTTTATTGTTTTATCGTTTATACTGGCGAACGCCCCAGGGGTATTTATGACTTTGATGAACGGGGTGTTCCACAACTAATTGGACAAGTTTGTCCAAGTATTCATTGACGATATTTTGATTTACTCTCAAACAATGGAGGAGCATGATGAACACTTGATCTTGGTACTACGATGTTTGCAAGAGAAAAAATTGTATGGGAAATTGTCTAAATGATCGTTTTATCAATCAAAGATTCACTACTTAGGGAATGTCATCTCTGGTGAAGGTATCGTCGTGGATTCAACAAATGTCAAGGCTATTATGGAATGGCATATGTCGATGAATGTCCCGTAAGTGTGTAGCTTCATGGGTTTAGCAGGATACTATCGACATTTCATCGAGGGTTTCTCAAATTTAGAAAATCCAATTACAAAATTGCAGAAGAAGAGAAAGATGTTTGTTTGGACCGAGAAATGCATTGAGGCATTTCAGAGGTTCAAGGAGTTGTCGACAACAAAACCAATACTGAAGGTCACTGACATGGATGCAGACTTCTTGGTATGCACTGATGCATCCAAAGAAGGCTTAGGCAGAGTCTTGATGCAAGACGATCGAGTGATATATTACATCTCGAGAAAGTCAAGAAGGCATGAGGAGAACTATGTGACACACATTTGGAATTGTTAACCATTGTTTGGAGACACTACCTTATTGGATATAAATTTGAACTAAAAATGGACCATTGTGGACTACAACACATATTTACGCAAAGTGACTTGAACACGCGACAACGACGTTGGTTGGAATTTCTTAGCGAGTACAATTTCAATATTACTTACATAAAAGGAACATTGAACTGAGTGGCAGATGCATTGAGTCAGAGACCACACATATTTTTGGTGTTGCTTCTTCAGATGAATCTATGTGAAAATATTCAAACGTTACAACACGACGATGACTGGTACAAAGAGGTCAAGGATTTATCAGACATAACACAATGATGGTACCAGTATTTGAAGGATTTATGTTTGATGATGACGGATGATTGAGATTTAAAAATCAAATTTACGTACCGCCCAATGACAATTTGAGGAGTTGGATCCTAAACAAGGCTCATAAAGTCATGTGCATGGCTCACCCAGGAGTCACGAAGATGAGGGCAGACCTTAAACCCTTATTCTTCTAGAAAGGAATGAAGGCAGATTAGTCAACTACATGGGAAGATGTCTATAATGTTAGTAGGTGAAGGTTGAACATAGACATCTGGTAGGATTATCACAACCACACGCTATTCGAGAATCGAAATGGGAGGTCATTTCAATGGATTTCATTGTTGGATGTCCACTGACACCAAGGAGACACGACTCTATTTTTGTGGTAGTCAACACTCTGATGAAGACTGATCATTTTATTCCTATGCGTACGACGTATCAGGCACCTGACATAGCTAGAGTTTTCATCAGTGAGATTGTGAGGCTGCATGGCGTGCCTAAGAGGATTATATCCGAATGAGGATCGATGTTTACTAGACGATTTTGGACTAGTTTCCAAGAGGCCTTGGGAACCCAACTTAACTTTAGTACCGCGTATCACCTGGAGACAGACGGGAAGACCAAATGAAAAAAACAAATCTTGGAGGACATGTTGTGTATGTACGTGATGGACCAACATAAGCATTGGGAATAATTATTTCCACTGGTAGAATTCGCATATAACAACAGTTATCAAAGCACCATTAATATGGCACCTTTCAAGTTTCTTTACGGGCGACCGTGTCAAACGCCTTTGAGTTGGGATCGCCTTGAGGATAGGGTCCTGGTGGGGTCAGAAGCAATCCAAGAAATGGAAGATCAAATGTAAACAATAAGATGAAGGATCAAGGAAGCACAGGATCAGCATAAGAGTTATGTTGATGTGCATCGTGTCGACCGTAGTTACGAAGTTGACGATCGAGTATTCTTGCGGGTGAAACCGGATAAGAGTTTGATCAAGTTTGGAAAGGGTTGTAAACTCTCTCCTAGGTTCATGGGACCTTTCGATATTGTGGAAAATAAGGGGCCCATGGCCTATCAACTAGCTTTTCCTAATTCTTTGAGGCGTATGCACGATGTTTTTCATGTATATGTTTTGAGACATTATATTAGTGATCCTACACATGTTATTGACATGAACTCCTTGCAGGTATCTGATGAGGGTGTGCTCACGGCTGAGCCAATCTGCATCCTAGACCATCGAATTTGACAATTATGATGTCTAACAATACATCGGGTCAAGGTCCAGTGGGACAACTATAGTCCGCACTCGGCGACCTGGGAGGACGCATATGATATGCATCAACAATTTCCATTTTTTTTTATAGGTAGACTTATGATACTGTGATACAAATTATTTCGACACTTATATACTTTGAAACTTCGGGACAAATTTTATACCAATAGAGGGTGTATGTAACATCCCGCTCTTGCGCTCACTGATCGAACTTATTCTTTGAGGACACTTGCTTGCAAGTGATCCGGATTATTATATTATTGGTCGTTTGATTATGATTATGAGATATTATGGATATGATGATATGTTATTTGGTTGTCTTTACATAGATAGGTGTTATTGACTGGGTTCTCCAGAGTGTCCAAGACTTTGGACATTGAGGATGCAAAGGCATTGATGAAACCCCTTAGACTCTAGATTGAGTCAGGGAGTGGACTATTGGGGTTTGATTGTTGTTGAAATGACATATGTACATATTATTAGATGTTATGATGATTGATTATTGATTATTATTGCTGACATGATTTGTCGATGATG
>JASDQU010102332.1:169801-203012 GCA_032191745.1 Picea mariana | reverse complement strand
ATGAAGATTAGTATGCAACACTAATTCAAGCATTCATTCTCATGCTTCAAATGAAGGTTCATTATTTAATGGTGACTGAAGATTCAAAATTAGTCATCAATCATATCAGGAAAATGAACAAGATCAAGAAAGAAAGATTGAAACTTTATGCTAAAAGGGTTTGACATCTCTTTGATTGTTTCAATTATTTTAATATCACTTTTGTTCCTCAAGAAAATAATTAGACGGTAGACTCCTTAGCAGTTGCAACCTCTCTCTATAATTCAAGTGATTCACAAACGATCAATACTTTTCATGTCAAGACAATATTTTGACCATTTGTTCCAGATAATCAAGATTATTGGCAATTTTTTGAAAATAATGAACATGTTTCAGATTTCCTTACATAATTACAACCAATTGTTTCAGATGAAGGAAATTATGAGGATGAAATTTGTTAGAAGGAGGAAACATGTGAATGAATTTCCAATATCCTTCCAAAGTACTATGTCAGTCTAGAATCAATTTTTACAAGAGATGACTAGATAGAAAGGAAGAATATGATAGAATAATCATCTTTTAGGAAAGTCCAAGAAACTCAAAGGATAAATATTGGGACACCTAAAGCAACAAAAGATATAAATATGGGTACCATCTGTACTAATGATGAAGTCAAAAGGTGTACCACCATTTTTCAAGAATTCAAAGATGTTTTTGTTGGACTTATAATTATTTAGAGTATGATAAGTCTATTTTCCAGCACACCATACCTCTAAAAGAAGGCTCAAAACCATTTAGAGAGAATTTGAGTGTAATTAATCCAAAGTTGAAGCTTCTGGTGAAATTAAAACTAGAAAAGTTAAATAAGGTCGACATAAATTTTTCAATTCGATATTTAGAATGGATATCAAATTTGGTGGTGGTCAGAAAAATTACTAGTGAAATCAGACTTTGTGTGGACTTCCTATATATAAATTGAGCAAGTGCCAAATATAATTACCCCCTCCCAAATATGGAGATATTACTTCAAAAAGTCACCTATTTTTCATTGATGTCTATGGTAGATGGATTTTCTAGATGTAAATTCTAACCTTGTACAATATCTACTACAAACAGATATTCAGAAAAGAACAGAAAAGATACAATGGAAAATACAAACATTACACAAAGATTTTTCCCATGGAAACCCAAACCAAGAAAACCAGCATATTCTATATTCATTCATTGTGATACATTGTTTACAATACAATATACATATAGGAGCTAGCGTCATCCAAAACCCTAACCCAATGACCTCGATTAGTCCAAAACCCTAATTCCTTAACCGGAAATAGAAAACCATCGGCAAAAACCATGTGCCGAAAAACCACCTAAATACTTGACACATTTCTCGAGGCAGGTGTCATGTTGTGCAAAGAATATAACACATACCCAACACTAGATATAACCAAGTACTTGTTGCTAAAGAAGATATGTTGAATACTGCATTTGTTACACCATGGGGAACATATGCCTATATCAACATTCCATTTAGATTGAAAAATGATGGTGCAACATTTCAAAGAGAAATGGATCATGTTTTTAATGACCTAATTGGAAATTTTATGCTATATTATCAGGATGAATTAAATTTCCATTCAAAACTAAGAGAATGACAACTCATACATATCAAACAAGTCTTCGAATGATGCAAGATGTATGGTATATCTCTATGTCCAAAGAATTGTTTGTTTGTTGTATTAGAAGGGAAGATAATTGGTCATATTGTAATCAAGTATGGTGTTTATATTGATTGAGAAAGGATAAAATCCATTAATTATTTATGTCCCCCAAAATCTAAAAAAAATAGTACAATCTTTCTTTGGGAAGATAAATGTTTTTGGTGATTTGTTCCTGATTATGCCACAATTGTAAATCCAATCAACATGTTATTGAAAAAGAACCAAAAAATTTGGTGGACTCTAGAAATTCAAAAGGATTTTGTTAGTATAAAACATGCAATCACCATTGTTGATGTTTTTGTCAGTTAATATTTGGACAAAGATTTTATATTGTATTCATTCACTTCAAAAGAGATTGTTTCCTCCATAGTCACACAAAGAAACTCAAAAGGAGAAGATATTCCAATTTCCTACTTCCTGTATGAGTGAGACATTGCATGATTATGAACTGAAGTATTATGACGTAGAAAAATAATTTTTTCTTTGGTAAAAGCAATGTCTCATTTTAGAACTCATATCTTGTTAGCACATGCCATAGCTTACGCATCACATCCTCTAGTGAAATAGTTTCTTAATCAACGATTTAGAGAAGGGAGATGGGAAAACTAGTTTTCTAAGCTCCAAGAATATGACATGGAGATCAAGCTCGTCAAGGCTGACAGGGGACAAGGGTTGTGTAAATTAAAAACTAGTATTGAAGCTGTTACTATTCCTCATACAGATGATGTACCAACCCAAGATGTATCTCTCTCAAGACAAGAACAATATAGAGATATCATTTTTTATCTCAAGTATGGACAATTTCGTATTGAAATGTCTCCTAAGGGGAGAAGAGATCCGACTATAAAGACCAATCAGTATGTATGGGTATCTAGAATACTTTTTTTGAGAAATTTTGATGGAGTATTATTCCGTTGTTTGGACCATTCAAAATCCCACCAAGTAATCCAAGAGTTTCATGGAATATGTGGATGACATTTTGCACCAATGGTAACTACACACAAAATCATTAGAGTTGGTTATTATTGGCCAAATCTATTTCAATATGCTTATGCGGTGATAATAAAAAGTCTTTCTTGCCAAAACAAATATGGAAAAATGAAGAGAGCAGCCGTGCCATTGAATTTGATTTCAACTGAAGCTTTATTTTCACAATGGGGGTTAGATTTTATTGGTCCTTGATCAATCTGAAATCAAGTAAAGGATGTGCATACATTACTACTTCTACCTATTATTTCACAAATTTGCAAGAAGCAATAGATTTGAGGAATGTTGATTCAAAACAATTGATCTTTTTCTTAAAAGATAATATTCTATCTAGATTTGGTGTTCCTAAGAAAGTTATAACAAATAATGGATCAATTTTATTTGGAACAAAATTCACAAAGTTATGTGGGGAGTATGAAATATTAATGGGGAAAACATCTAATTAATATCCCCAAGGAAATGGATTGGTAGAATCAACCAATAAAACATTGATTCAATTTCTCAAAAAGATCATTGCAACAAATAAGATAAATCGACACAAAAAGTTAATAGATTCTCTTTGGGAAAGTTGATTAACTCCGAAGGAAAGTATTGGACAATCACCTTATACTTTGGTATATGGAAAATAATATAGATTTCCAATACACTTTGAGTTGAATGCATTAGTTGTTGTTATAGAAAATGAGGATGTTGAAGATGTGTTACCTCTTCAAGCATGCCATTATCAATTGTTGCAGTTGGAAGAATATAGGGAAGAAACACTGGAAATCATGACTAATAGATAAAAAATATTCCATAATAATTTTTATCATAGTTCCACTGCCAAGCATTTTCAAAAGGATCAATGGGTTTTACTTTGGAAAAAGGCTAAGGAGAATCCATCCTTTCATACCAAGTTTGAATATTTATGGATCAGGTTGTATCAAATTGAAAATATCTTTGGTCACAATCCTTCTCTATTGAAATATGTAAATGGAAAAGTTCAAACAATGCCGGTAAATGGGAAGTTCCTCAAGAATTTCCTTATTTAATCCCTAGTTCTCACTATTTTGTACATCAAATTTTCTACTTTTTCTTTCCCTTTTCTCTTTTTTATTTCCTTTCAAGATCATATATTCATAGTACAACTCATTTTTTTTCCATTCTCATTCCCTTCACAAAATGCATTATTGCCAACTCCATCACCTAAAGAATGTAACATCCCACTCTTGCGCGCACTGAATGAACTTATTCTTTGAGGACACTTGCTTGCAAGTGATCCGAATTATTATACTATTGGTCGTTTGATTATGATTATGAGATATTATGGGTATGATGATATTTTATTTAGTTTTCTTTACCGAGATAGGTGCTATTGACTGGGTTCTCCTAAGTGTGCAGGACTTTGGAAATTGAGTATACAAAGGCATTGATGAAACCCCTTGGACTCTGGATTGAGTCAAGGAGTGGAAAATTAGGGTTTGATTATTGTTGATATGACATATGTACATATGATTAGATGTTATCATGATTGATTATTATTGCTGACATGATTCATCAGTGATATAGGCTAACGATAGCTTGCCAACCAAACTCACATATGGAGTAGAGGGGTCACGCACCACAACCAGAGAATTTGAGGGAGAGGTGTGGGAGCAGCCCTGCCACAACCTACTAGAACTCTTGCCCTAGATCCAATTGTTGGTTAATGATTACCTAGTTCGAGAAGACCCACGATGTCATGAGAGAAGACTGCAACAGTCGCTCACAATGATTCTAAGGGGTGCACAATAAGGCGAGGGACTTATTCCTTAGAGGCCCTTAGTCTCCCACAAGATAACCTAGAAGAGTATTGACTCCAAGGGTTTTTGATGTCTACCAAGTCAGTCAAGAGGCGAGTGGCACCCTTGGAACACGTAGTGCATCCTGAAGGGCACGTTGTGCAAGGAAAATAGAAAGAGGTGAGTGGCACCCTTGGAGCACCTAGTGCATCCTGAAGGGCACGTCACGATTTTAACTAGTAAAGTGAATAAACCTAGTCGGCGTTAAAATGAAGGAGGTGATAATTAAGAATTAAAAACTTTTTCCCTAATAAAAATGTCGCCCAACCTAGAGAAATTAAAACCTAGGTCTAAGTAGAACATGTGGTAAAAAAATACAATATTAATTAAACATTTAACGAGAAAGGGGATAACAAATTCAAATTAATTTATTAAAGTCAAATTATCTTGGATGATTAAAATTTTAAAAAGGGAAATGGTTGTTTCATCTATTTTTGCTAATTTAATTTTAGTTAAAAATAAAAGAGGGTAAATGGTTGTTTCATCTACATTTACTAAATTAATTTTTAATTAAAGAAGAAAAAAGGGCAAATGGTTGTTTTATCTACACTTGCTAAATTGATTTTTAGTTAAAAAGGAAAAAGAGGGAAACTTAAAAGAAATAGGAAACTTAAAGAATAAGGGGAAACATAAAGAAAAAGTTGAATGTCTAACTTAGTAAGGAATCTTTCCTTGGGAACTTGGTATTTATGAACTCAACTAGGAATTAAGTAAGGCGCAAGTCATTTAAGATTTGTAAGGGAATATTGGGACACCAAGGAGCGTTTTTAAGAATGATTTTAGGTGGGTGAGGGAAATAGAAATAATTAATTAATTAATTAAATTAATTTTTTGGTGCAACTAGGGGATGGGTGACATGTGTACAGGGGAGGTTTTTCCTAATTAAAATTTATGAAAAAAAATTTAATGAGAATTTGGGAAACTAATTACTTAAAAACTCTATAAAAAGGATGGAGGAGGAGGAGTATGGATCTGATCTTTATGTGTAACGTCATGCTGCTAAATTTTTGTCTTGACTAAACTTCTCTTGTGGGAGTTGGGATACCCAGCTCGAGTAACGAGTGGTAGCTCGACCTTACAAGGCGAGATGGGTGCTAGTTGTTCTCTATTATTGTGTGTGTGTCCCTTTTGCGGCTCGAGGGCTCAGGGGGAAGAAGAATACCCATAGTGTTGGCTAGGAGGTACTGGTGAGGTCACATCGGTCAGCAAGCGGGAGTTGTACAGAGCGCACGCGAGACATAAACTATAGAGCATTCATGTTTGGTTAAGGTACGTCTGTTTAAGTTGTTACTTGCAATGAAATTTAATTTACACATGTTATTTCTTTTCCTACAGTATTTGTAATCCCCTTGTTTTTTGTATTCTGAATTGATTTCCCTTGGCGAACCCAACTTCTGATTGCAATGACTTATCTGTGTCTGTTTTATTGATTATTATGGAGAGATGGTGTTTTTATATTTCGTCCCTTATCCCTTTAGTCATTAGTCCATGCCTGAGCAGTTGGACAGGAGCCAAATCGACGATCGTCACTTCGGCATTTAAAGACCTATAGATTCAAATGCCCTTCTTTTTTGTGCTTCTTTTTTGTGCATGGATGATGAGTGAAGGATAAAAAAAAATTCCCGACTATCTATCCCTTACTTATCTCTATGTTTTTCCCTTATGATTATCCCCTGATCCTTGTGCCTTCTTGTGAATGAGTATCTTTGCATCTTGATGGATTAAAACTATGGTTTTCTATGCATTTTTAATTGCTTAAACTTGGGTACATCTCTGTGTTTTTATTGATAAAACTATGAATTGTGAATGATAAGCCTCTGGGTTAAATGACAATCCCTGCATTATGGATTGATAAATCTTCACCCGTGTTTTCGAATAATTTATCTATGCGATTTCCTGGCATATTACCTCTGTGTATTGTTTATTTATTTCTCTCTATCAACAAATTAATACTCTCTGCGTTTTTAATATCACCTCTGTGTTTTTGGTTATTTATTTCTCCCAGCGAAGTGCCCTAATAATCTCAGCATTTTGATGATCACCTCTGCGTATTTACTGTGTAAAGGGTGGCATTTTTACTGCATAAATGGTGGTGTTTTTACTGTGTAAATGGTGGCGTATTTACTGTGTAAATAGTGGGGTATTTACTGTGTAAAGGATGGCGGTTTTACTGTGTAAATGGCGGCGTTTTTACTGTGTAAATGGTGGTGCTTTTAATGTGTAATGGTAGCATTTTTTTTACTTGTGTAATGGTTGAGAGTTATTATTTTTATTAGACTGTGATTTTACCAGTTTTAAAATGCAAATTTAATATATTTACACATCGATTTTATGCATTGGGTGACTGCGATTTGAATCTTTATTACACAGTGATTTTTATGTATTGTGTGACTGTGATTGAATCCTTATTACACATTGATTTTATGTATTGGGTGACTAGGATTTGAATCTTTATTACACAGTGATTTTTATGTATTGTGTGACTGCGATTGAATCCTTATTACACATCGATTTTATGTATTGGGTGACTGCGATTTGAATCTCTATTACACAACGACTTTTATGTATTGGGTGATTGTTTGAATCTTTATTACACAACGATTTTTATGTATTGTGTGACTGCGATTGAATCTCTATTACACAACATTTTTTATGTATTGGGTGACTACGATTTGAATCTTTATTACACAATGATTTTTATGTATTGTGTGACTGCGATTGAATATTTATGGACAACAATTCAATGGATACAATAACATCTATTGTTAGAAAGCATTATGATTGTTTACAGCGAAATTCAATAGATGTAGCAACCTTTATTAATCGACAGCAATATCATATTTGAATAGATAGATTTAATTCTATGTGTTGAACAGATAGCACTGACACGTATTTAAGGGACAACGTTTTTCATATAAATGATAGTGAACTTATGGCTGAGCATGACTGCGTGTGATGGTTGTTGTGTTTAGATTCTTGGCGAGAAATTTAATAATAAATATGGATATAATTGTAATATAATTACAACAAATATGTGTATATAGATTATGGAAAGCGATATCCTGATTAATAATCAGCAATATCATACCTTTGATAAACAACCACATCATACATCCGATAGACAACCTTAGCATATATTTGTTATACAACAATCTCACATTTATTTAATAAGGCAACTTGATCATACTTTTAATGGATAGCAATATTTTATTTGACAACAATATCTTATTAGCTTTCATTTGTTAGAAAACGAACCATTAAGGGATAGCAATATATTTTAGACAGGAAAATCATTAATATATATCATTAGTACTAGACAACAATACTATTAATGGATAACAATATATCATTTAGATAGCGAACATTGTTTACAATTTAGATAGCAAATTGAGTTAGCGAATTTCTTTACAATATTGTTTTATGATTTCTTTACCAGATAGCAAATTCTGTTTTAAAAGACATGTTTTACATTGTTTAAAGGACATGTTCCATTTTTGGTTCTGTTTAAAGGATAGCGAACTCATCCTTAGGAAAATACTTGTATTTGTTTTAGTTTTACATTTAAAAGATAACAAATTTATATTATAAGACAACAAATTCATTTAGTGTCAGTTTCAATGGCGATATAACTGGTTATTGATGATTTAATTATGAGTAAGGCATTTACCCCTTCGATTAGATTAACAACCACTTTTGCATGTAGATCAATGGTTTAAGGATGTTTAATGCGTTGTTCGCCTCTAGTGGTTTTTGCCTTACATTAATCTTAATTGTGTTGATCTTAAGTACTAGGATTATCGCCTTATAGCAGCCTTAAATGTTCTCCCAACAAGGAACTAGATAAGGACCTATTGATTTATTGAATGTATTTTTGTGAGGTTGTTGCATTGTTGGATTTTATGTTGGGACGAAGGGTTGGAATTATTCTAGGTAGGCATGGGTCACTAGTGCACCTGTCACCCTATGAAAACATGATTTCTTGAGATTGTGTCATTGTGTGCATGTATCAAGAGGCACACATGATAACTCGGCTTAGGATCGTGCAGCACCCGATGTGGTTGAGATTGTTGTTTTTATGGTGGTACTTGTTTTGTAACTTTTGTGTTTGTCTCTTGCTCGTCAGGAAGGTTTTTGTTACTGATCTTCGAAGTCGTTGTGTCGGGTCATTGATGTTGTTCTTTAGTTGATAGGATTTGTCTTGCTTGTGTCGGGCGGGTAGAAATTTTTATCTGTCTATTGATTGTCGCATGTTTCGTCCAATTACATGATGTGCTAATATGTTGAGTCGTTGTTTTCTGTTGTATGGTTTGGATGTTTTGTGCTCATCATCAAGTTGTGTTGATATTTTGTTGTCGTTGTTGCCTTCCTATTTAAAAAAAGAAAAAAAAAATTATGCTTTTGCGTTGCGTCGCTTGTAGTCGCAATGATCGGGGTCGTTGCATATGGTATTAGAGCCGATTCGACCCGCAACTTGGGATCACTATGGCTCTCATGGATTTGATATTTGATTATAATGTTTCTAATTAAGTTGACTTGTATTCATGCAAGTAATCATGGTAAGAGGATGTCATGGAGGCAGACGACGGGGTGCTAGGGGAGGAGGCACGACGCCCCCAGTAGCATCCACGCCTAAGGGGTCTAACCCCTAGGGAGACGAACATGTGGTCAGGCAGGAATAGATAGCAGTGGGTGATGTAGTTATGTTGATGAGGTCTTTTCAGTGGATCTCTGAGGCATTGATCAACCATTTGGATAGATATGAGGCCAGGGCGTCAGCACCAAGGGTCCACCGTGCGATCTGGGTGGTACTGGTAGCATTCACCGTGAACTCGAGAAGGTCAAATTTCCTGAGTTATTTGGTGCCCCGGTGGCGTAGCCACTGAGACATGGTTGGAGAATATGGTGATGTTCTTTGCACTTCACGACTATACCTCACACATGAAGGTCCATATGGCGGTATTTCAGCTGAAGGGAGTGCTCTTCTATGGTGGAAGATGCTCCTGCCGCAATTGAACATGGTCGTTGAAGACATGTCATGGGAACTATTCAAGGAGTGGTTTCAAGAGAGGTATCTATCGAAGGAATTCATTGAGTGTCAACTCAACAAGTTCAACACCTTGAGATAGGGAAGTTGTATGGTGCTCGAGTACGAGGCTCGTTTTATGGAGTTGCTTCAATATGCTCCGCACATGAATACCGAGAAACTTAAGGTCAACAGGTTCTTTTTTGTCCTTAATGTCATCATTCGTGCAAAGTTTAGGATTCTAATGCCTCAAACCTTGCATGATGTCATTCAGAAGGCCCTCATAGAAGAGGAGGATCTTATCAATAGGGTACAGAGTAGGACTCCAGCGAGACCAGCAGGGCAGGTGTCTTCTGGTGCGCAACATCGTCAGGCACCAGCTAGACATACACCAAGATATTGTAGCTTCCAAAGAGGATCCACTTTCACTACACCTCGGTGACCAGTGCCTCAGCAACGGACTCCTTATCGAGGACCACAGCACCAGCAGCAGCGTCAACCGCAACAACAACATTTTAGGCCTGTTCAGTAGAACAGACCAGGATTCCAGGTCGGTGGGTCGTCAGCTTCTACTTCGGGTACTAGGAGTACTGGACCGAAGAAAGGGTTTTGGACATGTGGGGAGCCACATTACCAGTGCGACTGCCTAGTCGAGAGGACTAGAGCATTTGGATCAACCAGACCCACTACTGTGGGAGATTTGGGCAAGGCCCATCAGATTCATGTAGTGATGAATAACTGCCAGACAGAGCACTAGTCGACTATGCTCGAGACATCAGGTACCGTCACTAACCAAACCCTTACTATTTTTATTGATCCAGGTGCTATAGAGAGTTTCATTTTTGGTGCAGCACTAAAAAGAATTAAGGTAAAGGAAGTCAAACAGGATGAGTTTAGCTTTGTATAAATGGCTGCAGGAGCCAAATAGAAGGTTGGAGGGAAGGTTATGGGTTGTAGCCTTAACCTGGGAGAGTTTGTCACTAGGTCCAACCTCACGATCTTAGGATCTTATGAAGTCATGATCGGTATGGACTGGTTAGATTCGCATGAGAAGATACTCAACAGTAAGACAAAATGACTGAGTTTGGTCGATGATGAGGGGCATAGATGCATGATTGTAGGTCGAAACAAGGGAGTTTCCCTAAGGTTCATCCCATTCTTACAGCTATGGAACAACATGCACAAGGGATGTAAGCTTTATGTGATCCTTGCATTAAACAAGAAGCGAGTAGCGGAAAGTCTAGAACACCTTCCGGTGGTGAGAGAGTTTGCGGATGTCTTCCCTGAGGAGTTACCTTGGATGCCTCCAGAGAGGGAATTTGAATTTACAATCGACCTAAAACCAGGGAATGAACTGATAGCAAGAACACCTTATCAGATGTCGACCCCAGAGTTACAGGAGTTGAGAATGCAACTAAAGGAATTGTTGGACCTAGGACTTATACGTCCGAATGTGTCACCATGGGGTGCACCTTTTATTTTCATATGAAAGAAGGATGGGTTGTGGAGACTCTGCATTGAATACCATCATTTGAACAAGGAAATGATCAAGAATCAGTATCAGTTGCCAAGGATTGATGATTTGTTTGATCAGATGAAAGGGGTGACGATGTTTTCAAAGATCGACTTGAGATCAGGGTATCACTAGTTACGGATCAAGGAGGATGACGTCCCTAAGACCGCCTTTAAGATGAGGTTTGGACATTACAAGTTTATTGTTTTATCGTTTATACTGGCGAACGCCCCAGGGGTATTTATGACTTTGATGAACGGGGTGTTCCACAACTAATTGGACAAGTTTGTCCAAGTATTCATTGACGATATTTTGATTTACTCTCAAACAATGGAGGAGCATGATGAACACTTGATCTTGGTACTACGATGTTTGCAAGAGAAAAAATTGTATGGGAAATTGTCTAAATGATCGTTTTATCAATCAAAGATTCACTACTTAGGGAATGTCATCTCTGGTGAAGGTATCGTCGTGGATTCAACAAATGTCAAGGCTATTATGGAATGGCATATGTCGATGAATGTCCCGTAAGTGTGTAGCTTCATGGGTTTAGCAGGATACTATCGACATTTCATCGAGGGTTTCTCAAATTTAGAAAATCCAATTACAAAATTGCAGAAGAAGAGAAAGATGTTTGTTTGGACCGAGAAATGCATTGAGGCATTTCAGAGGTTCAAGGAGTTGTCGACAACAAAACCAATACTGAAGGTCACTGACATGGATGCAGACTTCTTGGTATGCACTGATGCATCCAAAGAAGGCTTAGGCAGAGTCTTGATGCAAGACGATCGAGTGATATATTACATCTCGAGAAAGTCAAGAAGGCATGAGGAGAACTATGTGACACACATTTGGAATTGTTAACCATTGTTTGGAGACACTACCTTATTGGATATAAATTTGAACTAAAAATGGACCATTGTGGACTACAACACATATTTACGCAAAGTGACTTGAACACGCGACAACGACGTTGGTTGGAATTTCTTAGCGAGTACAATTTCAATATTACTTACATAAAAGGAACATTGAACTGAGTGGCAGATGCATTGAGTCAGAGACCACACATATTTTTGGTGTTGCTTCTTCAGATGAATCTATGTGAAAATATTCAAACGTTACAACACGACGATGACTGGTACAAAGAGGTCAAGGATTTATCAGACATAACACAATGATGGTACCAGTATTTGAAGGATTTATGTTTGATGATGACGGATGATTGAGATTTAAAAATCAAATTTACGTACCGCCCAATGACAATTTGAGGAGTTGGATCCTAAACAAGGCTCATAAAGTCATGTGCATGGCTCACCCAGGAGTCACGAAGATGAGGGCAGACCTTAAACCCTTATTCTTCTAGAAAGGAATGAAGGCAGATTAGTCAACTACATGGGAAGATGTCTATAATGTTAGTAGGTGAAGGTTGAACATAGACATCTGGTAGGATTATCACAACCACACGCTATTCGAGAATCGAAATGGGAGGTCATTTCAATGGATTTCATTGTTGGATGTCCACTGACACCAAGGAGACACGACTCTATTTTTGTGGTAGTCAACACTCTGATGAAGACTGATCATTTTATTCCTATGCGTACGACGTATCAGGCACCTGACATAGCTAGAGTTTTCATCAGTGAGATTGTGAGGCTGCATGGCGTGCCTAAGAGGATTATATCCGAATGAGGATCGATGTTTACTAGACGATTTTGGACTAGTTTCCAAGAGGCCTTGGGAACCCAACTTAACTTTAGTACCGCGTATCACCTGGAGACAGACGGGAAGACCAAATGAAAAAAACAAATCTTGGAGGACATGTTGTGTATGTACGTGATGGACCAACATAAGCATTGGGAATAATTATTTCCACTGGTAGAATTCGCATATAACAACAGTTATCAAAGCACCATTAATATGGCACCTTTCAAGTTTCTTTACGGGCGACCGTGTCAAACGCCTTTGAGTTGGGATCGCCTTGAGGATAGGGTCCTGGTGGGGTCAGAAGCAATCCAAGAAATGGAAGATCAAATGTAAACAATAAGATGAAGGATCAAGGAAGCACAGGATCAGCATAAGAGTTATGTTGATGTGCATCGTGTCGACCGTAGTTACGAAGTTGACGATCGAGTATTCTTGCGGGTGAAACCGGATAAGAGTTTGATCAAGTTTGGAAAGGGTTGTAAACTCTCTCCTAGGTTCATGGGACCTTTCGATATTGTGGAAAATAAGGGGCCCATGGCCTATCAACTAGCTTTTCCTAATTCTTTGAGGCGTATGCACGATGTTTTTCATGTATATGTTTTGAGACATTATATTAGTGATCCTACACATGTTATTGACATGAACTCCTTGCAGGTATCTGATGAGGGTGTGCTCACGGCTGAGCCAATCTGCATCCTAGACCATCGAATTTGACAATTATGATGTCTAACAATACATCGGGTCAAGGTCCAGTGGGACAACTATAGTCCGCACTCGGCGACCTGGGAGGACGCATATGATATGCATCAACAATTTCCATTTTTTTTTATAGGTAGACTTATGATACTGTGATACAAATTATTTCGACACTTATATACTTTGAAACTTCGGGACAAATTTTATACCAATAGAGGGTGTATGTAACATCCCGCTCTTGCGCTCACTGATCGAACTTATTCTTTGAGGACACTTGCTTGCAAGTGATCCGGATTATTATATTATTGGTCGTTTGATTATGATTATGAGATATTATGGATATGATGATATGTTATTTGGTTGTCTTTACATAGATAGGTGTTATTGACTGGGTTCTCCAGAGTGTCCAAGACTTTGGACATTGAGGATGCAAAGGCATTGATGAAACCCCTTAGACTCTAGATTGAGTCAGGGAGTGGACTATTGGGGTTTGATTGTTGTTGAAATGACATATGTACATATTATTAGATGTTATGATGATTGATTATTGATTATTATTGCTGACATGATTTGTCGATGATGCAGGCTGACAATAGCTTATCGACCAGACTCACATATGGAGTTGAGGGGTCACGCACAACAACGAGAGACTTTGAGGGAGAGGTGTGGGATCATCCCTGCCATAGCCTACTAGCACTCCCACCGTGACTCAAACTGTAGGTTAACGATTACCTAGTTCAAGAAGACCCACGATGTCATGAGGGCATACTGCGAAAATCGCTCACGGTGATTCTAAGGGGTGTGCAATAAGATGAGGGCCTTATTTCTTAGAGGCCCTTAGTCTCCCACAATATCACCTAGAGAAGTATTGACTCCAAGGGTTTTTGATGTCTACCAAGTCAGTCAAGAGGCAAGTGGCACCCTTGGAGCACATAGTGCGTCCTGAAGGGCATGTCGTGCAAGGAAAATAGAAAGAGGCGAGTGGCACCCTTGGAGCACCTAGTGTGTCTTGAAGGGCATGCCATGATTTTAACTAGTAAAGTGAATAAACCTAGTCATTCTTAAAATGAATGAGGTGATAAGTAATAATTAAAAATGTTTTCCCTAATAAAAATGTCACCCAGCCTAGAGAAATTAAAACCTAGGTCTAAGTAGAACATGCGGTAAAAAAAACAATATTAATTAAACATGTAAAGAGAAGGGGGGTAAGACATTCAAATTAATTTATTAAAGTCAAATTATCTTGGAGGATTAAAATTTTAAAAAGGGAAATTGTTGTTTTATCTATTTTTTCTAATTTAATTTTAGTTAAAAAGAAAAGAGGGTAAATGGTTGTTTCATCTACACTTGCAAAATTAATTTTTAATTAAAGAAGAAAAAAGGGTAAATGGTTGTTTTATCTACACTTGCTAAATGATTTTTAGTTAAAAAATAAAAAGAGGGAAACCTAAAAGAAATAGGAAACTTAAAGAAAAAGGGGAAACCTAAAGAAAAGGGGAATCATAAAGAAAAAGTTGAATGTCTAACTTAGTAAGGRATCTTGCCTTGGGAACCTACTATTTATGAACTCAACTAGGAATTAAGTAAGGCGMAAGTCATTTAATATTTGTAAGGGAATATTGGGACACCAAGGAGCACTTTTAGGAATGCTTTTAGGTGGGTGAGGGAAATAGAAATAATTAATTAATTAATAAAATTAATTTTCTGGTGCAACTAGGGGATGGGTGACATGTGTACTGGGGAGGTTTTTCTTAATTAAAATTTATGAAAAAGGAATTTAATGAGAATTTGGGAAACTAATTACTTAAAAACTCTATAAAAAGGATGGAGGAGGAGTATGGATCTGATCTTTATGTGTAACATCACACTGCTGAATTTTTGTCTTGACTAAGCTTCTCTTATGGGAGTTGGGATACCCAGCTCAGGTAACGAGTGGTAGCTCGACCTTGCGAGGCGATTTGGGTGCTAGTTGTTATCTGGTGTTGTGTGTGTGGTGCATTTTCGGTTCAAGGGGCTCAGGGGGAAGAAGAGTACCCCTAGAGTTGGTTGGAAGGTATCGGTGAGGTCACATCGATTGGAAAGCGGGAGCTAGATGGAGCGTGTGCGGGATAGAAACTACGGAGCATTCGCATTTCGCAACGCAGCATTCATGTTTGGCTAAGGTATGCATGTTTAAGTTGTTACTTGCAATGAAATTTAATTTACACATGTTATTTCTCTGTGCTCGGTTGAAGAGTTCATTGCCATCAGCTGTCGTGCACCTGTTTTCCTGTGGTATTTGTAATCCCCTTGCTTGTTGTATTCTGAATTGATTTCCCTTGGCGAACCCAACTTCTGATTTCATTGACTTCTTTGTGTGGGTTTTATTGATTATTATGAAGATAGGGTGTTTTTATCTTCCATCCCTTATCCCTTTAGTCATTAGTCCATGCCTGAGCAGTCGTCCAGGAGCTAAATCGATGGTCATCACTTTGGTGTTTAAAGACCTATAGATTCAAATGCCCTGATTTTATGTGCATGGATGATGAGTGAAGGATAAAAAAAGTTCTCATCTATCTATCCCTTACTTATCTCTGCATTTTTCACTTATGATTATCCCCTGATCCTTGTGCCTTCTTTTGAATGAGTATATCTACGTCTTGATGGATTAAAACTTTGATTTTCTCTGCGTTTTTAATTGCTTGAACTTGGGTACATCTCTGCATTTTTATTGATAAAAATTTGCATTGTGAATGATAAACCTCTGGGTTGAATGACAATCCCTGCGTTCTCGATTGATAAATCTCCACCCGCGTTTTCGAATAATTTATCTCTGTGATTTCTTGGCATATTACCTCTGTGTATTGTTTATTTATTTCTCTCTGYGAATAGGTTAATAATCTCTGTATTTTTAATATCACCTCTGCGTTTTTGGTTATTTATTTCTCCCAGCGAATTGCCCTAATAATCTCAGTGTTTTGATGATCACCTCTGCGTATTTACTGTGTAAAGGGTGGCGTTTTTACTGTGTAAATGGTGGTGTATTTACTATGTAAATGGTGGGGTATTTACTATGTAAAGGGTGGCATTTTTACTGTGTAAATGGTGGCATTTTTAGTGTGTAAATGGTGCCGTTTTTACTATGTAAATGGTGGCATTTTTAATGTGTAATGGTAGCGTTTTTTTTACTTGTGTAATGGTTGAGATTTATTACTTTTGTTAGACTGCGATTTTATCATTTTTAGACTGCAAATTTAATATATTTACACAGCGATTTTATGTATTGGGTGACTATGATTTGAATCTTTATTAGATAGTGATTTTTATGTATTGTGTGACTGTGATTGAATCCTTATTACACAGCGATTTCATGTATTGGGTGACTACGATTTGAATCTTTATTACACAATGATTTTTATGTATTGTGTGACTGCGATTGAATCCTTATTACACAACGATTTTATGTATTGGGTGGTTGCGATTTGAATCTCTATTACACAACGAATTTTATGTATTTGGTGACTGTGATTTGAATCTTTATTACACAACGATTTTTGTGTATTGTGTGACTGCAATTGAACTCTATTACAGATCGATTTTTATGTATTGGGTGACTGCGATTTGAATCTTTATTACACAACGATTTTTACGTATTGTGTGACTACAATTGAATCTTTATGGATAGTGATTCAATGGATACAGTAACATCTATTGTTAGATAGCATTATAATTGCTTACAGTGAAATTCAATAGATGTAGCAACCTTTGTTAATCGACATCAATATCATATTTGAATAGACAGCTTTAATTCCGTGTGTTGAACAGACAACACTGGCACGTATTTAAGGGACTTTGTTTTGCATATAAATGACAACGAACTTAAGGTTGAGCGTGTTTGTGTGTGATGTTTGTTGCATTTACATTCTTGGCAATGAATTTAATAATAAATATAGGTATAATTGCAATAAATGTATGTATATAGATTCTCGACAACGATACTCTGATTAATAATCAACGATATCATACCTTTGATAAACAACCACATCATACATCTGATAGGAAACCTTAGCATATATTTGGTATACAACAATCTCACATTTATTTAATAAGGTAGCATGATCATACTTTTAATGGATAGAAATATTTTATTTGACAACAATATCTTATTAGCTTTCATTTGTTAAACAATGACCCATTAAGGGATAGAAATATATTTTAGACAACAAAATCATTAATATATATCATTAGTATTAGACAGTGATATTATTAATGGATAACAATATATCATTCAGATAGTGAACATTGTTTACAATTTAGATAGTGAATTCAATTAGCGAATTTCTTTACAATATTGTTTTATGATTTCTTTACTAGATAGCAAATTTCATTTTAAAAGACATGTTTTACATTGTTTAAAGGACATGTTCCATTTTTTGTTTTGTTTAAAGGATAGCGAACTCATCCTTAGGAAAATACTTATATTTGTTTTAGTTTTACATTTAAAAGACAACAAATTTATATTATAAGACAACAAATTCATTTAGTGTCAATTTCAATGGCAATATAACTGGTTATTGATGATTTAATTATGAGTAAGGCATTTACCCCTTCGATTAGATTAACAATCGATTTTGCATGTAGATCAATGGTTTAAGGATGTTTAATGTGTTGTTTTCCTCTAGTGGCTTTTTCCTTGTGTTAATCTTAATTGTGTTTATCTTAAGTACTGGGATTATTGCCTTATAGCAGCCTTAAATGTTCTCCCAACAAGAAACTAGATAAGGACCTATTAGTCCAGGTTGGCATGGGTCACTAGTGCTCTCGTCGCCCTATGGCAACATGATTTCTTGAGATTGGATCATTGCACGCATGGATCAAGAGGCGCACACGATAACCCAGCTTGGGATCATAGGCCACCCAATGTGGTTGAGACTGTTGTTTTTATGGTGGTACTTGTTTTGTAACTTCTGTGTTTATCTCTCACTCACCGGGAAGGTTCTAGTTAATGGTCGTTGAAGCTGTTGTGTTGGGTTGTTGATGTTGTCCTTTAGCTGGTAGGTGTTGTCTTGCTTGTCTTAGGCCAATAGTCGTTTTTATCTGTCTATTGATTGTCGTATGTTTCGTCCAATTACATGATGTGCTACTATGTTGAGTCGTTGTTTTCTATTGTATGATTTGTGTGCGTTGTTCTCATTGTCAAGTTGTGTTGATCTTTTGTTGTCGTTGTTGCCTTCCTACTTTAAAAAGAATTATTTTTTTTCTTTTGCGTTGCATCGCTCGTAGTCGTAATGATCAGGGTCATTACAAAGAAATTCTCTTTGGATTCTCAACAACCTATAGGGGGTTACTGTCCCACAATTGGAGATGATTGTTGATCCATTTCATGTCTCACCTTTCAATCCATATCTTGATAATCCTTCTCCCAATCCACTATCGCCTCAATTTTTGTAGTCCAAATCCTCTATTCTTGTCCCTTTTTTTGAATTGTGCAAATCCTTTTACTATCAACATACTTCCAAACTCTGCAATAATATTTCTATGCACATCCCAAAACTTACTCTATTTCAAATCTTAGTGCGGAGAAATCACACCACTTTTCCTCCCATACTTCCACACTCCCACATTCTTTCACCTTGCACAAGTATTTCCTCTGCAATCCATACAAGATCCTTCCTACACTGCCCACACTCAGTCTATTTTCAACCCTTTAGCATGGAACACTCATATCACTTTCACTTCATGTACTCATGTACCTTCGCACTCCCAATAGTTTCTTGTAATTGATTCTTTCAACCCACATACTTTACATGAAAATTAAGAATCATTTATGGCACGTTGATTTGTTTTGATTTAAGAGGTGAAGGACGACGATTTAGAACTAATGTGAAGTAAATATCCCACTTTTCAATAAGACACTTAATGGATTCTATTTATGATCACTTGTATTTCAAAGGTAATTTGTACGTGTGGAAAAAACATTTTAGTAAATACCCATCATGCACTTGGCCTTTTAACAATTTGAGCTCCATAATTCATTACTATAGTTTCACGTATATCAAAGTGCATTGAACAAACACAAAGTATGGAAAATAGAAGGAATAAGGAGCCTTTTGTGGTGATACAATTAACTCTCTTGTGTGGCAAGATAAAAAATTTCACTCATTGAATTCTTATCAGTGGTTTCTCAACAAAATTCTAGAAGAAAAGTAAAAGACTAAACTCTGGACTATAGGGATTGTTAATGTCGGTTGCATACCTAAATTCTTTAAATTCAAGGAGCTGGTATCCTGGTGCACTCAATGATTTCATTTCAAGATGAGAAGGATCCAAGTAGCTACAAAGGGAAGGAATCTAGTTGTCCCTACCCCAAAAGTATCTAGGATAATGGTTTTCCTTTCTTCTACAAACAAGAGTCTCAAGCTCCCTGATGCAGATGCATTCCTTGATTATTTGGGTGGCGGTTAAAATGTTTTGAAGTATTTTTTTATTCTTCTTGTTAATATACGCAATGACCTTTCCAAAATATATATATCCTTGTTGGAAGAACCATATCAAAATTTCCATGGTTGTTGAGGAATTTGAGGAATTTCTCAGGGGAAAGGGTATTTGTATTCAAGAGAAAAACCGTACCTATGTATGGTTGTCAATAAATCCCCCTTCTGCTTCCGATATTTGTCAATGATAAATATTCTGTGGCGGAAGTTTGTAGACAATATAAAGATTGGTGCATCCTATTTGATAGGAAAAGAAAGAGATAATTCATCACATTTCCTATTCATGTTAGAGATACAATAGTAAATAATTTCACCCATTTGAAAGAAGTGTATGAGTCACTTAAAGTATTTAATCTCAAAGTAGCACAACTTGTGAGGGGATTTGACCCTGAAGGTATTCTCTTCGAACACCTATCATCCATGAGGTACATCAATCTCTTTACTATAATTGATTAATAAAATTATGATAATGATCCCACATGAAAGGACAAGAATGTGTGCAATGAAGAATTGGTTATGGAAATAAGTTCAAATACTTAAAGTAAAACAAAAACAAGACAAAGGGGGAAAGACATGACTATTGTGCAGTCTTCCTCAAATTCTCAATCATGTAGGAGCTCCTCCTCTACACAAAGAAAACAAGAGAAGAACATAAACAAAGAAGAGAGTATTGAAGGAGGTGCAAGAGGCAATGGTGGATATGATCCACCCCATGTCTATCTTGAATTGACACATACAATGTCCCAACAAAAATAAAAATAATCCCAAGTAAAAGTAATTCCTAGAATTCAGGAAGCCAAAGGAATATCATTGATATGGAGGTTGATATTTTTGATATACCCAACTAGGTATCTCAACAAATTGCTAAAATCCAAGAAATTACAGAGGACTTAGCCACAAAAGAACCTATGTTGCTTGAGGAGAATTCCCTAACATTTCACAACTCTCAATACAACAACGAAGAAAAGAAGTTGAAAAACAGAAAATGTCAGTGTAAGAAAAACAACGTAATTCAAAAATTGAGCTACGAAGTTGGTGTATCAAGAGTCAAACCCTCTAGACTCATAAAATTACATTTTTATATAGGATATTCTCTTTCCCATTCAATTTCCAAGCAACAATAATAAAATATTAAGCTAAAAAAGAAAATTAGTGAGCTTGAGGACACACTAAGTCCAAAGCCATTGTTTGGAGAACCACTAGCCATACTTCCATTAGAACATATTCCCCCATGTACAAATGAACTTCGATCGATTGAGAAAATCTTCCAAACTATTGAGTGGAGTAAGACTCTATGTTTCCGAGAATATCAACAAAAGAATCGATATTATTTCATAAGCATGGGAGGTCAACACCATCCTACAAAATGTATCCCATAGGATTACCAGTTTTATAGAATATTTGAAAAATGATTTAGAGTATGATGAAGGATTCTATAATATTGAGGTAAAAAATTTCATTGCATGGGTCACTAGCTTGAGTGATCATCATAGAAATCAACAACAATTTCCCTAAAAAAAAGAATAAAACAAATAAGGGAAGGATGGCCAGAAAGAGTAAAGATGTTCAAATATTCAATTGTTGATTGTGAAAGAATTAATGAAAAAAGAGGAGTTGTTTTTCTAAAATCATTAGATATTGTAAAAGAATTATACAACCCACAACTTTTAAGAAATTCCAGTATCATAACTAATGAATAATTAGACAAGGACTTATTTGTGGTTAAGACTTCATGCATCGGTGAATTTGACAACCTTTTAGAGTTTCCTGAAGAAGAACTTAAGTGTTGGCTTGCCACATTTGTAAATGAAAAATACCACTTGCCAACAATCAACCAACTCCATGTGGAATTTAAAGAAATAGAGGAGGAGATATTCACACTTATATTTAAAGAAGAAATCACCATCCCACCAATAAAGGATTACATTAATGAATCTCTCAATAAGTCATTACAAGAGATCATCAACCCATAAAAAATACCCAAGAAAGTTATCTCAAAGGAAGCTTGAAGCTCGAAATAATATAAAGGTAGACCCCTAACAACAAAAAAGAGAGAGAGAATATTTCCTTCCTATTAAGTAAAGCATTTGTTACATTTGTTCGTCCTTTTTTTTTCTTATGCTTAGTTAGTAATCCATCAATCTTGTTTCATGATTTGTGAAAACCTAAGACCAATTTATAATTGTCTTCCTTTATTTCTTCTAGGTCTTACTCCTATTTATGGTCCATGAAAGCTGCAATACTATTTCATTTGGATGAACGCCTTTTACTTTTCCAAATGTTATAAACATTTTTAAAGACAATTGTATATTTTTTTAGGTTCTTAGAGAACTATTTGGGATACATGACTACTGATTTTCCAGACTTTGAGTTTTAAATTGAATTTTGAAGTGTGTGTCCATCACTCTTTCAGTTTTTCAATAAAATATCATGTTAATTTCTCTACATATGTATCGATTTACTTTCATTCTACCAAATGATATTTTCCACTTTATGTTATCATGGAAATGTTTCTTGCGAGGATTCCTATTTTATTTTACATTACAATTTTGTACAATATTCTTAAATCTTGTATGATATTGTAAATATTCATTGGAATAGAGCATGGTCGTTCCTTAGGAATTTATTTCATTATAAGTATTTGTTTTATGAAATAAACCTATTCCTTTCTTAGGTTTTTTTAATTATGTATATTATTCATATAGAGGAGTGCCACCTCTTTAAAAAGGTAGAAGGATTATTTCTTGTGAGGTTGTGTTCAATATTCTAAATAGCCTTAAAGATCATCATTGCTATACATAATGGTTTTCAAAGTATCATGAATTCCAATCACATGTATTGATGATGGACAATTCACTACTTTATATATTTCATACTATATTTTGTATGCTAAAATGCAACTTCTAATGGGTCATATGAGAATTAACGAGAATGTTATTATTCACCTTATTTCTTCAAATGATTATCTTATGATGCTATACTCACAATTGAGTACTTTCCAACCATAACACATAAGCACATGCAAAAGAACTATCCCTATACTTTGTGCTATTTATGCATGAAGTAGAAGTAGCACTCTTATATATATATATATATATATATATATATATAGAGAGAGAGAGAGAGAGAGAGAGAGATACTATTAGTTTATGAAAATAAATCTAAAAAATAAAATAACATGTCTTATTGAAGGGGAAAACAAAAATGTGTAGACCATTTTCCATACAACTCTATTTCTTGAGTTAATGCCTATGTTAAGATCATTTTCTTCATGGAAATATATCTCATCCCAATGTAATAAGGAGATACCAAAATGAAAAACTATAGAGAATGTTCACACATGTAAGCATACTACGACATCTCAAAAAACACATAGTATATAACCTAATAAATAACAAGGCACTCCTTCCAAATTCAACAAGACAAAATATTTTGTCTAAGAGAATAGTATAAGGTCTAAGAGTCAGAATAGTATAAGGTCCAAGAGTCTAGAAGGAGAAAATATCAAAAGGCCAAAATTCACTAGGAAATAAAATTAAAGATAATCATTCATTTCGTATTTCCACTATCAAGAAGCCATGTTATCATTTATCCCATAAGATCATCTAAGGTATAAGAGGGGAGGCCTCATTATACAAATTACAAAAATAACTCAAGGATTCAATAATTATACATACATAATAAAAGTTGCACTCAAATTTTTTTAGACACACTCTTAGGAGCCACTTGGAATAATCCCAAGTTCTTAGATCAAATGTGTCCCTTTTAAGGGGACAAGAGGGAACTCTAGAATACTCCTAGAGAATGCTCATTATAAATAATGTGGACTACTTCTTTAAGGTTAAACATTATACAATACCATAATGCATAGGATTATTGGACTACTTCTAGGAACATATGTACAAAGCCACACAATTAAAGTCATGATTATTAGTGTTATCACCTCAATTTCACTCACAAGAGGCATTCATGTGATCATTCAGAAGAATCATCAATTCACATGAATACAACATAATAAARGTACCTCATGGATGCTCTACATCACCTCAAAGAGCAGGAAAAACCCCTTCAAAAGTCRGTTTTGATACATTTTCACAACTCACCTTCACTAACACCCATGAGATTTGTGTGGGGATCTCCTTTGAAACCCATAGAAATTTGTCTACATGAGTGAAACTGACCTATATTACACATTTAAGATTGTAGGAATGGCTCAGCTGGCTTTACATTGATAGTATAGTATAAATTCAAACTCTCATTCCATTAATGAAGAGTACTTTGGCCTCTCAAAGTCCCTTTCAAGCATTGGAAACCCATTTTCAATGAGATATTTCAAATTGAAGCCAGTTCTTCATGAGGTTCATAATTTCATAATTTCCTTATAAATGAAATCCATGGAGCAACATTTATATAAAATAATAATTGCAAAGTTATGTTGGAGGAATGATATTAGAGATTATTTATCTTACTCTCTCATCTCTACCATTCATTACCCTCCTACTTGTTTATATTTTTTCCTCAAAGAACAAAGACTTCTTCATTCACCATTGTTAGAGAGGGATTTCAAAAAGTAAAATGACCCATCACAACGAGAGTGTTGGATCCAATTTGCATCCAAGCATTCTCCCTAGATGTTGTTATTCATCTTATGATTTTCCATTAGACTAATATATAAGTATTGTTGTTTCCCTCCAATTTCTTGTGTTTAAATGACATTCTTGTGGTTAAATTCATAATTTAGTAGGATGCATGCTTTCTTGCCTTATTTTCATGTAGTAATACTCATGTGCTTGTCCCACAACTAATAATTTTATGTTGTTTATCTTACAACCTACCTTAATAAAGGGCATTTTCCCACTTATGCAAGAAAATCCCCAACACAAGTTGTTGACTCTTCACTTATTATGTTGTTTTCAATCATTTTCTAATCTATGGTTACTTAGATGAAAGATAATTGGCCTATATTTTCATTTGGAAACCACCTTTAGTGGCTATTTTTCTAGGAATTTGTTTTTCATGATCTTGACAATTTGCGTGACTGTATCAATATGTTTCGTGCAACTCTCATGATAGATAATATTTTTTCCAATGAAGTCCCATGGACAGACTATATGTTGTCTATAAGAAACATTTTCATAGGATGTATCATTGACCTGTTGCGCAACCTACACAATTGTCTCTATAAGAACCCGTGAGGGTTGGCCCAAATCGAGCTTTAAGGCCTTTGATAGTTCAATTGGTTAGTTTAGGTAGTAGGACTTAATTTTTTAGGAATTGTATGATAATATTCTCTTCTATTTTTCATTTTATTAGTAATTATCCAACTTAGTGGCTATGAGGTGTAATCGTTGTTCTCTACTCTTGCTGCATGGGTGGCTTATTTAAATATCATAACACATGGACGCATAGCTTAGAGTTTCATTTACTTGCCACCTTTTCTATATCACAAGTCACATACAAGGGACCTAAAAACCTCCTTACCTCTAGTATACTCTTCGTCTTGCAACAAAAGAGATCTTGGCGAATAAAAAAAGTAAAGTGGGCGAAATACTACCCTTTGCACATTTTCATTTTTGTTTTGTGATCAATTATTTGCAAAAGTTCACAAACACATAGAAATTACTTATGTCGAGTAAGAACCTGAAACATCCCCTCCGTAAAATCACAAAAGTAGGCAAAACCAACAATGTAGAAATATATATATATATATATATATATATATATATATATATATATATGCATTACAACATTTATATAAAGTAAGTCAACTTATCAACAATAATAACAATTACAGGCGTTCGATTTATTCTAAACTCAACATCACTATAAGTACTAAGAATCACAATATGACCCTAACTACATTACAACAAGTGACAAGATATAATAACATATAGCAACTTCGTTGGCCTATCACATGAAGAGTTAACAATCAATCAGACATGCAAAGAAAGCGAACTCAAATATATACACCTGCCCATCCTACACCTACAAGGTTAGGACCTTCAAGATACACAGTCAACGCTTAAGTACAAGATTCATCCGATCAATTTTGACCATTTAAGGTCTCGGGATTAGTTGTTGTTCTAAGAAACATGAAGATATATAATACCCATCATCCAATCCTAGTCTAAAACAATACTAAATTCAACAGTAAAGTAACTTAACGATTTCTCCATTATTGCAAGAGACAACAATTCAATATGTTATGAGTTACTTGTAACAACCCTCCTTGAAAATAGAATAATTAAAATTAGTCAAGATTACGTTGTAGCATTCCCGATAACTAACCATGTAAATGAATAATTCAATAGATCCTAAATTCAATTCTTGGAATTGAATCTTCTAATTAACCACGAATTATCACTTCACCAACTTTTTGACTTATTTATTATTGTTCCATTGTCAATTCTATTGCTAAACAATTACCTATATAAGTTCTAATTAACAGTGAATTTTTCTAAATGACTTACACAAATCTCTTCTAATTAATCATATAAGAAGGAACAGCTTAACATGTAATCAATCATTAACAGGTATACTTAAAATTTCCCTCTAATTTTATTTTATCAATTCTGCAAATTGTAGTTATTTAATAACTCAAGGTTTAGTAATTAATTTACAAGGGAAATAGAACAATGTAATCAAGTAAATTCAATGTTGATGCTAAATTGAATACACAACCAATGCACTAATATTAAGTATAAAAGAAATCATTGAGCATGAGTAATTTACACTTCCAAGAATTGAGCGCAACACCCAACTACACCAAGGATGTAAGTTCGAGTTTTTTTTTTAACAAAAATTGAACTTGGAATTCTCCCAGCCTTTCTCGTCATACCAAAATAAAACAAACTTGAGATTCGATTATCAGTAAGCTCACTTCGTGAGTCTGTGATGACTCCTAATCAATGTTCCAGGCCCTTCAGATGGGGCCAGTAGGGTTGAGCGTTTAAATTAGGGATTTTTCATGGATTTTAATCCAACCAAATTTTATTTTTTTTAATTTTAACGACATTCAACAATTTTCATAACTTCATATTGGATTTTACACCCATCAACTCCATATTTACCCTAAGTTTAAATTTATGATGCAGTTTCGAAACATACTAGGTAATTAGGAATTTATGAAATGAAACCAGGAGATAAGTGACTCTAGAATTTAAAAGCTCAAGGGCGTCGAGTTATGAAGACATGCAAGAATTTTGAAATCCTTTTTGTTAGTTATATAATCCTAATATAAGTGCATGAGTAAAGGCGTAAACCTTACGGTAGTAACTCCACGCAAGTTCCAGGTGGAAGGTACACATTGTTTTTTTTTTTTAATTTCCAAAACTCATTGTCATCAACAATAATTGCACAATGAGTGTAATAAATCCATGACTTCATGCAGGTACATACTATATGGTTTCAAGAACAATCACCCTCTATCTTGTTACAACAAGGAACTCCTATCACAAACAAATTATTTTGGAACTCATAGTCTACCCATATCAATTGGAAATTCTCCAGCTAAAATAATTTGGAAGTTCTTCACAAAGTGAATAAACCATATAAGTTGGGTACTCATGCATTGGGAGGTGCGATAGTAGAATCAATGAACTGAAAAGTGCACGAGAGCTTCTTAAGTCTTTCGATCCACTGGAAACCTAGTTAGACATGGATTTTGTCTATGTAAGATCTGGAAAAAATTACAAGAAAGGGATGAGGGCCAAAGCATTACTTGCTAAAGGGAACCTTCCCAGAGAACAGTGTGAACAACGAATTTTTTTTATTTTTTATCTATACTACTTTCATGGAATTCCCTTACTCTTGTTGAGCAAGTGCATTAAATAAGAGCACAATGCCCTCTACTTTGAGGGAGAATGCATGGGGATAACACTTATGTGAACAGAACTAATCAACAAATGACAAAAAAACTAGTGTACCTTAATTAATTTATCATTGAGTGAACTCGTGAAGTGAATAGTGAAAGTTATCAAAAAGAAAAATTTATCGAAAAGTTAAAATCTACATATCACCACACATATGTAGCATAAATAGTTGAACCAATGTGTATAATCATAAGATTTGACTAGTAAGAGTAAACCACGACCAAAATATTTAAAAAATACAACCGAAGTAGCAAGAAATTTATATAGTTTTTCTATTAAGATCAATCATATCTTGCAGTAATGTTTTAGATTCATAGAACTAATTTTTGCAGAGATTTTATTCATCATTACAATTCATCCTTAATTACTCCAATAAAAGTTAGCGTATAACTAAAAACATTAATCAATATAATAATTTTGCACGATTTTATGCAGAGAATGAATCAATCGATTATGACGGATTAAGTATATTCCCTCAACAATCAAGATCAAGATATTCAGTTTATCATTATAATGCAGAGTGTTTATTCAGAAGTCAAGCATTCAAATTACACTTACAATGTAGAATATTGAATCTGAAATCAGAGCAATCCTTCCTAAAATAATTTATACACAACGGAGATTCAATTTCACATTAGAATAACAATTAACCAAATATTGTAGCTAGACGATTGTTGTAGTATGAGAAAGATTTTCTGCTTGAATAAAACTTGAGCAGTACTCGCCTAAGCTTTCACAACTTCCTTCCTTTATTGCTAAATCAATGACTTCACTGGTACCTTTGATCCAATGCTAGGGGTACTCTTCTTCCCCCTTAGCCCCCTGAGCCGCAAGGGGGCCACACACAGGAAACCAGAAACTCAATAGCACAAAATTTCCCTCGCAAGGAGAGGATTCCACCCCTTGAACAATTTTGAGCCCAACTCTCCACAAGTAAACTTAGTCAAACAAAATTTTGGCAGCATAACGTTCATTTAACAATAGGGTAATTTCTCTCTTCCTCACCATTTCTTTTATAGGAAAATTTACATTGACACATGTCCTCCCATGTACAATTAAACAATTTTAAATAATTAAATTAAGGATTATTCACCTACAACACATGTCACACTCTCCCCAAGTTGCACATGTTAAATCCCTTTTTATTTTATTTAATTAATCATTTCCCTTCACACTCCCCAATTTGTTCCTATTTTTCCTCCTAGTTGTCTCTTAGTTCCCCAATCCCTCCTTTATTGTGTCCCTTAACTAAAATTCAATTTGAGTTTGATTAGGAGTCTTCCTTTAGTTAGGATTTAGTGGTTAATTGACTTAGGATACTAACTCTATATTTACCACATATTCTCTCATGAATTTATTTTCTTTTAATTAAAAATTCCTTTTTATTATTTTCATGCACACATGTGCTCATACCCAACTTTTAATTTATTTTTTTTTCTGTTTTTTCCTAAATTTATTTAGTCTAACTTCTCTTATTTCATTTTAATGTTTTAATTAGTCAAAAATATTAGACATAGACTCTTTGTTAGTTTTCTAGTTTATAATTTTATAATTAATTGTATGCTCCTTTCTAACAAAGTTTAAGCATTTAAATTTTATTTTCTAGCCCTTCTATATTTTTATTGAATCATCAATTTATTTACGTGACATGCCCTTCAAGAGACACTTCCATGCTCCAAGGGTGCCACTTGCCAATGACTCGTTTGAAAGTTTTTCAGACACTTGGAGTCAACACTCCATTGGTGGACCTTGTGAGAGACTAAGGGCTTGTCTAAAGAATAAAGATTCTGCCTTATTACGTGCCCCTTAGAATTCTTCATGAGCGACTGTCTCAGTATTCCCTCATGGCATCGTGGACCATATCAGAATGAGTTAATCATTAACCTTTCGTTCAGGTCACAACAGGAGTGCTAGTAGGATGTGACAGGGACGCTGCCACAATGCGCCCGCATCTATATGGTTTCTTTGTATACCCATTTACTCCATATGTGAGTTGTATTAGAAAACATCACCGAGACTACATCCACTGACAAAAACAATGTCAATAATCCATATATATATGAAATCCATTCTGAACTCATCATCAATAATATAATCAATAAATAAAGTATTCAAACCAAGATAAAATTCCACTCCCTGACTAAATCCGGAGTCCAAGGAGGTTTGTTTGTGACATCAAAATCCTCAACCTGTCACATTTCCTGCACACTCAAGGAACCTCATCATAATAACTATCAATGTTATTCATAATAAAATAACATATAGTTCTCAATACTCTACACTACATAGCTCATAATCCAAAACACAATCAAAATGTACCATGTTTTAACCAGATCACTTGCTCTCAAGTGTCCTCAAAGAAAAAGTCAATGTATAAATGTGATCAGTGGAATTGGATGTTAAATACACCCCCTCTTGTTTTAAACTTTGTCCCGAATTTTTTACTATCTAATCATGAAAGCAATAAACACAACTGATACTAATCTATATATCCAACTATCAAAATAAATAAGGAAATTGTTAACGCATCTTATATGCGTCCTCCCACGTAGCAGAATGTGGACTATAATTTCCCCAATGGACCTTGACCTAACCGACTATTTGATGCCATAATTTTCAAGTGTAATGGTCCAGTATGTGTATCGGCTCCTTTATGAGATCCCCCTCGTCCAATACCTGCAAAGAACTCATGTTAATAACATGTGACGGATCTGAAATATAATGACGTAAAACTGAAACATGAAAAATGCGGTGCATATGCCTCAAAGAATCAGGTAAGGCTAGTTGGTAAGCCACATATCATTTCCTTTATACAACTTTGAAAGGTCCCACAAACTTTGGAGAGATTTTATCACCCTTTCCAAATTTAATCAAGCTCTTATGCAGTTTCACCCGCAAGAAAACTTTGTCGCCAACCTCATAACTGTGGTAAATGTGATGCACATTAGCATAACTCTTTTTTCGATCTTGCACTTCTTTAATACTTTGTCTTATAGTTCACATTTTTTCTTCCATTTCTTGGATTACTTTTGGTCCCACTAGGACCCTATCCTCTAGTCAATCCCAACTCAGAGGGATCCAACAAGGTCATCCGTAAAGAAACTCAAAAGGTGTCATCTTTATCATACTATGATAATTATTGTTGTACACAAACTATACCAATGGTAAAAACTCTTTCCAACATTTCTACTAATCCATCATATACGTTCAAAGCATATCCTCTAAAATTTGATTCATTCTTTTAGTTTGTCCATATGTTTCTGGGTGATATGTGCTACTAAAATTCAATTGCATTCCCAAATCCTCTTGGAATCTAGTCCAAAAATGTCATGTTGATATTGTTCCTCTATCAGATATTATCTTACTTGGTACACCATGCAATCTCACAATATCGCTAACAAAAACTCTAGCTATGTTCAATGCTCTTGGGTGGGTGTAAGATAGAGTCAAAATTTGGTTTCTCAATTTGGAGTGGTCTAGATGGAGGAGTAACTAAGGTGGATGGTGGATCTGGTGTAGTCCCAGTGGTTACTTTTTCCTTATCGGGTTTCCTGGTGGTTTTTCATATGTCATAGTATGAGTGGTCAAATCTATCCCATTAAACATGTAAATGTGTGGACTCGATGAAGCTTCCTCATCAGGATGATGATTGGTGTTACTTCCTGCTAGAGGGGCAAGATTTTTTGCAACCAATGACTGTTGTTATGGGAAATGATGTGTCAATACAACGGGTTAATAATTTCCTTTAAAGAATTTAGCAACTTTGTCTCGATGGGGATAATCTCGTGTGTAGTGATCTTCACCACAAATGAGACATGGGAATTTCAGTTTTCGTTGCGTTTACTTCTCAGTAGCAGGTGGTTGTTCTTGTGTTTTTGGATTTTCTCTTTGATCATTGTTTTGATTAGGTTTATTCTTAGTTTTATTTCCCCCCTTGACTGTTGTGGAGAAGCAGATTGAATTGCATTCACTTCCGATACTTGAGTCAGGGTGGATTTTGATGAGAGTGGAGTCAACCCAGTAGCTATGGCATCGAATGAACGATTGGTCATGATGATCGACTATGAACTGGACTGGGTTTTGAAGAGACCGATAATTCCATCTGGGTGAGCAATGGAGGATGGTTTTGAGGGGTCAGTTGATGGATGAGGAGCGTTTGGAATCAATTCATACAAGGTATTGTATTGGGAATAAATCAAATCCATATTCTAGGCATGAGCAATGGCTTCCTCTTCTGTAATAAAACCACCCATGTCTACGTCACGAGAAATAGGAGGTAAAGAGATTTGGTGAACCATTCAGCCAACAATTGGTCATGAATGGTTGCTTTGATCAACCGTCGTCGTCATCTCCATTCATGAATATGATCATAAATATGTATGGAGTTGGTCTGATTAAGGGAGGTCAAAAGTTTTGTGTCCGTTTCATAGTGGATAGGTAATTGGAAGTGAGTGAGAAAATCCATGGAAAGTGAATTAAAATCCTGAAAAGTACCGCGTTGTAACTCAATATACCATTTAGCCGATGAACCTATAAGTGTACACTGGAAAAGAAGTAATCGTATAGAATCATTCATTAGTGAATTTGATGAACACCATGGATGAAAGGTCATAACCTGGTTATTAGGGTCTATTGGACGCAGGCAGAGTCAGGGGAAAAGGCTATTTTTGGGAAGAGAAGAAAGAAGGGAAGAAAGGACAGTTGTAAGGGAAAGTGACATGTGCGAGGGAAGCATGCAAGGTGTGCATGCAAGGGATACCTAATGACATTAGGGTTAGGGTTTTTGTAATGTATTGTAATGGATGAGGAGTTGTTGGAAGCAGGTCAAAGAAGAAAGAAAGGTGATTTTGGGGAAGAAGGCATGCACGAGGAAAGCGACAGCTGGAAGGAAGAGAAACACATGCGCAAGCATGGAAGACCTAACGATGATAGGGTTATGGGTTTTGCAATGTATTGTAATGGTTGAAGAGCCGATAACATATAAATATAGATACCTAGGTCTCTTAGTTGGGTTTCTAGTTATTAGTTGTTGAGTGATAGAGAGAAAGGGATATGAAGAGTTGGATGTGAGGAAGCGGAGGTTATGTAATATTTTGTGGTATGGCCTAATTTTGTAAGTTGTTGAGCTAGAGAGGACTAAGGAGGGAAGATCTTGAGGGTTAGATCATAGGCTGAGGAGCCTGGTGCAATCTAGTACGCCTCATAATAGATCTCAACCCGACTGAGAAGAGTTGTAAAGCACAGGGCACTGCAGTTCAGAATGACTATAATAAAAGAGATAAGAGCCAGATCTTTGTGGACGTAGCCCAGCGGGGGTGAACCATGGTAAAAATTGTGTTATTTGATTGAATGTATGTGGTTCTTTATTGTCTTTCAGTAGATATTGATATGCTAAATGAATGAGTTATTATATTTCCTACGTAA
>JASDQU010102332.1:154428-168989 GCA_032191745.1 Picea mariana | reverse complement strand
ACGTGGAACTCGAGGAAGGTACATTAGATAGTTGTATACTTCTATCAAGATACTTCAATACAATAAAGGTGTAATGACAATGGATTCAGACAGTTAAACTTCCCTATGTGCATGGGGGAAGGGGGGAAGCACTGACAGAAAAAGGAGAAATGGAAGGAGGAAAGGATAAGGGAAATAAGGAGGGAACCTTGGACCCAATCATGATGGATGATGACCAGATCAAGCGGATCATGGTGATAGCTGGAAAGACATGTAGCGAAGTACCCTACCAATACAAGGTGAATACCAAGAAGAGAGTAGTAGCCGCAAGGGAAGGATTGGTGAGTGACGAGGAAGAGGTAGAGGATATTCGGGTTGTGGAAAAGAATGAGGAAATATTGTGCACAACATATGAGAGTAAGACAAGAGGTCCAAGAATGGGAAGAGAAGGCAGAAATCCTATCCATATCAATTTCAATGTGGAACCCATAAACCCATGTGCGACTAATACACCAAAGAGAACACCATCGTTTAGACAACCAGATTTCGGGAGAAGAAAGAGAACAAGAAGTAAATCTACACAAGGAACAACAACTGGAGGATCCATTTCAGGCAGCACTAGTCAAGTATTTACACCACATGGAGGTAGTAGTTCAGCATTCAGAATGGCAGGACATGATCCCACCATTAGGTTACCATAATTTAAAGGAGAAGCGTTAGAGGACCCGAAAAAACATTTGTTCATCTGTGAGAAGATTTGGGAAGAAAAATAGATCCCATACGAAGATACTAAACTGGCGCAGCTAGTAATTACACTAAGGGATCGTGCACTAGATTGGTATATGAGTTTAGATACAAACAATCCACCAAGGACAACCAGAACAATTGCAAACATAAAGAAATTGTTGATAAACGAGTTCCAGAAGCCGAGTTCAGAAGATCAGTACATGAATGAGATGATCAAAATTAGAAAAAAACTGGGAGAATCCGTATGGGAAATTGACTAGAGATTCAAGTGACTGAAGGGAAAGTTGAAATATCTCATGACCGATATGCAACATAGGCACATGTTTGTCAATTTACTGCTACCACACTTAAAATATCCATTACTAAAACAGAAGTTTTAGACGCAGGAAGAGGCTCTGCAGGCAGCCCTGCAACTAGAAGAAAACCAATATCAGCAGGTGGATCTAGCCATCAAAGAACTGAAGGTGGATTTGAAGATCTTAACATTCCAGATGAACTATAATAAAATTAAGGACAAACGAGAAGTTGTTTGGTGTAGTACATGCAGGACGAAAGGACACCACAAGAACAAATGTCCAACATTTGTGCAGTATATGACAACAGGAATGCCAAATCTATTACCAACAAGAGGACTATGGTGCGAAATCTATAAGAAACTGGGCCACAATCCATATCACTGCCTAATGATGCAGAAATACCAAACAGTCCCAAAGAGTTCACATTGCAACTTTTGCAAGTCAGTGGGCCACAACGACAAAGATTGTAGAACGATGGAATTGATGCAAGAAAGGACATCATATGCATATAGAGTGCAGGCAGAAATGATGACCGGGCAAGCCACACCACAATTTAACCAAGTCCCAACCCCATACAACACTACGCAACAACCATATAATATCGCATAGCCACAGTACAACAGAACACAACCTCAATACACTATCGTGTAGTATAATCAGGTGCTTCAGTATAACACGCCAAGAGGAGATCGAGTGGGCTATAGAGGTGGAGGATGAGCAAGAGGAGGTTTTGGAAGAGGTAGAGGACCAGTGGTATGTCACAATTTTCAACAACTGGGACATTATGCAAGGGAATGTCCACTTCCACCAACAACGTGTATGTATTGTCGTGCATCGTACCATGATACAAAATAATGTCTGACACTATTAGTAAAGATCCGGGAAAATAGGAACCAGAACAACCAGAATGTTCAGTGGATTTCAGCCGAAGCAAGGGATGAAGGACGAAAAATCAACATAGTTACTCATGGAGGAGCTAAAATAGGAAATGACGTAGTTCGACAAGATCCAGTACAACACCAATGGGTGAAGAAGAACGTCGAACCAAGGAAGCAGTTTGATGCAAAAAATGAGAAGGATATATTTAAGCAAGCCAGACAAGAATTTTAGAAGGACAATATTGTGTTGACTTCAACTGCATAGCAAAGAAAGGAAACACCAGAGTATGAGATGCCTTCGTTATTGTATCATACCAATGAAATGCAACCCATGGGACAAGTAAGCACAATTAAAATCTTTTTACAATCATGTGTAAAAGTATTAAATGATCCATCATCTGTCAAAATATTGCAAAACATATTAGAAAGATGTAGGATAGAGACGGAAGGAAAACTAGAACAAAAAATTGTCAATCACCTACATACAAGGAGAAGAGCAAGTAGGGATTTCAAACTGAATGCCAACATCGAAGATTTCAACATGGGATATATCATATTGGATCTAGGAACTAAAGTTAATGTATTACCCAAAAAGACATGGAAATGCATGGGAGAGCCCACATTAGGATATTCACCTGTTCAAATGAAACTAGAAAACCAACATAGAGTCCTACCAATTGGTAGACTGAAAGGACTGACAGTAGACTTGGATGGAGTGTGCACTAAAGAATACTTTGAAGTGATCAAAATAGTGGACAACACAACACCATACCTGGCGTTGCTTGGTCTGGATTGGGAATTTGAAAACCAAGACATAATCAATTTGAAGACACGGAAAATGACATTTGAGTCATTTGAATACAAGGTCATCACACCATTAGACCCATCAAAAAGGGAAAGGTTTGTAGAAACTACTTTCTTAGACTTAGAGGAAATCATCCAGTTGTACAGAACAACTATGCGCAATGAGGATTACGTGAACCCAACTGCAGATGGGATACTCAGTTGGCGGAGCATTACTTCATSTGCGACAGACTCAAATACCAGTTTAGATAACTGGAAACAAAGACTACAGGAAGTTTCCGCGAGAATATGTGCACGAATAGACCACGCAGTAAGATGGGTAGGCACGGAGATAAGGGAACCACCTAGTTTCCAYGAAATAAACGATCTAGAAGTATTCTTGACACAGTACGAAGATGAAGTTTTAGAGAATCAAAGACTTTTAACACTTGATATAGCACTCAATGCCACACCTGCAAGATGGCGGAGCGCACACACAAACACAATCACATATTGGTACCAATGTAAGTGGTTACTGTGCATAAGGTTTGGTGCAAAACATAAAAAAAATAAGCAGTAGAGGTACGATGGACAGGGGGAACCAACATAACACTTGGAGAAGTGTAGAACACTGTGGAAAATGACACCCCTAGAGGAATGTCCTCATTATTTCATACACACTCTAGAGGGCATACCAACAAACTAGTATACAGACCACTATGCAAAGGAACTAGGACCTGGATGGCATTGCAACATAATTTTACAGTCACTTTTTCATTCGAGCATGAAAACCCCAAAATAGATGCAGCTCTTAAAAAAATAAGAGGGATGATATTCATCAAGGAACTAGAAGTCAAACTTATAACAGAAGAACAACAATGAAACAAACAAACAGTTAGGGAACTGTTGTCATGTTACCATGAGCACGAGGACACACCAGAGGAAGACGATCCACACAATATTTAGATCGAGGAAGTGGAAGGCGAAAGAGAAGTGGAGGGTCCACCTATAGAATCATAATTCATTGATGCACCGATCAAGGTGAATAAAGTCAACATTGGGATAGTCGATAATCCCAAAATGGCCAGCATTGGAGATTACTGGGATGAACAAACAGTAGAAATCATAACAAAGTCACTGTGCGAGTATAGCGACCAGTTTCCCACAACATTTACAGAGATGAAGGGTATATTAGGGGAGCTAGGAGAAATGAAGATACCACTCAAAGCTAAAGCAAGACCGATCAAAAAGCGACCATATAGATTGAACCCGATATATAAGCAGAAATTAAAAGCTGAGATCGATAGGATGCTCGAAGCCGGAATCATAGAACCAGTGGAAGAATCAGAATGGATAAGACCAATGGTAGTTCAAGAGAAAAAACAAGGAGGGATACGGATATGTGTCGACTTGAGGAAGTTGAATGATGCATGCCTACATGACCTATTCCCTACACCTTTCATGGATTAAGTGTTGGAGACGTAGGAGGACACAAAGCTTGCTCATTCAATGATGGATTCTCAGGCTACCACCAGATCAAGATAGCACAGGAAGACAGATAAAAGACCACATTTGTTACAGAATTGGGATCCTACCAGTACACAACCATGTTGTTTGGACTGAAGAATGCACCAACAATATTTTCCAGAGTAGTCATCGTTGTGTTTAAGGAATTTATCCACCAGTTTCTAGAGGTCTACTTGGACGACTGGACAATCTATAGCTTGTTGAAATACCATGTATAGGTCTTACGGATAATGTTAGAAAGATGTAGGAAGTTACAGATATCACTAAACATAAAAAAATATATATTCGGAACACCGTTTGGGATACTTTTGGGCCATATAGTATGCAAACAAGGTTTACTAGTAGATCCTGCAAAGATTGCAGTAATTTTTAACTTGCCAGCACCAAAACTAATCCGTCAACTAAGAGCGACATTGGGACACATAGGATACTACTGAAATTTTATCAAAGGATATGCACAGATTACCATGCCAATGGAAAAATTGTTAAGAAAAGATACAAAGTTTCAGTGGAACGATGATTGTCAACATGGTCTGGATACGTTGAAAGAAAATATGGTCACCACACCAATACTAGTATTTCTGGACTGAGATAAGACATTCCACGTACATGTATATGCATCAGCCATAGCACTTGGATCTATCTTGGCGCAGCCAGGAGCGGGAGATTTGGATCACCCTATAGCATTTGCGAGCAGAAAGCTATCAGAATTAGAACATAACTATAACACCACAGAGAGAGAAGGCCTAGTTATGGTCTATGCACTGTAGAAGTTCAGACATTACTTATTGGGAAAAAACTTTAATATGTGCATAGATCACTCAGCCCTTAAATACCTATTCAACAAGCCAGTGTTTGGGGGGAGAATCTGTCGATGGTTACTATTGTTTCAAGAATTTGATTTTGAAGTAATATTCAAGCCAGGGAAATTGAATGCAGGACCTGACCACCTATCAAGGGTCACAAATGGAGAAGAACCTACAAATTTAGAGGACAACTTCCCGGACACACATTTATTTTCATTCCATATCGCTGATGAATACTTTGCAGATATCAGTTAGTACTTGAGCACAGGTACTACACCACAGGAATATAACACCATGCATAAGAAAAACCTGGCAGTTTGGGTTGCAGACTATTAAATGATTGCAGGACACTTATAGAAAATGGGTGCAGATATCATCTTGCAAAGATATGTGTTAGAACATGAAAGACCAAGAGTTTTAACAGAATCCCATGAGGGAATAGCATGAGGAAATTACATAGGAAAAGCTACCGCGTAGAAGGTATTGCGTGTAGGACTATGGTGGTCGACCATTCACAAAGATTCGAAGGAGTACTTCCAGAGATGCGATGTCTATCAAAGGGTTGGTAAACCCAATATAAGGGACGAGATGCCATTACGACCACAGGTAACACTGTAGGCATTCGATAAATGGGAAATAGACTTTGTGGGACCAATCAACCCACCAACAAAAAGAACAGGAGCAAGGTACATCATCACCATGATGAAATACCTAACAATATGGACGGAAGCAACACCAGTGAAGGATTGTAGCACATAAACTACAACACACTTTCTATTTGAACAAGTAATCACTAGATTTGGGTGCCCAAGAGTTTTGATGAGTGGCCAAGGAATGCACTTCATTAACATCACTATTAATGCTCTGACTGAAGAGTTTGAAGTCCATCATCAGAAGAGAACACCATCACCCACAGGAAAATGGCACAGTAGAAGAATTTAACAAAATCCTTGAGAATGCACTGACAAAAATATGTAATGTCAAGAAGGATGATTGGGACCTCAAAATACCAGGAGTATTGTGGGCCTACAGGAACATGTGCAAGAAGTTGACAAGGAAAATGCCATTTAAACTAGTATATGGCCAAGAAGTAGTGGTGCCATTAGAATTTATGGTACCCAGCTTGCGCCTAGCAGCAATTACACACATGAAGGAACGCAGTGCAGTATAGGAGAGACTAAATCAATTGATGACCATGGAGGAATACTAGATACTCACAGGATTCCACCAACAAGTTTAGAAAGAAAGGGACAAAGATTTGCATGACAAACACATCAAGAATTAAACTTTCAAGGAAGGATATTTAGTGTTAATGTATGACAACAGATCCATTCATCACCCAGGAAAACTCAGAATGCACTGGTTAGGACCGTATGAAGTAAAAAATGTCACAGATGGGGGAGTTGTATAGTTGAAAGAATTAGCAAGCACAGAACTCATAGGGATGATCAATGGGAGCTGACTGAAGTTGTACAAGGACATTCGTCCACCCACAACTTAAAATTCACTGCGCAGTAAAAAAATAAAATTTAAAAAAAAAACACGCGCGATATTAAACAGTACCAATAGAGGTACTGTGTGCCGCAAGGAGAAGGAGCACACACAATTAGGAATACAAAATCGGCGAGGTCAAGGCCAACGACTAGGTCAAAATGGAAACAAGCAGGAAAAGTAAAGACGACAAAAGCAATACTAAACGATGAAGGTATGCAGAATTAAATGTCGGAAAGGACCGACGAGACACTGCATTAATCGCGCCAACTAGAGACAATGAGGGAGATTAATAGAAAATATGAAGGAATGAGAGGTTCATTGAATCCATAATAAAGGTATCATCTTTGACAAGTTTCATATGATGCTCATACAAATAACGAACGCTGGAGAAAAAAATTTGTTGCGAGACTGGAAAAGAAATAGAGAGCGAGAACACATATAGAGAACAGAGAAAAGTTCACAGAGGATTCAGAGACCAGTGAACTTAGTGAGTGATCAAAATTCACCACCATGGCACCACCAAAACAAGCAAAGTTGACCCAGACTACCCGACACTCCAGATTTAGAACCAAGGCACAGGTGCAATCACAAGAAAGAGAACAACAGCCACTGGATATTGTCAATGTCGACGGAATTCCATCACCAAATACAACACCAATGAACCCCACACCCATGGTAGAAGAAAATCAATATTCAACACCTAAGGGCATGGATGTGGATATGTTGGTGGAACAACAAGAGAAACAAAACCAGGGCAGAGGCAGCCTAGCACAACCAGAGAAACCTAAAGGAGCTCTGAGAGTCAATGGGATAGCTACAAATCAGAAAACAACAGTCGAGCCAAATGAATCTCAAACAATCGTGTAAGACCACCCATAGGAAGGAATAGTGGAAGATGTCACGATCTGGCCAGAATGTTTTTCCTATGTATGACCATCGGAGGCTGGAACCTTGAGTCAGCCACTACGAAAAAAGGATAAGCATTAGGTACCTAGGTCACCACGCAAGGAATCTGTCGCAACCATTGTTTTTCAGCGTATACCAGATGGGGTACAGGTGGAATCAGACTTGCTAGGTTTTTTTGAGAAGTTAAAATACTCGGACCATGATGTAATAGACATAGACAAGTTCCCAAAGTTTGCAAAGAGAGTCTACCTACAGATTGTGGGTCTGATCCATTGGGGCAACCGATTGCTAAACCACTCTAGTGGGCAGTAAGATTGGAGAAAACAGGGATTTTAGGTCTGCTAGAGCTACCACACTTTGGCAGAGGATAGTATGCAAACAGTTGCGTCAAACAATTGATGAAAGTCATGCATGGTAGGGATATATGGTTGGAAAATATCACCTCGATAGACGTAGATCTCATTGCACTCATCACAAGGTTGCCATCCTGGGGCATGGATCCAGCACAATTTCTCAACAACAAAACAAAGGAGAAAGCACTCACGGAAGAGATGAAAAAGAAATATGACACTGATAGGGGGACGAAAAGAATCATCATCAAGAGGATTAATGATGTCGTGAAACAAATGGTCGCAAAATATTGGCCTGCAAGATGCTAAGAAAATGCCACAAGGAGGAAGTCCTGACGGGGGTCGTCGTAGTTGCAGCACAATGTGCTGAGGAAACCACATTTAGTTGGGAACCCTATCTTTTGAATTTGTTTCTGGATGATTACAAGGATGTGCATGATATAGGAACATAATTTCATTATTCATGGATACTCATGCTGATAGCCATCATGGGATGGAAGGAACCAGATTACTCATTGTTTGCCACCAGACCCAAGCCGAATCATGGAACGAGGTATTTATCACTTGGCGCCACGTCAGATGCCAAGCACAGGAACATGAAATCAATTGTATTTGAAGGATACCTTCACGACCTATAGCATGCCATCTCCAACCTCTAGAGAATAACACCACAAGTTGTCGCACACTATCAGGACATCGCTAACTTCGAAGTCACTCGACATGCGATGTGGATGCAGGTGCGGAAGGACCCCAACAAGAAGTGGCTACAATTGTGCTACTGCATCAAGGAGGGTGACATCGAAATGGTTATCAGGGATTGGGAGGACGACTGGAAGATTCCAGTCCTCACCCAAGACATACCTACAAAGACAATGGAAGAGGAGATAGGGCAAGAAGAAACACAACCTTAGGAATTTCTAGTGCCCAAGAAATGAAGGACGGGCCAGAAAAAAACAAACCAGATGAACGGAGGAAAAAATAAGACAGGGACCCAGAAGGGGAAGAAGAATAATACACAGTCAGCCCAAGAACAAAAAAAACAAGCCAAGGCAGCATAGAGGACTACACCAAGTCCCAATCCACAAGAACCAGGATTGAATAAGAGACCAGCTACTCAGATGGGGGGTGCGCACAAGAAAATGAAGGCACATAGAACAAATCTAGAATATACGATCATGGAGGATGATGCAGAAATTATAGCCCAAATGGTTCAGGATAGTACATCTGAAGATTTTGAAAATGTTGTGCACCACATGGATAGAATTCAAGAGGAGCTGGAAAACATGCAACAGTTCCTCAAGCAAATTGGGGAAGCATAAGAAGTGGGCAACAACCTAGGAACATGGCCATCACCATCATATAAAGGAGAATAACATGAAGAAAGTGAGCAAGATACAGTCCACACAATACCGCAACTGAGTGCAACATTCCAAATTACACCCATCATGTTGTGCATGGATGAGATCATGGGGCAGACACCCCTAAAGGAATTATCTCAACTCCAATTGGTATTGTTGCAGATACCATCCAAAGCTCTACACAAATTATAGATTAGCATTTCCCACGAAGTACAGTCTCGTGCACACACAGACATAGCCAAATTACAGCAAGAAAATGATAAATGAGATGCGTTGGAGTTGATATATGAGCAGGCCAAGCTAGAGACCCAAGAGGAGAGGGAGCGCGTGAATGGATTGGAACAAAAAGTGGTCAGAACTTATGAGAATATTCCAAAGACCACGCAGAGGGACAAACTCACAGCAGCAAAGAAGATTGATTAGATTCCGTAGGAAATTGATCAATATCAGAAGGAGATCAAGAATCTTCATGAGCAGCTCACCCCCACCACTCCACCAGAAATAAGGGAGCAAAGGAAGCAGGAGGCAGCATAGCATCTACAAGAGATAGAGCAACAAGTCAGCACAGCAGCCAACTTGTTCGATAAAGTAGCACAACTTTGGACAAAGCTAGAAGAGGATCAGCAAGTCCAAGTGTGGGGCAAGGAAGAAGAAAGGATAACAGCAGGTATCCAGGACCTCAAGTAGAGGCAAAATAAAATGCCCATCACAGAGCGTGTCAAAGGGGCGCAGGATATGAAGAAACTACAAGAAGAACTAACCACTGTGCAAACGCAGAAAAAGGAGCGTAAGGCTCAAATGGAACCGCTTCAACAACGAGTGGAAGAAGTCATTGCACAGGCAGAGGAAGCCAAGACATATATGGCATAGACCCAGGTAGAGTGCACAAGGTTGATTAGTGACAAAATTGCAGTTCAGATAGTAGAGGCACTCAAGGAGAAGACCGTGCAAGCTCAAACACAAGCAGCAGAGCTCAAGGAGAATTTCCAGGCGATCACCAGGGAGATCAACGAAGCACACAAAGGTTAGGTGGCTCTGGATGAGCCACATGTCAATGTTGGGGGCATGTTGGAAGTAGGCCAAAGTGGAAAGAAAGGCGTTTTTTGGGAATAAGGCATGCATGAGGAAAGTGACAGCTGGAAGGAAGAGCATCACACGCGCATGCATGGAAGACCTAATGACAGTAGGGTTGGGTTTTTTGCAATGTATTGTAATGGCTGAAGAGCTGGTAATGTATAAATATAAATACCTAGGTCTATTAGCGAGGTTTCTAGTTATTAGTTGTTGAGTGGTAGAGAGAAAAGGATATGAAGAGTCGGATGTGAGGAAGCAGAGGCTATGTAATATTTTGCAGTATGACCTAATTTTGTAAGTTTTTGAGCTAGAGAGGACTGAGAAGGGAAGATCTTTAGGGTTAGATCACAGGCTTAGGAGCCTAGTGTGATCTAGTCCACCTCATAATAGATCTCAACCTGACTGAGAAGAGTTGTAAAGTGCGGGGCACTATAGTTCAGAACGACTATATTAAAAGAGATAAGAGCCAGATCTTTGTGGACGTAGCCAGGGGGGTGGGGGGGGTGAATCATGATAAAAATTGTGTTATGTGGCTGAATGTATGTGGTTCTTTATTGTCTTTCAGTAGATATTGATATGCAAAATGAGTGAGTTATTATATTCCCTGCGTAATCGTAATGGCAATGTATTTTGCTAATAAGTTAAAATAGAACTCTCGACACATAGTTCTCATATTCTCCACTCAATCCTAGGCTGCAAACACATGAGTATTGTAGCCACCCATTAAGACTATCTTGGGTGAGACGGTGCAGTGCACTCTATGCACCACGTTGCCTTATGGTTTACTAAGAGGGCTGATAGTTTTAGAGGCTTTGTTGGAACCCCAAATAGACATGAACCCTAGGTCACTCAATACAAACTCAGACATGACATAAGTAGAAAACCAACAGGAGCCAAGAATATATATAAGTAGTACCTGGGGGACTGAGAAGGAAAAGAGGAGATAAAGCGTAGGACATAGGGAGAGTCCAGAAGTTGTAAGGGTTGTAAGAACTGTACTATTTTGTAAGATGGTGAGCTAGGGAATACTTGAGAAACTTGACCCTGAGGGTGAGATCGCAGGTTGAGGAGCCTTATGCAATCTAGGCAACCTCACATGGATTGAGAATCCTATGGATATTATAAGATCCAAGACTGTAAACACGCTTGGTGTGACATATTAATGAAACATAATAAATAGCTTGAGATCCAGATCTTTGTGGATGTATCCGAGGAGGGGGTGAACCACGATAAAACATGTGTTGTGTGATTGAATGTATGCATCTATATTGTTGCTAAGTATTGAATTTTAGATGAATGAATGAAGGAAATAGTTAGATTTGATACTCCACATGCATCAATATAATAACTTATTTAATTAGATGTTAAACTAAATAAAAGGTACAACCACATATATCCACTCGTTCCTAGGCTGCAAACACCTCAGTATTGCAGCCACCCATAGAGATATGTCGGGTGAGACTGCTTAGTACACCCTGTGTACTGCGTTGCCTTCTGGTTTATCAGGGGGGGTGATAGTTTTAGAGGGATTTTGTTGGAAGCTTGTTAAATTTGAACCTGGGTCAATCTGTAACAGTAAGGTGAGATCAAAGTAGATAACTGATAAAATAGAATAAAAAAAACTATTAAATGGTTTTGTTTTCGATTGGTTAGAACATGATGGGACTGACTGAATGAGATTTGTTGAAGACACATCAAAAGAATGCCAGATAAAATGACAAGATGTTAAGAGAATGAGAACATAAAAGGGGATGTTGAGACCGTGAAACCCAACGAAGGAAAAGATAGAGAGCTGGTTAAAAAAAAGGAGATGGAGTTTGCACAGAAAGATAACAGAAACCCAAAGTTAACACCACACAAATATCTGGACAAGTACGTATTCAATGACTTACATGAATTATTTTTCTGTGATTTCCCACGTGTATTGTAGGAGTGGATATCAAGGTTGAAAGACAACCATCCTACAAATTGTATAAGACAGATAGAGTAGAATCTTGTATAGATCACACAGTTACAACAAGTTAACAACAAATTTATGTGTGCAGTAGATTTCTAGTTAGACAACATTATTGTAGGATTTATCATAGAATTTGCAGTAGATACGGTGAAATATTACAATGAAACAGAGAAATATTTCTTGAAGGGACCTCTAGGTAGATATATCAAAACTCTATATACTTATATTAAGATATTACTATATAACAAAGGTGTAATGACAATGGCCTCAGACAACTAAAATTCTCTACGTGCATGGGGGAAGGGGGGAAGCATTGACAGGATAAGGATAAATGGATAAAGAAAAGAAGGAGGAGGCCTTGGACCCAATCATGATGGACAAAGACTAGATCAATCATATCATGGAAACAACTGGAAGAATGTGAACTGGAGTACCCTACCAATATAATATGAACACCAAGAAGAGAGCAATAGATGCGAGGGAAGGCTTGGAAAGTGATGAAGAAGAGGTAGAGGATCTACGGGCTGTGGAGCAGATTGAGGAAATCTTGTGTGTGACATATGAGAGGAAGATGAGAGGTCCAAGAGTGGGAATAGAAGGAAAAAATACTATCCATATCAGTGTTAGTGTGGAACCCATAAACCCATGTGTGACTAATACACCAATAAGAACACCACCATTTAGAAAACCAAATTTTGGGAGAAGGTAAAAAACTGAAAGTACATCTACACATGGAACAACAACTAGGGGATCCAGTTTAGGAAGCATTAGTTAAGAATCTACACTGCGCGGAGGTAGTAGTTCAATATTCAAAATGGCAGGACATGATCCCACCATCAGGTTACCATAATTCAAAGGAGAGGCATAGGAGGACCCTGAGAAGCACTTGTTTATTTTTGAAAAGATCTGGGAAGAAAAACAAATTATAGATGAGGAAAACAAACTTGTGCAGTTATCCATCACGCTAAGAGATCGCACACTGGATTGGTACATGAGCTTAGTTGTAAATTGTTTGCCATGAACAACCAGAACGATTGGAGATATAAAAAAACTATTGATAAATGAATTCCATAAGCCTAGCTCATAGGATCAATACATGAATGTGATGATAGAGATTAGACAGAAACTAGGAGAATCTGTGTAGGAGATCGACTAGCGATTCAAACGATTGAAGGGAAAACTAAAGTATGTCATGAATGATATGCAAAATAGGCATATGTTTGTCAATTCACTACTCCCACAATTGAAATACCCCTTGTGACAAAAGAAGTTTTAGACTCAGGCAGAGCCTCTGCAGAAAACGCTTCAACTGGAAGAGCACCAATATCAGAAGATGGATCCAGCCATAGAGCAGTCGAAGGAAGATATAAAGAACTTAACATTTCAGCTAAACCAGAACAAAGGTAAGGACAAAAGAGAATCCATTTGGTGTACCACATGTAGGATAGAAGGACACCATAAGAATGAATTCCCAACATTCACGCAGTACATGCAAACAAGACTGCCAAACCCTTTTCCAACAAGAGGACTATGGTGTGATATATGTAAGAAACATGGGCATGATCTGTATCACTGTCCAATGATGCAGAAATACCAAACAGTACCTAAGAGGTCATATTGCAACTTTTGCAAATCAGTAGGCCATGATTACAAAGATTGCAGGACCATGGACCTGATGATGAAAAGAACATCAAATGCTTATAGGGTGCAGGAAGAAATGATGACCAGGAAAGCTGCACCACAACTTAACCAAATACTAGCCTTGTATAACACTGCACAATAGCAATACAACAATGTGCAACTGCATTACAATACCACGCAACCACACTATAATCCCTCGTAGTATAACCAAACCCCCTATTACAATGCACCACGAGAAGATTGAGATGGCTACAGAGGTGGAGGAAGAGGAAGAGGAGGCTTTGGAAGAGGTATAGGACCAGTGGTATGCCACAACTATCAACAACCAAGACACTATGCAAGAGAATGTCCACTTCCACCTATGAAATGTATGTATTGTCACACATTAGATCACGACATAGAAGAATGTCCTACACTATTGGGGAAGATCCAGGAAAAGAGAAATAAGAACAATCAGAATGTTCAGTGGATTTCAGCAGAAGAAAAGGATGACAGAATAAATATCAACATATTACGTGGGGATAAGCTAGGACAGGAAATGATGCAGTAAGACAAGATCCAACACAACACCAATGGGTGAAGAAGAATGTCGAACCACAGAAGCAGTTTGATGCACAGAATGAAAATGAGATATTCAAGCAGGCCAGAAAAGAATTATTGAAACCAGACATTGCATCGACATCAACTACACAACATACTTAGGAATTACCAGCATACGATATGCCTCCATCGTTGGATCACACTAAAGAATCACAGTCCCTAGAA
>JASDQU010102332.1:113878-130055 GCA_032191745.1 Picea mariana | reverse complement strand
AGCATTCATTCTCATGCTTCAAATGAAGGTTCATTATTTAATGGTGACTGAAGATTCAAAATTAGTCATCAATCATATCAGGAAAATGAACAAGATCAAGAAAGAAAGATTGAAACTTTATGCTAAAAGGGTTTGACATCTCTTTGACTATTACAATTATTTTAATATCACTTTTTTTCCTCAATAAAATAATTATAAGGTATACTCCTTAGCAGTTGCAACATCTCTCTATAATTCAAGTGATTCTCAAACGATCAATACTTTTCATGTCAAGACAATATTTTGACCATTTGTTCCATATAATCAATATTATTGGCAAGTTTTTGAAAATAATGAACACGTTGCAGATTTCCTTACATATTTACAACCAATTGTTTCAGATGAAGGAAATTTCAAGGATGGAATTTGTTAGGAGGAGGAAACATGTGAATGAATTTCCAATATCCTTCCAAAGAACTATGTCAGTCTAGAATCAATTTTTACAAGAGATGACTAGACAAAAAGGAAGAATATGATAGAATAATCATCTCTTAGGAAAGTCCAAGAAACTCAAAGGATAAATATTGGGACACCTAAAGAAACAAAATATATAAATCTGGGTACCAGCTGTACTAATGATGAATTTAAAAGGTGTACCACCATTTTTCAAGAATTCAAAGATGTTTTTGTTGGACTTATAATAATTTAAAGGAGTATGATAAGTCTAATTTCCAACACACCATACCTCTCAAAGAAGGTTCAAAACCATTTACAGAGAATTTGAGAGTAATTAATCCAAAGTTGAAGCCTCCGGTGAAATTAAAACTAGAAAAGTTAAATAAGGTCGACATAAATTTTTTAATTCGACATTTAGAATGGATATCAAATCTAGTGGTGGTCAGAAAAAATACTAGTGAAATCAAACTTTGTGTGGACTTCCTATATATAAATTGAGTAAGTGCCAAATATAATTACCCCCTCCCAAATATGGATTTCTTACTTCAAAAAGTCACCTATTTTGCATTGATGTCTATGTTAGATGGATTTTCTAGATATAACCAAGTACTTGTTGCTAAGGAAGATATGCCAAATATTGCATTTGTTACACCATGGGGAACATATGCCTATATAAACATTCCATTTGGATTGAAAAATAATGGTGCAACATTTCAAACCATGCTTTTAATGACCTAATTGGAAATTTTATGGTATATTATCAGGATGAATTAACTTTCCATTCAAAACTAAGAGAATGACAACTCAAACATCTCAAACAAGTCTTTGAATAATGCAAGATATATGGTATATCTCTCAGTCCAAAGAATTCTTTGTTTGTTGTATTACAAGGGAAGATACTTGGTCATATTGTAATCAAGTATGGTGTTTATATTGATCGAGAAAGGATAAAATACATTAATTATTTATGTCCCCCAAAATCTAAAAAAAGAGTACAATCTTTTTTTGGGAAGATAATGTTTTTGGTGATTTGTTCCTAATTATGCCACAATTGTAAATCCAATCAACATGTTATTGGAAAAGAACCAAAAAATTTGGTGGACTCCAGAAATTCAAAAGGCTTTTGTTAGTATAAAACGTACAATCACCATTGTTGATGTCCTTGTTGGTTTAGATTTGGACAAAGATTTTATATTGTATTCATTCACTTCAAAAGAGAATGTTTCCTCCATAATCACACAAAGAAACTCAAAAGGAGAAGAGATTCCAATTTTATGTATGAGTGAGACATTGCATGATTATGCACTGAGATATTATGACATAGAAAAATAAGCTTTTTCTTTGGTAAAAACAATGTCTCATTTTAGAACTCATATATTGTTAGCACATGCAATAGCTTATGCATCACATCCTCTAGTGAAATATTTTCTTAATCAACGATTTAGAGAAGAGAGTGTAAATGTGTTGAACCTGCACAGAATAGATCTAGCTAAAAAATGATACACACATTTGCAGAGAGAATTGGAAAAAGAAGAAGAAGGAGAAAAAGAATGGAAGAATTCTCATTAACCGTTATGAATAATGAATAATTTACACATGATATACTCTGTATAACTCAATGAGTTCGACTTGAGGTGAACCAAGTCGCCATAGTGGTGGTCTAGAGTGATTTAGACACACACTGGTAGTTACAGGAGTGAACTACCACCTATTCTAGTCTCTCATGCAGTTACAGGAGTGAACTGCCACCTAGTTGAGTTAACTAGTCAACTAGTCTTCAGTTAACTGACTGAACAGAGAGTAGTGAGGAGTTAACTGAGGTAATCAAGGCTAATGCGCCACTCTAGTGATGATACCAAGGCAAGGTCAAATTATCATGGTGATGATCCCAATGTTGCATGGTGATGATCCCAATGCAACATCTAAACTCAACTCAACTAGTCAAACTAAAGTGTGAACTGAAAGAGAATATTATCCAGGTGGAATATTCTCTCCTAAAATATAGGAGACTGGATAATGACTAATTATGACTAATAAAAAAATAAAAACCTTAGGAAAAATAAATCCTAGGTGTGTGTGAAGTAACTCCAACACCCCACCTGAACATCACTACGGTGAAAATAAAGATTAGGTCCCGACAACGAGGCCATGTTAGGTACCCAAGTACAAAAGATACACTAAAAATAAAGTGAGGAAAGAGGGAAAACCTCATGGGAAAAACCCCCCCCTCAAGATACAATGTATGTAAAAAGAAGAACTACAGTTGCTAGGCAACTGTGTCCTTCACTCCAAGACGACCTCGCAGAGAATCGAATTTCTGCTTAGTGAAGGTCTTGGTGAAAATGTTTGTCATATGTTCTATTGGAGGAAAAAACTGTAATTCGATGATCCCCTCATGTAGTGCATGTGGATCTCGATGTGCTTCGTCTGTTGCCTCTGAACTGGATCTCTACAGAACTTCAGAGTGCTCTGGTTGTCACACCAGATGACGATCGGCCGATGAAACTGAATGCCCAACTCAGTGAGAAAATGTTGTAGCCACATAGCCTGAATGGTTTTGTTAACTACCCCTTTGTACTCTACCTCGGCTGAATATAGAGCAATGGCATCTTGCTTCTTTCTCAACCAATAGATAGGCCCAGAACCAAGACTGAGTGAGTAACTAGATGTGGACTTGCGATCAATGTTATTTCTAGCCCAGTCAGAATCAGTAAACCCGATGAGATATAATGTAGAGTCTGTTGCATAATGAATCCCAAAGGTGATGGTGCCCTGTACGTATCAAAGGATACGCTTTGCAGCTTTCCAATGTAGCTCATGCGGCTCCTGCATGAACCTGGAAACTGTGCCAATTGCATATGAGAGGTCTGGTCTGGAGTGTGTGAGATACAACAAGCTCCCCACTAGTTGTCTATACAGTGTGTTGTCAACCAGTGGAGTCTTCCCGCCATCCTCAAGTTTGACTCCTGATAGGAAGGGAGTCGGAGCCGACTTGCAGTCTATCATGTGGAATCTCTCAAGGAGATCTCGTGCATACTTGGCTTGAGATAGTTTGATACCTGATGCATCCTGACTAATCTCAAGTCCAAGGAAGAAGTGTAGTGGACCCATGTCCATCATCAAAAACATGTCATGAAGAATCCTCTTGACTGCAGCAATCACTGAAGTTGAGCAACCGGTGATCAGAAAATCATGGACATACAGAAATAAAAGTAGAAGTGAATCAGTTGTCCTGAGCATGTATACATTCGGGTCTGATTTACAACGTACAAAGTTTTATGACAACAAGTAGGAGTCCATCTTGGCATACCAGGCCCTCGGAGCCTGCTTGAGGCCATAAAGTGACTTCTTCAGTCGACAGACCAAAGATGAGTCCTACATAAATCCCTGGGGCTGCTCCATGTAGATCTCCTCAAAGAGATCGTCGTGAAGAAATGCATTCTTCATGTCCATCTGATGGACTTCCCATCCCTTGGCTACCACAATGGAAAGTGTCAATCATATGGAATCCATCTTCGCTACTGGAGCGAAGGTCTCATCATAGTCAATACCATGAACCTGTTGAAATCCTTTGGCGACAAGCCTGGCTTTGTATCTGTTGATCTGTCCATCCATTGTGCTATTGGTCCTATAGACCCATTTGCATCTGACAAGTTTCCTCCCAGAAGGAAGGGGAACCAGATCCCAAGTCTAGTTCTCAAGAAGGGAGTTGTACTCCTCCTGCATGGTGGATTCCCAAAAGGGATTTCCAGCAGCCTCGCCATAAGACTTTGGATCTAAAGACTGAACCAAGAAAATATGCCTTGAAGGAAATGGTTCAGTGGAAGTGAGTGCAACAGGAGTCTCCTCGAAATCAGATTGATTCCTCCTAGTATCGGCTGGATCACCAACGAGATCCCCTTCATCCTGAAGAGTAGTTTGTGCCCACTTGGACCTTTTCTCTGGCTCTGCAACTGCATCTGGATGCTCTAACTTTGCATTTGATTGTACTGACTCTAAATCTGAATCTGAATAATCTGATTCCTTTGAAGAAGAGTCAGCATGTGCATGCAATTCATCTCGAACAGTTGGAAGAGTGAAGGTGTCCTTATGCGGCTGCTGAGGTACATGCGAGACACTTTCCTCGAATTGGACACTACACTCAATGATGAGAAGGTCCGAGGAAATATCAATAAGTCGATATCCCTTCACATCGTCAGGGTATCCAACAAAAATTCACCCAGTGCTCTGTGGATAAAGTGCCTTCCTCTTTTCAGAGGGAATCCCGGCCCATGCACGTGAACCAAAAATACGAAAGTGGGTCACTTCCGGTTTGAGGCCCCTCCAAGCCTCGTAGGGGGTCTTATCCTTGACAGATCTATGGGGAGATCTGTTTTGGATGTATGTTGCAAATTTAAGTGCTTCGGCCCATAGTCTCTGTGGTAGTGACTTTGCATGCAACATGAAAGATTCCATCTCCTTTAGAGATCTGTTTTTCTACTCAGCAACTATGTTTTGTTGCGGAGTGTAGGGAACTGTATGCTACAACTGAATCCCTGCCTCATGGTAAAGATTGTGGATCTCATGATTCACATACTCTCCCTTGTTATCAGTTCAGAGGACTTTGATCTTCTTTCCGTACTGTGTCTTAACCAAAGCTTTGAAATCTTTGAGGTGTTGAAAGACCTCAGATTTTTGCCTGAGAAAGTAGATCCATGTAAAACGTGAGAAATCATCAACAAAAATGAGAAAAACCCTCTCTTTTCTAATTGATGGATGCGAAAAAGGACCCATGAGGTCATTTTGGATCAGATCTAAAGGTGCGGAAGCTCGCTAAGACTTTCCCTTGTCGAATTTCTCTTGAGGGTTTTTTCCAAGAACACATCCTTCACATACTCCCTTGGAGAAATGGATGTCTGGCAGACCATAAACTAATCTGTGCTTGCTAATATGTTGCATGTATCTGAAATTCAAATGTCCAAACCTTTCGTGCCATATCCTACTACTTTCATTAGCATGAGTAAGTAGTAAAGCAGAATCAGGTTCAATGAATTCAAAAAATGTATACAATCTAGACTGATGATTTACCTCACCGGTAGCAACCTTGGAGTTGGTTTGCATGTTGTAGATTTCCACGGCATTCGGTGTGAATACGACTTTCTTTCTGATGCTATAATTCGTCATTTGATACACAGAGAGAAGGTTGACAGAAAGCTCGGGAACATGAAACACATTCTCGAAGCTTCCATTGGTGAGTTCAATCCTTCCTTTGCCAGTGACTTCAACAAAAGAGTTGTCCCCCATCAGAATAGGAGGACCTTTGCATGCATCCAAAGAAGAATATACCTCTTTTGAGGCAGGCATGTGATGTGATGCTCCTAAATCTACGATCCAAGCATTGGGAGAGGAATTGATGGAAATCAAAGCATGGCTAGAATTGTCTTTCTTGGAATTCGAATATTCTGGCTTCTTCTTCTTTGCACCCTTGGGGATGCAATATCCAAGGTTGTTTTTCTGAAGTATCTGAAACTTCAAATCTATTTGTTTTTGCATGCATGTGGATTTCGAATGGAATCCTTTGTGATAGTATGTGCATTTCTCTCCTTTTCTCCCCTTTTCTGCTTTGGATTCGGAGGCATCGGTGAAGGGTTTTGTGTACCCTTCCTTCTTCGTATGTGCATGAACTTTATACTTGTCTTTATCTTTAGATTTCTGATATTTGTGGCTTCCATCATTCACAGTGAGTGCATGCGCCCTTGGGCCTTTGATTGCACCCATGTTGATGAGTTTGGTTTGCTCTTGTGTCAAGGATTCGATAAAGTCCTCAAGAGAAGGCATCTTCCAGGTGGCTCCAGAGGTGAATCTGACAATATGGAATGCGGATACGAATACATAGAATTCAGGTCCAATATTTTATAGAATGGTGAAAACCATTTGTTTCTCCTCCGTCGATTTATCAACCACGCAAGCTTTGAGTTCTGACAGTAAATCCTTGAATTTGGTAAAGAAATCTTGGATATTATCGAAGCTTTTTGGATCCAATGTGAGCATATCCACCTCCAGCATGTGTCCCCTCATCTCATCCTATTTTTCAAAGAGCCCTTCCAAGATTTTCCAGGCTTCATTGGGAGTCTTACAGGAAGATATGTGAAAAAGGAGATTGGGAGAGATGAGACTGCAAATTGTTTCGAGTGCCTCATCCATGCGATTTAAGTACTTTGATTTTTCTATGGTTGATGTCGGTTCTATATATGTATTCATGGTTAACCTATACAACCCTCTGGATCAGATATGTATGGCTATTTTCTTCTTCCATGCAAAATAGTTGTAAGGTGTAAGAATGAATTCTTTTTGGAATTCCACCTTTCCGCTATCTTCAATCTTTTTTACCTACAAAAAATTTTGGTGTAGCTTTTGCTTAGCAGTCTGTTGGCTCTGATACCATGTAAATGTGTTGAACCTGAATAGAATAGATCTAGATAAAAAATGATACACACATTTGCAGAGAGAATTGGATAAAGAAGAAGAAGGAGAGAAAGAATGGAAGAATTCTCATTAACCGTTATGAATAATGAATAATTTACACATGATATACTTTGTATAACTCAATGAGTTCGACTTGAGGTTAACCAAGTCACCATGGTGGTGTTCTAGAGTGATTTGGACACACACCAATAGTTATGGGAGTGAACTGCCACCTATTCTAGTCTCTCAGGAAGTTACGGAAGTGAATTGCCACCTAGTTGAGTTAACTAGTCAACTAGTCTTCAATTAACTGAATGAACATAGAGTGGTGAGGAGTTAACTGAGGGAATCAAGGCTAATGCACCACTCTGGTGATGATACCAAGGCAAGGTCGAATTATCATGGTGATGATCCCAATGTTGCATGGTGATGATCCCAATGCAACATCTAAACTCAACTCAACTAGTCAAACTGAAGTGTGAACTGAAAGAGAATATTCTCCAGGTGGAATATTCTCTCCTAAAATATAGGTGACTGGATAATGACTAATTATGACTAATAAACAAATAAAATCCTTAGGAAAAATAAATCCTAGGTGTGTGTGAAGTAACTCCAACAAAGAGATGGGAAAACTTGTTTGCTAAGATCCAAGAATATGACATGGAGATCAAGCCCCTCAAGGCTGACAGGGGACAAGGGTTGTGTAAATTAAAAACTGGTATTGAAGATGTTACTATTCCTCATACATATAATGTACCAACCCAATATGTATCTCTCTCTAGACTAGAACAATATAGAGATATCATTTTTTATATCAAGTATGGACAATTTCGTATTGAAATGTCTTCTAAGGGGAGAAGATATCTGACAATAAAGACCAATCGGTATGTATGGGTATCTGGAATACTTTTTTTGAGAAATTTTGATGGAGTATTATTCTGATGTTTGGACCATTCAAAATCCCACCAAGTACTCCAAGTATTTCATGGAATGTGTGGATGACATTTTGCACCAATGGTAACTACACACAAAATCATTAGAGTTGGTTATTATTGGCCAAATCTATTTAAATATGCTTATGCAATGATAAGAAAAAGTCTTTCTTGCCAAAAAAATTCTAGACAAATGTAGAGAGTAGGCATTCCATGCAATATGATTTCAGCTTAAGCTCTATTTTCACAATGGGGGTTAGATGTTATTGGTCCTTGATCAATCTGAAATCAAGTAAAGGACATGCATACATTAATACGACTACCTATTATTTCACAAATTTGCAAGAAGCAATAGATTTGAGGAATGTTGATTCAAAACAATTGATCATTTTATTAAAAGATAATATTCCATCCAGATTCGATGTTCCTAAAAAATTTATAAAAAATAATGGATCAATTTTATTTGGAACAAAATTCGCAAAGTTATGTGGGGAGTATGGAATATTAATGGGGAAAACATCTAATTACTATCCCCAAGGAAATGGATTGGTAGAATCAACCAATAAAACATTGATTCAAGTTCTCAAAAAGATCATTGGAACAAATAATATAAATCGACACAAAAAGTTAATAGATTCTCTTTGGGCAAGATGATTAAATCCGAAGGAAAGTATTGGACAATCACCTTATACTTTGGTATATGGAAAAGAATATAGATTTCCAATACACTTGGAGTTAAATTCATTAATTGTTGTTATAGAAAATGAGGATGTTGAAGATGTATTACCTCTTCAAGCATGCTATCATCAATTGCTACAGTTGGAAGAATAGAGGGAAAAAACATTGGAAAACATGACTAACAGATAAAAAATATTCCATAAGTATTTTTATCATAGTGCCATTTCTAAGCATTTTCAAAAGGATCAATGGGTTTTTCTTTGGAACAAGGCTAAGGAGAATCCATCCTTTCATACCAAGTTTGAATCTTTATGGATCAGGTTGTATCAAATTGAAAAGATCTTTGGTCACAATCCTTATTTATTGAAAGATGAAAATGGAAAAGTTCAAACAATGTCGGTAAATGGGAAGTTCCTCAAGAATTTCCTTATTTAATCCCCAGTTCTCACTATTTTGTACATCAAATTTTCTACTTTTTCTTTCCTTTTTCTTTTTTTTCTTTCCTTTCAAGATCGTATATTCTCATATTACAACTCATTTTCTTTCCATGTTGATTCCCTTCACAAAATACATTATTGTCAACTCCATCACCTAAAGAAATTCTCTTTCAATTCTTAGCAACCTGCAGGGGGTTACTGTCCCACAATTGAAGATGATTGTTGATCCATTTCATGTCTCACCTTTCAATCCATGTCTTGATAATCCTTCTCCCAATCCACTATCCCCTCAATTTTTGTAATCCAAATCCTCTATACTTGTCCCTTTTTTTGAATTGTCCAAAGCCTTTTACTATCAACATACTTCTAAACTCTGTAATAATATTTCCATGCACATCCCAAAACTTAGTCTATTTCAAATCTTAGTGTGGATAAATCACACCACTTTTCCTCCCACACTCCCGCATTCCTGCACCTTGCACAAGTATTTCCTCCGCAATCCATAGAAGACCCTTCCTACATTGCCCACACTTAGTCTATTTTCAACCCTTTAGCATGGAGCACTCATATCACTTTCACTTCCTGCACTCATGTACCTCCTCACTCTCAATAGTTTCCCATAATTGATTCTTTCAAGCCACATACTTTACATGATAATCAAGAATCATTTATGGCACGTTGATTTCTTATGATTTAAAAGGTGAAGGACAACGATTTAGAACTAATGTGAAGTAAATATCCCACTTTTCAATAAGACACTTAATGGATTCTATTTATGATCACTCGTATTTCAAAGGTAATTTGTAAGTGTGGAAAAAACATTTTAGTAAATACCCCCCATGCACTTGGCCTTTTAAAAATTTGAGCTCCATAATTCATTACTATAGTTTCACGTATATCAAAGTGCATTGAACAAACACAAAGTATGGAAAATAGAAGGAATAAGGAGCCTTTTTGTGGTGATACAATTAACTCTCTTGCATGGAAAGATAAGAAATTTCACTCATTGAATTCTTATTAGTGGTTTCTCAACAAAATTCTAGAAGAAAATCAAAAGAATAAACTCTGGACTCTAGGGATTGTTAATGTCGGTTGCATACCTAAAGTATTTGAATTCAAGGAGCTAGTATCATGGTGCACTCAACGATTTGATTTCAAGATGAGAAGAATCCAAGTAGCTACAAAGGGAAGGAATCTAGTTGTCTCAGCCCCAAAAGCATTCAAGAGAATGATTTGCCTTTCTTCTACAAATAAGAGTCTCAATCTCCCTAATGCAGATGCATTCCTTGATTATTTGGGTGGCAGTTAAATTTTTTTGAAGTATTTTTTTATTCTTCCAGTTAATATACGCAATGACCTTTCTGAAATAGATATATCCTTGCTAGAAGAACCATATCAAAATTTCCATCGTTGTTCAATCATTTGGTACATTGAAGTCAACTTCCTATATACCCAAGTCAACTCTATATGCACTCTAATTATGTTTTCAGAGACATGTTATCTTCGACTAAGTAAAAGTGATTTCAAATTAAGTATCTTTTCAATTGAGTAATTATTTAAATACTCAAAGGTTTTTCATGAAAACATACTTGGTCTTTCCAATTGTGTATTGCAATGTTTTTTAGGGTCTTCCTTTAAAATGAAGTGTTGAGACTGATAATGAACCAATTCGGTTTTGGTACTCGGTGATGTAGACACACAAACAACTATTTAATTTTTGCATTATTCAATATATATTTCTCAAATAATTTAGACATGTATTAATTAGAGCAAAACCAAAGAGAATAACCCAAGAAGTTGAGGAATTTCTTAGGAGAAAGGGTATTTGTATTCAAGAGAAAAACTATACCTACATATGGTTGTCAATAAATCCCCCTTCTGCTCCCGATATTTGTCAATGATAGATATTTTTTGGTGGAAGTTTGTAGACAATATAAATCTTGGTGCATCCTATTTGATAGGAAAAGAAAGAGGTAATTCATCACATTTCCTATTCATGTTAGAGATACAATAGTGAAGAATTTCACCCATTTGAAAGAAGCGTCTGAGACACTTAAAGTATTTAATCTCAAGGAAGCACAACTTGTGAGGGGATTTCTCCCTGAAGGTATTCTCTTTGAACACCTAGCATCCATGAGGTACATCAATCTCTTTATTCTCTTTGAACACCTAGACACGACAATTGTGCGGTCTTCCTCGAATCCTCAGTCATGTAGGAGCTTCTCCTCTACACAAAGAAAACAAGAGAAGAACATAAACGAAGAATAGAGTATTGAAGGAGGCGTAAGAGGCAATGGTGGAGATGATCCACACCATGTCAATCTTGAATTGACACATACAATGTCCCAACAAAAATAAAAATAATCCCAAGTAAAAGTAATTCCTATAATTCAAGAAGCCAAAGGAATATCATTGATATGGAGGTTGATAGTGTTGAGATACCCAACTAGTTATCTCAACGAATTGCTAAAATCCAACAAATTACAGAGGACTTAGCCACAAAAGAACCTACGTTGCTTGAGGAGCAGTCCCTAACATTTCACAACTCTCAATACAACAATGAAGAAAAGAAGCTGAAAAGCAGAAAATGACAGTGTAAAAAAAAACAAGGTAATTCAAAAACTGAGCTAAGAAGTTGATGTATCAAGAGTCAGACTCTCTAGACTCCTAAAATTACATTTTTATACAAGATATTCTCTTTCCCATTCAATTTCCAAGCAACAATAATAAAATATTAAGTTAAAAAATAAAATTAGTGATCTTGGGGACACACTGAGTCCAAAGCCATTGTTCGGAGAACCACTAGACATACTTCCATTATAACATATTCCCCCATGTACAAAGGAACTTCAATCGACCGAGAAAATCTTCCAAACTATTGAGTGGAGTAATACTCTATGTTTCTGAGAATATCAACAAAAGACTCGATATTGTTTCACAACCATGGGAGGTCAACACCATCCTACAAAATGTATCCCATGGGATTACCAGTTTTATAGAATATTTGAAAAATGATTTAGAGTATGATGAAGGATTCTATTTATATTGTGGTAAAAAATTTCATTGCATGGGTCACTAGCTTGAGTGATCATCATAGAAATCAACAACAATTTCCCTAAAAAAAAGAATAAAACAAATAAGGGAAGGATGGTCAGAAAAGAGTAAAGATGTTAAAATATTCAATTGTTGATTGTGAGAGAATTAATGAAAAAAGAGGAGATGTTTTTCTAACATCGTTAGATATTGTAAAAGAATTGTAGGGCCCACAACTTTTAAGAAATTCCAGTATCATAACCAATGAATAATTAGACAAAGAATTAGTTGCAGTTAAGACTTCATGCATCGACGAATTTGACAACCTTTTAGAGTTTCCTAAAGAAGAACTTAAGTGTTGACTTGCCACATTTGTAAATGAAAAATACCACTTGTCAACAATTAATCAACTCCATGTGGAATTTAAAGAAATAGAGGAGGAGATATTCACACTTAGATTTAAAGAAGAAATTACCATCCCACCAATAAAGGATTACATTAATGAATCTCTCAATAAGTCATTACAACAGATCATAAACCCATAAAAAATACCCAAGAAAGTTATCTCAAAGGAAGCCTGAAGCTCGAAATCATATAAAGGCAAACCCCTAGCAACAAAAAAGAGAGAGAATATTTCCTTCCTAGTAAGTAAATCATATGTTACATTTGTCCATCCTTTTATTTTCTTATGCTTAGTTAGTAATCCATCAATCTTGTTTCATGATTTGTGAAAACCTAAGACCAGTTTATAACTATCTTCCTTTCTTTCTTCTAGGTCTTACTCCTATTTATGGTCCACGAGAGCTACAATACTATTTCATTTGGATGAACGCCTTTTACTTTTCGGAATGTTATAAACATTTTTAAAGACAATTGTGTATTTTTTTAGGTTCTTAGAGAACTATTTGGGATACATGACTATTGATTTTCCATACTTTGAGTTTTAAACTGAATTTTGAAGTGTGTGTCCATCACTCTTTCAGTTTTTCAATTAAATATCATGTTAATTTCTCTGCATATGTAGTGATTTAATTTCATTCTACCAAATGATATTTTCCACTTTGTGCTATCATGGAAATGTTTCTTGCGAGGATTCCTATTTTATTTTACATTACAATTTTGTACAATATTCTTAAATCTTGTATGATATTGTAAATATTCATTGGAATAGAGCATAGTCATTCCTTAGGAATTTATTTCATTATGAGTAATTGTTTTATGAAATAAACCTATTCCTTTCTTAGTTTTTTTTAATTATGTATATTATTCCTATAGAGGAGTACCACCTCCTTAAAAAGGTAGAAGGATTATTCTTTGTGAGGTTTTCTTCAAGATTCTAATTAGTCTTAAAGATCAACATTGCTATACATAATGGTGTTCAAAGTATCATGAATTCCAATCACATGTATTGATGATGGACAATTCACTACTTTATATATTTCATACTATATTGTGTATACTAGAATGCAACTTCTAATGGGTCACATGAGAATTAGCGAGAATGTTATTATTCACCCAATTTCTTCAAATGATTCTCTTATGATGCTAGACTCACAATAGAGTATTTTCCAACCATAACACATAAGCACATGMAAAAGAACTATTCCTATACMTTTGTTTTATTTATGCATGAAGTAGAATCTTGCAAAATGTTTTGAAGCACTCTTATATATATGCACTATTAGTTTATGAAAATAAATCTAAGAAATAAAATAACATGTCTTATTGAAGGGGAAACCAAAAATGTGTAGACCATTTTCCATGCAACTCTGTTTCTTKAATTCATGCATATGTTAAGATCATTTTCTCCAGGGAAATCTATCTCACCCCAATGCAATAACGATATAACAAAATGAAAAACTATACATAATGTTCACACATGTAAGCATACTACGACATCTCAAAAAACACATAGTATATAACCTAATAAATAACAAGGCACTCATTCCAAATTCAACAAGAAAAAATATTTTGTCAAAGAGAATAGTATAAGGTCCAAGAGTTTAGAAGGAGAAAATATCAAAAGGCCAAAATTCACTAGGAAATAAAATTAAAGATAATAATTCATTTCATATTTCCACTATCAAGAAGCCATGTTATCATTTATCCCATAAGATCGTCTAAGGTATAAGAGGGGAGGACTCATTATACAAATTAAAAAAAAAACTCAAGGATTCAACAATTGTATATACACAATAAAAGTTGCACTCAAATATTTTTAGACACACTCTTAGGAGCCACTTGAATAATCCCAAGTTCTTAGATCAAATGTGTCCCTTTTAAGGGGACAAGAGGGCACTCTAGACTACTCCTAGAGTCTGATCATAATATAAATAGTGTGGACTAATTATTTAAGGTCAAACATTATACAATACCATAATGCATAGGATTCTTGGACTACTTCTAGGAACATATATACAAAGCCACACAATTAAAGTCATTATTATTAGTGTTATCACCTCAATTTCACTCACAAGAGACATTCATGCGATCATTCAGAAGCATCATCAATTCACATGAATACAACATAATAAAAGTACCTCATGGATGCTCTACATCAACTCAAAGAGTAGGAAAAACCCCTTCAAAAGTCGGTTTTGATACATTTTCACAACTCACCTTCACTAACACCCATGAGATTTGTGTGGGATATCCTTTGAAACCAGTAGAAATTTGTCTACATAAGTGAAATTGACCTATTTTACACATTTAATATTGAAGGACTGGCTCAGTTGGCTCTACATTGATAATATAGTATAAATTCAAACTCTCAGAAGACTACTTTGGCCTCTCAAAGTCCCTTTCAAGCATTGGAAACCCATTTTCAATGAGAGATTTCACATTGAAGCCAGTTCTTCATGAGGTTCATAATTTACTTATAAATGAAATCCATGGAGCAACATTTGTAGAAAAGAATAATTGCAAGGTTATGTTGGAGGAATGATATTAGAGATTATCTATCTTACTCTCTCATCTCTACCATTCATTACCCTCCTACTTGTTTATATTCTTTCCTCAAAGAACAAAGACTTCTTCATCCACCATTGTTAGAGAGGGATTTCAAGAAGTAAAATGACCCATCACAATGAGAGTGTTGGATCCCATTTGCATCCAAGAATTCTCCCTAGATGTTGTTATTCATCTTATGATTTTCCCTTAGACTAATATATAAGTAGTGTTGTTTCCCTCCAATTTCTTGTGTTTAAATGACATTCTTGTGGTTAAATTTGTAATTTAGTAGGATGCATGCTTTCTTGTATATTTTCCTGTAGTAATACTCATGTGCTTGTCCCACAACTAATAATTTTATGTTGTTTATCTTACAACCTACCTTAATAAAGGGTGTTTTCCCACCTATACAAGAAAATCCCCAACACAAGTTGTTGACTCTGACTTAGGTTTAGATCATTGTATATCACTTATTATGTTGTTTTCAATCATTTTCTAATATATGGTTACTTAGATCAACGTTAATTGGCCTATATTTTCACTTGGAAACCACCTTTAGTGGCTATTTTTCTAGGAATTTGTTTTCCATGATCTTGATGATTTGCGTGACTATATCAATATGTTTCGTGCAACTCTCATTATAGAGAATAATTTTTCCAATGAAGTCCCATGGACAAACTATATGTTGTCTATAAAGAAACATTTTCATAGGATGTATCATTGACCCGTTGCGCAACCTACGCGATTGTCTCTATAAGAACCCGTGAGGGTTGGCCCAAATTGAGTTTTGAGGCCTTCGATAATTCAATTGGTTACTTTAGGTAGTAGGACTTAATTTTTTAGGAATTGTATGATAATATTCTCTTCTATTTTTCATTTTATTAGTAATTATCCAACTTAGTGGCTATGAGGTGTAATCGTTGTTCTCTACTCTTACTGCATGGGTGAGTTATTTAAATATCATAACACATGGATGCATAGCTTAGAGTTTCATTTACTTGCCGCATTTTCTATATCACAAGTCACACACAAGGGACTTAAAAACCTCCTTGCCTCTATTATACTCTTCGCCTTGCACCAAAAGAGATCTTGGCGAATAAAAAAAGTTAAGTGGATGAAATACCGCCCTTTGCACATTTTCATTTTTGTTTTGTGATCATTTATTTGCAAAATTTCACAAACACCTAGAAATTACTTATGTGGAGTAAGAACCTGAAACATGCCCTCCGTAAAATCACAAAAGTAGGCGAAAACAACGATGTATCACAT
>JASDQU010102332.1:96596-113486 GCA_032191745.1 Picea mariana | reverse complement strand
CTCAACATCATTATAAGTACCAAGAATCACAATTTGACCCTAACTACATTACAACAAGTGACAAGATATAATAACATATAGCAACTTTGTTGGCCTATCACATGAAGAGTTAGCAATCAATCAGACATGCAAAGATAGCGAACTCAAATATATACACCATCCTGCACCTACAAGGTTAGAACCTTCAAGATACACAATCAATGCTTAAGTCCAGGATTCATCCGATCAATTTTGACCATTTAAAGTCTCAGAACTAGCTGTTGTTCTAAGAAACATGAATATATCTAATACCCATCATCCAATCCTAGTCTAAAACAATACTAAATTCAACAGTAAGGTAACTTAACGATTTCTACGATTTCTCCATCATTGCAAGAGACAACAATTCAATATGTTACGAGTTACTTGTAACAACCCTCCTTGATAATAGAATAAGTAAACTTAGTCAAGCTTACGTTGTAGCATTCTCGATAACTAACCATGTAAATGAATAATTCAATAGATCCTAAATTCAATTCTTGGAATTGAATCTTCTAATTAACCACAAATTATCACTTCACCAACTTTTTGACTTATTTATTATTGTTCCATTGTTAATTCTATTGCTAAACAATTACCTATATAAGTTCTAATTAATAGTGAATTTTGCTAAAGGACTTACAAAAATATCTTCTAATTAATCATATAAGAAGGAACAGTTTAACATGTAATCAATCATTAACAGGTATACTTAAAATTTCCCTCTAATTTTATTTTATCAATTCTACAAATTGTAGTTTTTTTTTTTTTAAATAAAAAAGGTGTAGTACCTGCTATAATATATTATCTCAAAAATTTGACAAAGTAAACAGATTCAGAGCTACAGTCACCAAAAAATGTTGCCGATAACCGGAAACCAGCATTATTGGGAAGCATCTAGCAGTTTATACAGTAATATATTAAGAAAAAAGACATATGTCCTGCCCGTAGGAAACCAGGACAGATGCCAGTGGTCCAGAGAAACCTATAGCCATTAACATATAAAAACAAGAACCTGGAGAACAGGGCAGCCTAGGCACCCGGTGACGTGTCGCTCCCGCCAGCACCCGTCGAAATGGAAAAATTCTACATGCACATGGGGCACTTACGCTGAACTGGGGCCCCGGAGAGCGCGTCGAGGAGCAAATCTATACGCTGGCCCATGATGAGAGCCCTATGTTCCAAGTCCGCAATGTGGCTACAGAGCTCGAACACCAAGGCCAGGTGTTCATCGCTGAGGAGGGGACCATGCGTTCCGCCACCCAGGACACTAGGAGGAGCAGTCCTCCGATCCCCATCTTTKCCAATGTYAGYYGTTGYYGTCTCTAYTGTCGCCAACTTCTCCAACTKCTYAGCATHTGTGGCCTGTAGGTCGCTTAACCATGGAATTTCTTCCACCACGCARCCAGGAAGGTCGTCGRCCTTAATYRRGGCRCTATTGTTATCYTDCCTGGTGGGCGTCTCCCTGGTGCTTGGCTTCTCATTACACATTAGGTCCCCAAATGACAGGTCCTCCTCCACAACACAACCAGAAAACCAATCCGCGGGCTCGGTCTCCTTCTTCGTCCTACTGCAGCCAGCGTCTTGCTCGACAATGGTATTGAGCACCGCTCTTCTCTCAACCCGTACCTTCTTCCTGAGGATGGAAGAGGCCAGAGCCAAGGCCCGTTCAAGCTCCTCCTCCCGGCGCCTCTGCGCCTTGTGCGCTTCCCAGGCAGAACCCCGACGAGGTGTTCCTCGTCTCCTGACCATTATCCCAACGCAAATGCCAGTTAAGTGTAGAGCAGAGTTAAAATAGGAACAACTCGAGAGCAGTTGCGAGTGCCGAGCGCAGGCAGGCCAGCTCTGGAAAAACTCCCCAGAATGCAGATAGAAGGTGGTAATTGACCCTGCACCAAGAGCCTTCCTCCTTTGCTCGGGCTCCAAATAAAAACCATAATCAAACTGTCTACTCCTCCTTCCGTCCATAATAACCATGAATTCATATGCGCATGGGATGTTAATTGTCGCGCGAGGGAGGAGTACCTCCTTCAGCAGTCCTCTGCTATGGCCGTCCATCCATGTTAAATGTCGCTCGAGGGTGGAGGTCATCAGCAATTAACCAGCGTTGAGTGCGAGTCCAGGTGGCTCATCGGCTCTGCCGCGTGTCACCCCATCCGGGGCTACAAATTGTAGTTATTTAATAACTCAAGGTTTAGTAATTAATTTACAAGGGAAATAGAACAATGTAATCAAGTAAAGTCAATTATGATGCTAAATTGAATACACAACCAATGCACTAATATTAAGTATAGAAGAAATCATTGAGCATGAGTAATTTACGCTTCCAGGAATTGAGCGCAACACCCAACTACACCAAGGATGTAAGATCGAGTTTTTTTTTTACAAAAATTGAACTTGGAATTCTCCCATCCTTTCTCGTAATACCAAAATAAAACAAACTTGAGATTTGATTATCAATAAGCTCACTCCATGAGTTTGTGATGACTCCTAATCGATGTTCCAGGCCCTTTAGATGGGGCCAATAGGGTTGAGCATTTAAATTAGGGATTTTTTCGTGGATTTTAATCCAACCAATTGCTTTTTAAAATTTTAACGAAAGTCAACAATTTTCATAAATTCATATTGGATTTTACACCCGTCAACTCCATATTTACCCTAAGTTTAAATTTATGATGTAGTTTGGAAACATACTAGGTAATTAGGAATTTATGAAATGAAACCAAGAGATAAGTGACTCTAGAATTTAAAATCTCAAGGGCGCCGAGTTCTGAGGACATGCAAGAATTTTGAAATCCTTGTTGTTAGTTATATAATCCTAATATAAGTGCATGAGTAAAGGCATAAACCTTACAATAGTAACTACACGCAAGTTCCAGGTGGAAGGTACACATTGTTTTTTTTTTTTTTTAATTTCCAAAACTCGTTGTCGTCAACAATAATTTCACAATGAGTGTAATAAATCCACGACTTCATGCAGGTACATACTATATAGTTTCAAGAAAAATCACCCTCTATATTGTTACTACAAGGAACGCCTATCACAAACAAATTATTTTGGAACTCGTAGTCTGCCCATATCAATTGGAAATTCTCCAGCTAAAATAATTTGGAAGTTCTTTACAAAGTGAATAAACCATATAAGTTGGGTACTCATGCATTGGGAGGTGCGATAGTAAAATCAATGAACTGAAAAGTGCACTAGAGCTTCTTAAGTCTTCAGATCCACTGGAAACCCAGTTAGACACAGATTTTTTCTATGTAAGATCTAGACAAAATTACAAGAAAGGGATGAGGGCCAAATCATTACTTGCTAAAGGGAACCTTCCCAGAGAACAGTGTGAACAACGACAATTTTTTTTTTTTATCTATACTACTTTCACGGAAATCCCTTGATCTTGTTGATATAGTGCATTAAATAAGAGCACAATGCCCTCTACTTTGAGGGAGAATGTGTGGGGCTAACACTTGTGTGAACGGAACTAATCAACAAATGACAAAAAAACTAGTGTACCTTAATTAATTTATCATTGAGTGAACTCGTAAAGTGAATAGTGAAAGTTATTAAAAAAAAAATTAATCGAAAAATTAAACTTTGCAAATCACCACACATCTGTAGCATAAATAGTTGAATCACTGTGTATAATCATAAGATTTGACCAGTAAGTGCAAACCACGACCAAAATATTTATAAAATACGACCGAAGTAGTAAGAAATTTATATAGTTTTTCTATTAAGATCAATCATAGCTTGAAGTAATGTTTTAGATTCACGGAACTAATTTTTGTAGAGATTTTATTCGTCATTACAATTCATCCTTAATTACTCCAATAAAATTTAGCGTATAACTAAAAACATTAATCAATATAATAATTTTTCACAATTTTATACAGAGAATGAATCAATCGATTATGACAGATTAAGTATATTCCCTTAACAATCAAGATCAAGATATTAAGTTTATCATTATAATGCAGAATGTTTTTTAAGAAGTCAAGCATTCAAATTAAATTTTCAATGCAGAATACTAAATCTAAAATCAGAGCAATCCTTCCTAAAATAATTTATACACAACGGACATTCAATTTCACATTAGAATAACAATTAACCAAATATTGTAGCCAAACGGTTGTTGTAGTATGAGAAAGATTTTCTGCTTGAATAAAACTTGAGCAATGCTCATCTAATATTTCACAATTCCTTCCTTTCTTGCTAAATCAATGACTTCACTAGTACCTTTGAGCCAACGCTAGGGGTACTTTTCTTCCCCCTTATCCCCCGAGCCACAAAGGGGCCACACACAGGAAACCGGAAACTCAATAGCACAAACTTTCCCTCGCAAGGAGAGGCTTCCACCCCTTGAAAAAGTTTGAGCCCAACTCTCCACAAGTAAACTTAGTCAAATAAAATTTTGTCAACATAACATTCATTCAACAATAGGGTAATTTCTCTTTTCCTCACCATTTCTTTTATAGGAAAAGTTACATTGACACATGTCCTCCCATGTACAATTAAACAATTTTAAATAATTAAATTAAGGATTGTTCACCCACAACACATGTCACACTCTCCCCAAGTTGCACATGTTAAATCCCTTTTTATTTTATTTAATTAATCATTTCCCTTCACACTCCCCAATTTGTTCCTATTTTTCTTCCTAGTTGTCTCTTAGTTCCCCAATCCCTCCTTTATTGTGTCCCCTAACTAAAATTCAGTTTGAGTTTGATTAGGATTCTTCCTTTAGTTAGGATTGAGTGGTTAATTGACTTAGGATACTAACTCTATATTGACCACATATTCTCTCATGAATTTATTTTCTTTTAATCAAAAATTCCTTTTTATTATTTTCATGCACACATGTGCTCATACCCAACTTTTGATTTATTTTTTCTCTTTTTCCTAAATTTATTTAGTCTAACTTCTCTTATTTCATTTTAATGTTTTAATTAGTCAAAAATATTAGACTTGGACTCTTTGTTAGTTTTCTAGTTTATAATTTTATAATTAATTGTATGCTCCTTTCTAACAAAGTTTAAGCATTTAAATTTTATATTCTAGGACTTCTATATTTTTATTGAATCATAAATTTATTTACCCGACGTTCCTTCAAGATGCACTTCTGTGATCCAAGGGTGCCACTTGCCAATGACTCGTTTGGAATTTTGTCAGGCACTTGGAGTCAACATTCCACTGGTTGACCTTGTGAGAGACTAAGGGCTTGTCTAAGGAATAAGGATTCTGCCTTATTACGTGCCCCTTAGAATTCTTCATGAGCGACTGTCTCAGTATGCCCTCATGGCATTGTGGACCATATCGGAATGAGTTAATCGTTAACCTTTCGTTCAGGTCACGACATGAGTGCTAGTAGGATGTGACAGGGACGTTGCCACAATGCGTCCGCATCTATATGGTTTCTTTGTATGACCCCTTTAGTCCATATGTGAGTTTTATTAGCAAGCATCACCGAGCCTACATCCACTAACAAAAACAATGTCAATAATCCATATATATATGAAATACATCCTGAAATCATCATCAATAATATAAGCAATAAATAAAGTACTCAAACCAAGATAAAATTCCCCTCCCTGACTGAATCCAGAGTCCAAGGAGGTTTGTTTATGACATCAAAATCCTCAACCTGTCACGTTTCCTGCACACTCAAGAAAACTCATCATAATACCTGTCAATGTTATTCATAATAAAATAACATATAATTCTCAATACTCTACACTACATAACTCATAAACAAAAACACAATCAAAATGTACCATGTTTTAACCAGATCACTTGCTCGCAAGTTTCCTCAAAGAACAAGTCAATGTATAAATGTGATCAGTGGAATAGGATGTTACATACACCCCCTCTTGTTTTAAACTTTGTCCTAAATTTTGTACTATCTAATAATGAAAGAAATAAACACAATTGATACTAATCTATATATCCAACTATCAAAATAAATAAGGAAATTGTTGACACATTGCATATGCGTCCTCCCACGTAGCAGAATGTGGACTATAATTTCCCCAATGGACCTTGACCTGATCGACTATTCGATGCCATAATTTTTTAGTGTGATGGTCCAGTATGTAGATAGGCTCTGCTATGAGAGCCCCCTTGTCCAATACCTGCAAAGAATTCATGTCAATAACATGTGACAGATCTGAAATATAATGACGTAAAACTGAAACATGAAAAATGTGGTGCATATGCCTCAAAGAATCAAGTAAGGCTAGTTGGTAAGCCACATGTCATTTCCTTTATACAACTTCGAAAGGTCCCACAAACTTTGGAGAGAGTTTATCACCCTTTCCAAATTTAATCGAACTCTTATACGGTTTCACCCGCAAGAAAACTTTGTCGCCAACCTCATAACTGTGGTCAATGTGATGCACATTAGCATAACTCTTTGGTCGATATTGCACTTCTTTAATATTTTATCTTATAGTTCACATTTTTTCTTCCATTTCTTGGATTACTTCTAGTCACACTAGGACCCTATCCTCTAGTCGATCCCAACTCAGAGTGGTCTGACAGGGCCGTCCGTAAAGAAACTCAAAAGGTGTCATCTTTATCATACTCTGATAATTGTTTTTGTACACAAACTATACCAATGGTAAAAAATCTTTCCAACGTTTCTATTGATCCATCATATACGTTCTAAGCATATCCTCTAAAATTTGATTCGTTCTTTCAGTTTTTCCATCTGTTTCGGGGTGATATGTGCTACTAAAATTCAATTGAATTCCCAAATCCTCTTGGAATCTAGTCCAAAAATGTTGAGTGGATATTGTTCCTCTATCATATATTATATTACTTGGTACACCATGCAATCTCACAATCTCGCTAACAAAAACTCTAGCTATGTTCAGTGCTTGATATGTCGTTTGAACTAGAATACAGTGTGCACTCTTTGTCAAAGTGTTAACGACTACAAAAATAGAATCATGTCTCCTTTCTATCAGTAGAAATCCAACAATAAAATCCATTGGAATGACTTCCCATTTCGATTCAAGAATCGCATGTGGTTGTAAGAATCTTGTTGGATGTCTATATTCAGCCTTAACTTGTTGACATTCGAGACATATCGCCACATAGTTAACTATATCTATCTTCATTCCCTTCCAAAAAAATAAAGGTATAAGGTATGCCTTCATCTTCGTGATTCTAGGACAAGCCATATACATCGCTCGATGAGCTTCATTCAAAATTAACTTTATTAATTCGTCATATGGTGGTACATAAATTCTGTTATTTTATCTTAAAAGTTTGTCACTGTCCATAGAATATCCCTCATATCTATGTATCATCATCATATCTCATTCGATATTTTCTTTTACTTCCTTGTCCCAGTTGTCATCAATTTGTAACACTAAAATATTCTCTCGAAGGTTAGTCTGTAGTGGTATTACTGAGAAAATGTGGGGTCTCTGACTCAATGCATCTACCGCTCTGTTAATTTTTCCTTTGATATACATGATCTCAAAATCGTATTCACTTAAAAGTTCTGACCAACGCCTTTGTCACGCGTTCAAGTCACTCTGAGTAACAATGTGTTGCAATCCACAATGATCGATTTTTAATTCGAATTTTCATTCAATAAGATAATGTCTCCAAACTCGTAAGGAATAAATGATCACTAACAATTCCAAATCATCTGTTGCATAATTATGTTCATGCCTTATTAGTTTCCTTGAAATATATGCTATGAATCGACCGTCTTGCATTAATACACCACCCAAACCTTCCTTGGATGCGTCTGTGCATACCAATAATTCCTTGTCCATATCTGGAACCTTCAATATCGGCGTTGTCATTAATAATTCCTTAAGTTTCTCAAATTCTTCCGCACATTTCTCAGACCATAAAAATTTCTTGTTCTTCTTTTGTAATTCTGTAATTGGATTTGCTATCTTTGAAAATCCTTCGACAAAGCATCGATAGTAACCTTCTAATTCCATAAAACTACATACTTCTTATACGTTCCTCGTTGCTGGCAATTCCATAATAGCCTCAACCTTCAGTAGATCCACAACGATACCTTCTCCAGATATAATATGTCCTAAATAATTAATCTTCGTCTGATAAAATGAACATTTTGACAACTTCACAAACAACTTGTTTTCTCTTAAACATTGCAAAACTAATCTTAAGTGTTCATCGTGTTCTACATTCATCCGAGAGTAAATTAGTATGTCAGCAATAAATACATGTACAAACTTGTTCAAGTATTCATGGAATACCCCATTCATTAAACTCATAAATATACCTGGGGCATTCGTCAATCCAAATCGTAAAATAATAAAATCATAATGTATGAATCTCGTTTTAAATGAGGTCTTAGAGATATCTTCCTATTTGATTCATAACTGATGATATCCCGATCTAAAGTCAATCTTTGAAAACATTTTCACTCCCTTCATCTGATCAAATAAATCATTAATTCTCGGTAATGGATATTGGTTCTTAATCGTGGCTTTGTTTAATTAATGATAGTCAATGCAAAGCCTCCACGATTTGTCCTTCTTTCTTACAAAAAGCATTGGCGCACCCCACGATGATACACTTGGATGTATAAGTCCCATATCCAACAACTCCTTCAATTGCATATTTAACTCTTGTGATTCTGGTGTCGACATCTGATATGGAATTCTTGCAATCAGTTGTGTTCTAGGTTTTGAATCTATGGTAAATTCCAATTCTCTTTCTAGTAGTAAACCTGGTAGCTCTTCAGGAAAAACATCCACAAACTATGACACTACATGAATGTTTTATAATCCTTTCGTGTACCCCTTTTCGTTAAGTTATAAAATGGCATGCAACTTACATCCTTTGCGCATGATTTTCTGTAATTGTAGGGAAGAAATAAATCTCAATGACACTCCTTGGTTTCTTCCCACAATTACTCTACTATGTCCCAAATCATCAATCAAACTTAATTGTTTCGTCTTACAGTTAAGTATCATGTTGTGCGATTCTAACCAATCCATTCTGATCACAATGTCATAAGATCCCACCAAAGAATCACACTCCCTTTTAGTTAAAATACTACCGTGCATACCTTCATGTTGGAGGTATAATCACACCATTCAAAACACATTGTCATATTATCCAACCAAGATTCAGCAACTAAACCGTCCGTAGAACCCATGAACTCGGGAAATTTTACCTTCTCAAGTTCTCTATGAACACTACCACTCACCATAGGAGGGCGCAGTGAACCCTCATTGGGTACAAACTTCCTTCCATCATCATGGTCAAGGTGATTTATTAGCGCCTCAAAAATCCTCTGAAAAGACCTCATCATTCCCACGACATCACCCACTACAACTTTCTCTTTCTCATTATCATGTCCTTCTCTCAGTGGATCAAATCCCTTGGTTGTTGACGTACTTGGAGGAGGCATTCCTCTTCCTCCAGTAGCCTGACGTCTACTCATTCTTTTTCCTCTAACCATGATACCTGTAGGGGAAAAGTTTCAAATTGTATTAGAGATACATATTTAACGATTAAATATAAAACAATGGAAAAGGTAATGGGTCCGGTGCTGCAGACTTGAACCCTCTCTGATACCATATGAAACATCCCCTCTGTAAAATCACAAAATTAGGTGAAAACAACAATGTAGCATATTTTTTTTTAAATCATAATACAACATTATGTGTTACAACATTTATATAAAGTAAGTCAACTTATCAACAATAATAACAATTATAGGAGTTCAATTTATTCTAAACTCAACATCACTATAAGCACCAAGAATCTCAATATGCCCCAAACTATATTACAACAAGTGACAAGATATAATAACATATAACAACTTCGTTGGCCTATCACATGAAGAGTTAACAATCAATAAGACATGAAAATATAGCGAACTCAAACATATACACCCACCCATCCTACACCTACAAGGTTAGGACCTTCAAGATACACAATCAACGCTTAAGTCCAGGATTTGTCCGATCAATTTTGACCATTTAAGGTCTCAAGATTGGCTTCTATTGTGAGGAACTTGAAGATATATAATACCCATCATCCAATCCTAGTCTAAAAAAATACCAAATTCAACAATAAGGTAACTTAACTATTTATCCATCATTGCAAGAGACAACAATTCAATATGTTACAAGTTACTTGTAACAACCCTCCTTGGTAATAGAAAACTTAAAAATAGTCAAGCATACGTTGTAGCATTCTTGATAACCAACCATGTAAATGAATAATTCAATAGATCCTAAATTCAATTCTTGGAATTGAATCTTCTAATTAACCACAAATTATCACTTCAGCATCTTTCTGACTTATTAATTATTGTTCCATTGTCGAATCTATTGCTAAACAATTACCTATATAAGGAGACCTGATAGTTCTAATTAAGAGTGAATTATACTAAAGGAATTACACAAATCTCTTCTAATTAATCATGGGGTAGTTTATCTTGTAATCAATCATTAACATGTATACTGGAAATTTCACTCTAATTTTATTTTATCAATTTTGCAAATTGTAGTTATTTAATAACTCAAGGTTCAGTAATTAGTTTACAAGGGAAATAGAACAATGTAATCAAGTAAATTCAATTATGATGCTAAATTGAATACACAAATGTTTCACTAATATTAAGTACAGAAGAAATCATTGAGCATGAGTGATTTACACCTCCAGGAATTGAGCGTAGCACTCAACTACACCAAGGATGTAAGTTCGATCTTTTTATTCTTTTTACAAAAAATGAACTTGGAATTCTCCCAGCCTTTCTCGTCATACAAAACAAAAACAAACCTGAGAGTTGATTATCAGTAAGCTCACTTCACAAGCTCATGATGACTCCCGATAGATGTTCCAGGCCCTTCAGATGCGACCAATAGGATTGAGCGTTTAAATTAAGGATTTTTGCGGATTTTAATCCAACAATTTTTTTTTTTAATTTTAACGACAGTCAATAGCTTTCATAACTTCAGATTGGATTTTGTACCCATCAACTACAGATTTACCCTAAGTTTAAAGTTGTGTTGTGGTTTGGAAACATACTGGGTAATTAGGAATTTATGAAGTGAAACCAAGAGATAAGCGACTCCAGAATTTAAAATCTCAAGGGCGCCGAGTTCCGAAGACATGCAAGAATTCTACAATCCTTGTTGTTAGTTACAAAATCCTAATCTAAGTGTGTGAGTAAAGGCATAAAAATTATGGTAGTAACTCCATGCAAGTTCCAGGAGGAAGGTACGCCTTTTTCTTTTTTTTTTAATTTCCAAAACTCGTTGTCGTCAACAATACCTACACAATGAGTGTAATAAATCCATGAATTCATGCAGGTACATACTATATGGTTTCCAAAAAAATCACTCTCTATATTTTTATAACAAAGAACTCCTATCACAAAAAAATTATTTTGGAACTCGTAGTCCATCCATGTCAATTGGAAATTATCCAGCTACAAAAGTTTGGAAGTTATACACATGGTGAATAAACCATATAAGTTGGGTACTCATGCATTGTGAGGTGCGATAGTAAAATCAACAAACTGAAAAGTGCGCTAGAGCTCCTTAAGTCTTCCGATCCACTGGAAACTCGATTAGACACCAATTTTGTCTATGGAAGATCTAGAAAGAATTACAAGAAAGGGATGAAAGTAAAAACATTACTTGGTAAAGGTAACCTTCCCAAAGAACAATGTGACCAATGAATTTTTTTTTATGTTTTTTTATCTAGACTACATTCACGGAATTTCCTTACTCTTGTTGAGCTAATGCATTAAATAAGAGCACAATTCACTCTACTTTGAGGGAGAATGCACAAGCCTAACACTTGTGTGAACAAAACTAATCAAAAAATGACAAAAAGCTAGTGTAACTTAATTAATTTATCATTGGGTGAACTCGTGAAGTGAATAGTGAAAGTTATTAGACAAACTTTTAATCAAAAAGTTGAACTCTGCAGATCACCACACAGTTGTAGAATAAATAGTTGAATCAGTGTGTATAATCATAAGATTTGACCAATGAGCACAAAATGTGATCAGAAGATTTATAAAATACGACCGAAATAGCAAGGAATTTATATAGTTTTTCTATTAAGATCAATCATAGCTTAAAGTAACATTTCAGATTTAGAGAACTAATTTTTGCAGAGATTTTATTCGCCATTACAATTCATCCTTAATTAATCCAATAAAATTTAACGTATAACTAAAAACATTAATCAATATAATAATTCTACACAATTTCATACAGAGAATGAATCAATCGATTATGACGGATTAAGTATATTCCCTTAACAATCAAGATCAAGCTATTCAATTTATCATTATAATGCAGATTGTTTATTCAGAAGTTGAGCATTCGAATTACATTTACAATGTAGAATATTGAATCTAAAATCAGAGCAATCCTTCCTAAAATAATGTGTACACAACCAAGATTCAATTTCACATTAGAATAACAATTAACCAAATACCGTAGCCAGGCGGTTGTTTTAGTATGARAAATATTTTATGCTTGAAGAAAACTTGAGCAGTACTCAACTAAGATTTCGCAACTTCCTTCCTTACTTGCTAAATCAATCACTTCGTCGGTACCTTCGAGCCAATGCTATGGGTACTMTTCTCCCCCCTTATCCTCCTGAGCCACAAAGGGGCCACACATARGAAACCAAAAACTCAATAGCACAAACTTGCCCTTGCAAGGAGAGGCTTCCACCTCTTGAACAAGTTTGAGCCCAACTCTCCACAAGTAAACTTTGTCAAATAAAATTTTGGCAGCATRACATTCATCCAACAATAGGGTAATTTCTCTCTTCCTCACCTATTATTTTATAGGAAAAGCTACATTGGCACATGTCCTCCCATGCACAATTAAACAAATTKAAATAATTAAATTAAGGATTATTCACTCACAACACATGTCACACTCTCCCCAAGTTGAACATGTTAAATCCCTTTTTGTTTTATTTAATTAATCATTTTCCTTCACACTCCCCAATTTGTTCCTATTTTTCCTCCTAGTTGTCTCTTAGTTCCCCAATCCCTCCTTTATTGTGTCCCCTAACTAAAATTCAGTTTGAGTTTGATTAGGAGTCTTCCTTTAGTTAGGATTTAGTGGTTAATTGACTTAGGATATTAACTCTATATTGACCACCTATTCTCTCTTGAATTTATTTTATTTTAATTAAAATTTTCTTTTTATTATTTTCATGCACACATGTGCTCATACCCAACTTTTGAATTTTTTTTTTTTCTCTTTTTACTAAATTTATTTAGTCTAACTTCTATTATTTCATTTTAATGTTTTAATGAGTCAAACATATAAGACTTAGACTCTTTGTTAGTTTTCTAGTTTATAATTTTATAATTAATTGTACGCTCCTTTCTAACAAAGTCTACGTATTTAAATTTTATTTTCAAGGCCTTCTAGATTTTTATTGGCTCACAAATTTGTTTACGCGATGTGCCCTTCAAGATGCACTTTTGTGCTCCAAGGGTGCCACTCGCAATTGACTAGTTTGGAATTTTTTCAGATAGTTGGAGTCAACACTCCAATGGTCGACCTTGTGAGAGACTAAGGGCTCATCTAAGGAATAACAATTATGCCTTATTGCATGCCCCTTATAATTCTTCGTGAGCGTTTGTCTTAGTATGCCCTCATGACATCGTGGACCATCTTCGAACGAGTCAATCGTTAACCTTTCATTCAGGTCACAACAAGAGTGCTAGTAGGTTGTGGCAGGGCCACTACCACACCTCTCCCCCATCTATCTAGTTTATGTGTATGACCCCTTTACTCCATATGTGAGTCGGATTAGAAAGCGTCACCAAGCCTGCATCCATTGAAAAAAGAAATTCAATAATCCATATATATATATATGAAATCCATCCTGAACTCATCATCAATAATATATGCAATAAATAAAGTATTCAAACCAAGATAAAAGTCCACTCCTTGACTCAATCCGGAGTCCAAGGAGGTCTATTGATGCCATCAACATCCTCAACCTATCACTTTTATTGCACACTCAAGAAACCTCATCATAATACCTGTCAATATTATTCATAATAAAATAACATATAATTCTCAATACTCTACACTACATAACTCATAAACCAAAACATAATCAAAATGTACCATGTTTTAACCAGATCACTTTCTCGCAAGTGTCCTCAAATAATAAGTCAATGTATAAATGTGATCTGTGAAACTAGATGTTACATACACCCCCTCTTGTTTTAAACTTTGTGCCAAAGTTTGTACCGTCTAATAATGAAATCAATAAACACAACTGATACTAATATATATATATATATATATATATATATATNAAGGAAATTGTTGACGCATCTCATATGTGTCCTCCCACGTAGAAGAGTGTGGACTATAACTGTCCCACTGGCCCTTGACCTGATCGAATATTCGATGCCACAGATATTGAGTGTGATGGTCCAATATGTAGATCAAATCCGCTATGAGAGCCCCCTCCTCTGATACCTACAAAGAACTCATGTCAATAACATGTGACAGATCTGAAATATAATGACATAAAACTGAAACATGAAAAACATGGTGCATACGCCTCACAGAATTAGGTAAGGCTAGTCGATAGCCATGGGTCCTTTCCTTTCTACAACTTCCAAAGTTCCCACAAACCTTGGAGAGAGTTTAGCACCCTTTCCAAATTTAATCGAACTCTTATGCAATTTCACTCGCAAGAAAACTTTGTCGCCAACCTCATAACTATGGTCAATGTGACGTGCATCAACATAACTCATTTGTCGATCTTGTGCTTCTTTAGTCATTTGTCTTATAGTTCGCATTTTTTCTTCCATTTCTTGGATTACTTCCGGTCCCACTAGGACCCTATCCTCTAGTCGATCCCATCTAATAGGGGTCTGACACGGTCATCTGTAAAGAAACTCAAAAGGTGCCATCTTTATCGTACTATGATAATTGTTGTTGTATGCAATATCTACCAATGGTAAAATCTATTTCCAACATTTTTGTTGATCATCACATGGATTCGAAGCATATTCTATAAAATTTGATTCATTCTTTTAGTTTTTCCATCTGTTTTGGGGTGATATGCGGTACCAAAATTTAGTTGTGTTCCCAAAGCGTCTTGGAAATTGGTCCAAAAATGTCCAGTGAATATTGTTCATCTATCAGATAATATCTTCCTCGGTACACCATGCAATCTCACAATCTCACTAACAAAAAATCTAGCTATGTCTAGTGCTTGATACGTCGTTCGAACTGGAATAAAGTGTGCACTCTTCGTCAAAGTGTCAACGACTACAAAAATATAATCATGTCTCCTTGCCGTCAATGGAAACCCAACAATAAAATCCATCAAAATGACTTCCCATTTTGATTAGAGAATCACATGTGGCTGTAACAATCCCGCTGGATGTCTATATTCATCCTTCACTTGTTGAAATTCAAGACAACTCGTCACATAGGTAAGTATATATGTCTTCATTCCCTTCCAAAAGAATAAAGGTTTAAGGTCTACCTTCATTTTCGTGAATCCGGGATGAGCCATATACATTGCTCAATGAGCTTCGTTCAAAATGAACTTTCTTAATTCATCATTTGGTGGTACATAAATTATGATATTATATCTTAAAATTCCATCACTGTCCAAAGAATAGCCCTCATATGTAGGTATCATCATTGTATCTCATCTGATATTGTCTTTTATTTCCTTGTACCAGTCGTCATCAATCTGTAATGCTAAAATATTCTCTCGAAGATTCGTTTGTAGTGGTATTACTGAGAAAATGTGAGGTCTCCAACTCAACGCATCTGCCACTTTGTTAATTGTTCCTTTGGTATACATGATCTCAAAATCGTATTCACTTAAAAGTTTCGACCAATGCCTTTGTCACGCATTCAAGTCACTCTAAGTAAAAATGTGTTGCAATCCACGGTGATCAGTTTTTAATTCATTTTTTTGTCCGATAAGGTAATGTCTCCAAACTTGTAAGGCATAAACGATCGCTAACAATTCCAAATAATGTGTTGCACAATTATCTTCATACCTTCTTAGTTTCCTTGAAATATATGTTATGACTCGATCATCTTGCATTAATACTCCACCCAAACCTTCCCTGGATGCATCTGTGCATACCAAGAATTCCTTGTCCATGTATGAAACCTTCAATTTCAATGTTATCTGTAATAACTCCTTAAGTTTCTCAAATGCTTCTGCGCATTTCTCAGACCATACAAATTTCTTGTTCTTCTTCTGTAATTTCGTAATTGGATTTTCTCTCTTTGAAAATCCTTCGACAAAGTGTCAATAGTAACCTGTTAATCCCATAAAACTGTGTACTTATTGTATGTTCATCGGTGTTTGCCATTCCATAATAGCCTCAACCTTCAGTGGATCCACAACGATACCTTCTCTAGAGATAATATGTCCCAAAAAAAGAATCTTTGTCTGACAAAACGAACATTTTGACAGCTTCCCGTACAACTCGTTTTCTCTTAAACACTGTCAAACTAATCTCAAATGTTCTTCATGCTCTTCGTTCATCCGAGAGTAAATTAGTATGTCATCAATAAATACCTATACAAACTTGTCCAAGTATTCATGGAATACCCCATTCATTAAGCTCATAAATATGCTTGGGGCATTTGTCAATCCAAACTGTAAAACAATAAACTCATAATGTATGAATGTCATTTTAAACGTGGTCTTAGGGATATATTCCTCTTTGATTCATAACTGATGACATCTCGATCTAAATTCAATCATTGAAAACATTGTCAATTCTCGGTAATGGATATTAGTTCTTGATCATGGAATTGTTTAATTAACGATAGTCAATGAAAAGCCCCCATGATCCGTCATGCTTTCTTACAAAAATCATTGGC
>JASDQU010102332.1:72281-83720 GCA_032191745.1 Picea mariana | reverse complement strand
AATTTCATCCATTGTGTGTGTTATGATTATTCAATTGCATGAGCCCGAGTTTTTACACAGCATGGTTGGTTGCAGTTTGGTTAATTTGAAGCATTATTGTATTATATTGATAGCTCGGTGCGAGGGGTTGATTTAATAACTATGAATGTGTTTGAAATTGTAGAATGGAAATGTTGCATAGTGGTGTTTTGGGTGGCTACCCACTATGCATGATATGGATAATTTTGGGTTCCACACTTAGAAATAGTCACAGAGTTTTAAGCACGATTTTGTGGCAATCAGATTATTTGTTTTATGAAGATAGGCATGTTGTTGATATCTCATCGTGTTGGATGGATGGACCAGCTTTTTAGAGTCACATTAAATTGGGCTTGTACAGTGACCAAATTACACTTGCATGATTCAATTATTATGTGCATAGCTTATGTTGGAATGGTGGTTGTTGTCTGTCTGTTTAAATGTCAATTCGGGTTTTGCAATTTAATCTGGATTATTGGGTTTACTACCTCTATATATGTTTAATGAATATCATTGCATTCTAAATGAAAGGCCTGATTACAGTGATAGTGTGACTTCATTGTTAATTTTGGAAACATGACTTTTGAGTGTATTTGTTGATTGGGGTAATGTGTGGGCAGTGGTTGATTCTGATGGTTAACAAACTGGAAACGGTTACTATTTGAGAATTGTTATAAGATGCAAAGTGTATAAATGAAAGGAACATAACTCCTTTACAGATTGTGTGGAATGCATATTGTCTTGTGATAGCACTGTGTTGGACATTTGATTATGAACAATGAACTAGTTAAATACACAGTAATTGTTATTTGGTCACAATGATCATTGGTTAGTGCATCTCCTTTCACAGTATGTTTTATGGATCACTTAATTAATTTTATGAACAGTAATCACTATTTTTCCCTTTCATTATTTCATTTTATGCTAATTACAAATCCCATCACCTTCCCATATTCATTTTTCACTCCATGTTCTAAGATGATTACAGTCAAGAGAATTTCGGTGTTAAAGCGGTTGAAAGTGGCAGTGTCTTGTTTGGATTACATTGATGTTTTATTGGTTTTCTTTAGAGTTGATTGTTGTTTTCATTGAGAAGTAACCATGTTCTTTTCCCCCTCATTATATCATGTTTCACTCAATACAAACCCCTCGCATATCCCAGAACCCTTTTTCACCCCCTGCTCATTTGTAAACAATAAAACAATTTGTATGGATTGGATTGCATGAGTCTGATACATTGTTGAACCAAATATATTTTATATTTTTAAGAGTTGTCATGTATGGTTATTTAAAATATTATTTGCTAATCAATCATGCATTCAGGACTGATTTTTTCAGTCAAGGTAGCCATGGACGAGGAAATAGAGGTAGAGGTAATTGGAATAGAGGCCCAAGAAGGCCAAGGTTCTCCATACATTTTGATGTTGACTCACAAGAGATTGGCCAGTTGTTTTAGGTTGGATTCTTCAATTTGATTGGGAAGGGAGTAGTCTAACCTAGGCCTGAAAGGCCTCCCTTCCAAGATTCACAAGCCCCTAGTATCCCTGTGCCCCCTCACATCTCTTTGCAACCCGAGGTTCCTGAAAATGATGGATGGCAAGAGATTGTCCACCTAGCAGTCTCCCAACATTGTGGCTGGCCCAATTTGTCCTTGCATGTCCTCTACCTAACAACCAGATTGTCCAAGTCACTCCCCACTCACCAGTCATGCAATCCTCCCATGCTAGCAAGATATTGAAAATTGAGGCCCACCATGTCCTTGATAAAGGAAAAGCCATTGTTGCCCCTTCCTCACCCTCCAATGGCTCTGACAAATCTGTGTCTTCCCAGATGCATTTGAGGGACGATTGTTCCCACGTGATCAGTGATATTAGGCCCAAGGTCTCGGCACAACCAAAGGAAAATTCAGGGAAATTGGAGGGTGATAGCAGCAATCAAGGAAAGATTGCATCACAAAGTGGAAAATATGGCTTTTGAGTTTTTATTTTTATCTATTGTTGATGACAATTGACTTTAGGAGACTTTGGACAATATGCTTTATTTTTTTGGTTACATGAGCAATATTTTTGGAAATAATTTCAAATGTCATGAGCTAAATTGTCAAATGAAATATGTGAATGGGAGACACAAGGAAGTGTGTTTTACTTGACTAATAGTTATGTTATGATTGTTATAATTGTTATGAGCTAAAGGGAGTCACAAGGGGTCCCACCTACTAGTTATTATTTATTTATGACCTTTATTATGATTATTACTTTTTCCCCTAAATAAAGTTGGTTGAGTCTTTTAATTAACTTAACTAATAAGTTGGTTCAACTACTTCAACCAATTCTAAATTGTTTAAAATAAAAAGGGAAAGGAGGAAAAGAAGATAGAAGCAGAAGCATACTAAGGTTTTCTCTTTGAGTTTATGTTGAGATTGTTCAGTTTTCATTCATTCATTTATTCATCACAGCCTAATTCTCTTTTATGATAGAAGGGTCTTATTGTAGACAATAATATTCAGGGCTGAATCACATCATTCAGGCACTTGTTTTTCAGAGGTGTTGATCTATATTTGATAGTCTGTGTAGACTTGTTTGTTTGTGAATTAGTTTTCATGACTGACAAAGGATATTGTGCAGATTCGAGTGGGCAGCAATCTGTGGCAAGTTGATCTAGATTTTAGAGTTTGGTTTTGGTTTTCTGTTAGAGGTCCTTTTGTATGTTCCATCGGGGATGTCTAAGTTTGACTTTGGTCCAAAATTTCTGCATGAGATTTTGTAAAGAAAATGACTCTTTGGTGAATTTGAATGAAATAAAGGATTGTTTTATGTCTCATATGTCTTGGTTATCATCTTGGTGACTTTACTTCTATCTTTACATTTATTTCAGCAATTGACATGTTCAAAAAATTAAATAAAAAGTAAATTTTCAGCAAGCTATTTATTGAAAAAAGACTAGCCTAAGCACTCGCAATTAATACTTGTGAGTTAGGATGTTATTTTTGTTGGCTATAAACCTAGGGTGACATTCCCATCTATTTTTCTTTAGCCAAGCAGAATCTAAAAATGCTTCAGTAAGATCATTTCATATCTTTTCCTAAACATGGTATTGTATGAATGTCCTTTCATAAGGCGTTGAATTCATTAAGTTGGCTCTCAATGAACTCATCAGAGTGGTATCTCTCTCGGAATCATTCCTCGAACAATTCCCATGACATGTCTTCAACGACCATGCTTAGTTGTGGTAACAGTGTCTTCCACCAAATAAGTGCACTCCCTTTCAGTTAAAATACCACCATGTGGACCGTCATGTTAGAGGTATAGTCTCTCAATGCAAAACACATTTTCATATTCTCCAACCAAGATTCTAAAGATAAAACATCTGTAGAACCCATGAACTCGGGAAATTTTACCTTCTTGAGTTCTCTATGAACACTACCATTCACCACAAGAGGGCACTGTGATCCCTCATTTTGCACATACTCCCTGACCTTTTCGTGGTCAAGGAAATTTATTAGTGCCTCAGACATCCTATGAAAATACCTCATCATTCCCACGATGTCACCCACCGTAAAATTCTCTTGATAATTATCTTGTCCTTCTCCCAGTGGAGCAGATGCCTTGGGTGTTGACGTACTTGGAGGAGGCATTCCTCTTCCCCCCACAACTCAACATCTACTCATTCTTCGTCCTCTAACCATGATACCTTCAATGGACAAGTTTCAAATTGTATTAGAGATACATCTTTAACTATTAACTATAAACAATGGAAGGTGTAACGGATCTGGTGTTGCAGAGTTCAACCCACTCTGATACCATATGAAATATCCCCTCCGTAAAATCACAAAAGTAGGAGAAAACAATGATGAAGCATGTTTTTTTTAAAGCATAATACAATATTATGTGTTACAACATTTATATAAAGTAAGTCAACTTATCAACAATAATAAAAATTATAGGCATTTCATTGATTCTAAACTCAAAATCACTATAAGTACCAAGAATCATAATATTCTCCTAACTACATTAAAACAAGTGACAAGATATAATAACATATAACAACTTCATTGGCCTATCACATAAAGAGTTAACAATCAAGCAGACATGCAAAGATAGTGAACTCAAACATATACACCCATCCATCCTACACCTACAAGGTTAGGACCTTCAAGATACACAATCAACGCTTAAGTCCAGGATTCATCCAACCAATTTTGACCATTTAAGTTCTTAGGACTGGCTTTTGTTCTAAGGAACATGAAGATATCTAATACCCATCATCCAATCCTAGTCTAAAACAATACTAAATTCGATAGTAAGGTAACTTATGTTAGAAAAACGGGATTGTTGAGCAATAAAATAAAAAAAATGTGGATATAAAACACATAATATACACAATACAATAGAGACACAGACATACGTGGTTCACCCAGTGTGGGCTACGTCCACCAAAGAAATTGTCAGGTCCTTCCTTTATTATTATCCAACAAATGAAGGGATACAACCTACAACACAGTTGTTGTAACTTCCTCTTTTTTATCTCATAGTCTCTTCACTCAGAATAAAATATTCACAATGATACATAGCCACAATACATGTCCCTCATTAAAGAGGGTTTCCTTCTAGGGAAAAAAACCCTAACATAACTTATACTGTCAGATCTGCAACCTTATAATGAACAGTCCAAATTTACTATGAAATTACAATATACATTTACAAGGAATTTTTTCCTTCAGGGGTGTTATCACTGAGAGTCACCCTCAAACTGTTACAGGATAATCCCATCACCCATCAAAATGTAAATGGATTAAAATGGTTTGATTAGGTAGATTAGCAAGATTAGAAAGAAAGGGAGAGGGCAACAAAAAGTCTGTATAGGCATTCCATTGGGCATGGACTCATAACATCCTACAGATCAAAGGAAATCAAACTATATATCATAAAAAGGGATATATAATGATGAGTAGAAGCATAGTTAATATGACAAAAGGAAGAACATCCATTATGCAGAGATCCTTTCAGCAACAGATAAATATTTGCTTAAATAATGAACAATGATTTAATGGGCAAGCTACAACAGATCCTCTGTTGTTCATGAATCCATCAATCAATGGAAGCTATGATTCTCAAAACCTGCAATATTCAAGAAAGAAGACAAAAAATAAATGGAAAAACAAAGACAATCTGATAACATCTCTCATGGATCTTTAATGGCAGAAAATGTCATTACAAACAGGCCCTCAGGCTTACAAATGAGCAACTAATATTGCTCCTACTCTCTCTATCCTCTCTTGGCTCATGAATCCAACCCTTCTCTACTATTGTACCATGAAATATATAGCACTATAGGTCCTTTCCAGCTCACCAATTTGAACTCAAACCTATTTCCCAAAATAGAAACAATTACAAACAGAGAATGACATGTTTTAACTGATTTCCTGCTTTTCAGGAGGCGAAATTCTGAAAAATAGGCTTCAAAATTACACTTATAATTCTCAAAATATAAAAGTTGTGTAAAATATGAGAATGGATATTGTATATAAGCTGGTTGTAAAGAAAAACCTCTCTCAGTTTCTTGAAATTCATCTCCATCTAGCCGGAATACGTGTCTCAAAAACATGTCTCAAACAAGAAATCATGAAAACTGAAAAAATAGGGCTCAAAGATTCTTTCGAATCTCCCAATCCATGACACTTGTGTGAAAAATGAAATATTTTAATGTTAATGGGTCCTTTATTGACAATAACCTCCTTTGGATTTTGAAAACTCATCCTAGTTCACCCGAAAATACTCCGGGAAGTCAGTTGATCAAAAATACCAGTTCAACGGTCTTAGAACATAGTTTTCGCAATACATTTTGTAGCGCACTTCGTAGGAAATTATGTAGCAAAAAAAAAGATCCAAGCAATATATAGGACCAACAGCTCTGATAGAAGGATTTTTTTAATTGCAGTGGAATAGGCTAAAAAAACTGCAGAAAGGTTGAGAATTTGGTGATAGCAAGAGTAAAGGGGTCAGTTGGTAAAGGGATCCACAATTCCCAGCGCCAGGTGCTACAAAAATTTAACAGAGCCTTAAATTGATCTTCAATAGAGCTCATACGACTCAAGGAGTGCCTAGACACCGCGTCTTGACTATAGATTTGCTTTAGATAGCATGAAGTGAAACCAGGAGATAAGCGACTCCGGAATTTAAAATCTCAAGGGCGTCAAGTTCTGAAGACATGCAAGAATTCTACAATCCTTGTTGTTAGTTACATAATCCTAATATAAGTGCATGAGTAAAGGTGTAAAACTTATGGTAGTAACTCAATGCAAGTTCCAGGTGGAAGGTATGCATTGTTTTTTTTTTGAAATTTCCAAAACTCGTTGTCATCAACAATAACTATACAGTGAGTGTAATAAATCCACGACTTCATGCAGGTACATATTATATGGTTTCCAGAAAAATCACTCTCTATCTTGTTATAACAAGGAACTCATGTCACAAAAAAAATATTTTGGAACTCGTAGTCCGTCCATGTCAGTTGGAAATTATCCAGCTAAAACAGTTGGAAGTTCTTCACATAGTGAATAAACCATATAAGTTGGGTACTCATGCATTGGGAGGTATGATAGTAAAATCAACGAACTGAAAAGTGCGCTAGAGCTAGTGTACCTTAATTAATTTATCATTGGGTGAACTTTTGAAGTGAATAGTGAAAGTTATTAAACAAACTTTTATTGTAGCATAAATAGTTGAATCAGTGTGTATAATCATAAGATTTGACCAGTGAGCCCAAAACGTGACCAAAATATTTATAAAATACGACTGAAGTAGCAAGGAATTTATATATTTTTTCTATTAATATTAATCATATCTTGAAGTAACGTTTTAGATTTAGAGAAATAATTTTTGCAGAGATTTTATTCGTCATTTCAATTCATCCTTAATTACTCCAACAAAATTTAGCATATAACTAAAAACATTAAACAATATAATAATTATGCACAATTTTATACAGAGAATGAATCAATCGATTATGATGGATTAAGTATATTCCCTTAACAATAAAAATGAATATATTCAGTTTATCATTATAATGCTGAGTGTTTATTCAGAAGTCGAGCAATTGAATTACATATACAATGCAAAATATTGAATTTGAAATCAAAGCAATCCTTCCTAAAATAATTTGTACACAACGGAGATTCAATTTCAAATTAGAATAACAATTAACCAAATACAGTAGCCAGTCGATTATTTTAGTATGAGAAATATTTTTTGCTTGAAGAAAACTTGAGCAATACTCGTCTAATCTTTCACAAATTCCTTCCTTTCTTGCTAAATGAATGACTTCACCGATACCTCTGAGCCAATACTAGGGGTACTTTTCTTCCCCCTCATCCCCCGAGCTGCAAAGAGGCCACACACAGGAAACCAAAAACTCAATAGCACAAACTTTCCCTCACAAGGAGAGGCTTCCACCTCTTGAACAAGTTTGAGCCCAACTCTCCACAAGTAAACTTTGTCAAATAAAATTTTGACAGCATAACATTCATCCAACAATAGGATAATTTATCTCTTCCTCACCATTTCTTTTATAGGAAATGTTACATTGACACATGTCCTCCCATGCACAATTAAACGATTTTAAATAATTAAATTAAGGATTATTCACCCACAACACATGTCACACTCTCCCCAAGTTGCACATGTTAAATCCCATTTTATTTTATCTAATTAATCATTTTCCTTCACACTCCCCAATTTGTTCCTATTTTTCCACCTAGTTGTCTCTTAGTTCCCCAACCCCTCCTTTATTGTGTACCCTAACTAAAATTGAATTTGATTTTGATTAGGAGTCTTCCTTTAGTTAGGATTTAGTGGTTAATTGAATTAGGATGCTAATGTTATATTGACCACCTATTCTCTCATGAATTTATTTTCTTTTAATTAAAAATTATTTTTTATTATTTTTATGCACACATGTGCTCATACCCAATTTTAATGTTTTAATTAGTCAAACATATTAGACTTAGACTCTTTGTTAGTTTTTTAGTTTATAATTTTATAATTAATTGTATGCTCTTTTCTAACAAAGTCTAAGCATTTAAATTTTATTTTCTAGGCCTTCTAGATTTTTATTAACTCACAAATTTGTTTACGTGACGTGCCCTTCAAGACGCATTTTCATGCTCCAAGGGTGCCACTCACCAATGACTAGTTTGGAAGTTTGTCACAAACTTGGAGTCAACACTCCACTGATCGACCTTGTGAGAGACTAAGGGCTTGTCTAAGGAATTAGGATTATGCCTTCTTGTGTGCCCCTTATAATTCTTCATGAGTGATTGTCTCAGTCTTCCCTCACAACATCGTGGACCATATTGGAACGAGGTAATCATTAACCTTTCGTTCAGTTCATGGTGAGAGTGATAGTAGGTTGTGACAGGGACGCTTCCACACCTCTCCCTCATATTTATGGCTTATGTGTATGACCCCTTTATTCCATATGTGAGTTGAATTATCAAGCGTCACCAAGCCTGCCTCCACTGACAAAAAAAATGTCAATAATCCATATATATATGAAATCCATCTTGAACCCGTCATCAATAATATATGAAATAAATCAAGTACTCAAACCAAGATAAAAGTCCACTCCCTGACTCATTATGGAGTCCAAGGAGGTATGTTGATGCCATCAAAATCCTCAACCTGTCTCGTTTCCTTCACACTTAGGAAACCTCATCATAATGCCGACCAATATTATTCATAGTAAAATAACACATAATTCTCAATACTCTACACTACATAACTCATAAACCAAAACATAATCAAAATGTACTATGTTTTAACCAGATCACTTGTTCGCAAGTGTCCTCAAAGAATAAGTCAATGTATAAATGTGATCAGTGGAACTGGATGTTACATAACCCTTCAATTTCACATGTGTTTCGCTTTATCAAATTTCTTAAAAAAATTGCAAATTTATTTTCAAGCACTATTGTATCAGACTTCGTTATTTCCTCACTTGAAGAACAAAAATGAAGGACCTAAATAGTCTTGTTTATTATAAGTATTCCCTTCATCTTTCACCCAATATAAAGCAATCTCGGTGAATAAGAAAGGGTGGGAAGTTTGAAATACCTCATTATTCACTCAACTAAGCAAATCAATTGGTCAATGATGCTAGTTTATCCCCTTAAAAACAACTCAAGTAACAAACAAGCTTAATTCTTTTGTTGGAGGTCATAAAACAATTGATATTCTAGGTTAGGATTGTGGGGATAGGTATAAAAAAAACTCACCATAGTCATTTTCATTTGAAACATAGAAGTTGTCATTTCTCATTTAAAAAAATCCAAGGCAAGGTGATACCATGAGGGGTCATATGCTAAGGGCTGGTCATTTTTTCTAGTCTCCTTGAGCCACCTAGTTCTTGTTTGACTACAAGCCTTGACTTATTGAGGCTAAGAGTCCCTTTCTCACACTTGAGAAAGGTAGCTTAGTGACCAAAATCAAGACTTATACCTAGGTGGCATTTATAGGTTGCATTTTCACCTAAGAAAGATAACATTGGATGTTGGAAAACACCACTAGTTCCATCAAGGCATGACCCCAATTACCTTCACTTTAACTGACTCCTTCATACCTTCATTGGTCATTTTCAGTGGATTCATACCCCATATATTGAGATATTTTGGAAGGCCCAATTACATTTGAGTGAAAGGATGTTAGAGTCATTAGACACAAACTTTTATTTTTTTTCAAAACCAATGTGTGAAACAATCCTCTTACATCAAAACATATGTCACAATTTAAAGCGAAATACATCAAAAAAAAAAATCACCATAGAAACATATATTTAATTTGTGCACATATTTGCTTCGATTAGATATCCATTTTATTAGTACTATTTTAGTGACCATCCACTTGAAAATCACAAACAATCAACATAGCTAGGAACCATTGAGAATCCTCTGTCACCTCAACATTTCTAATGGCTTAAGGGACTTCCTCTAGTGCCAAAAGGCATTCCTATTGTATTTGTTTCATTAGCTAGACCATAAAAAATCCCCTCGCCCTCACCTTTTGGAGAGGTGTGCTAGTATTGGCTATTATTATTTCATCCTTGTTTAGATTAGTTCCCTCTAGACCTCCTTCAAGGAGCTCATCCTTGTTAGATTTAGGTTTTCATCAAACATGCGCAATGGTAGGTGTAACCACCACCTCCACCACAATTGTCACCAAAATATTAGTCTCCTCATTTACCATATATGGCTAGTTTAAATCTCCTTTATTTTATGAATATCACCAATGATCCCATTTCACATGACCAAAATTGACAACCCATGCCAACCAAACTCCCTTTGGATATTCCAAAATTTGAGGGAAGATCATGTTGAGGAACCAACCAACCATATCATGAGATTTCATTCATGGTGCTCATTCAATAAAATAACATATGATACCATTAAAATTAGTTTATTCCAAAGAATGAATTCCAGACCATCGCTCATGTGGTACATTAATGATGCAGTAGGATCACATGCAAACTTTGTGTCATTAACAAAAAAATTCTTGGCATTTTTCTAGTTATCAGTCTATCATGACACATGATTGGAAATTCTTACTGATTTTTAGAAAGCAACTTCCACATGCATTGTGGATCACATCCATGAAGGGCGTTAAATACGTAGCTTCTGTACGATCGAAGTCAAAGAAAAAATTCTATTGGATTGGTTTTTTAAATCTCTCTTACCCTTAATCACCAATGACATATCCACCACCATGTCTGAGACAGGGGATAAGGCCATCCTCAAAGCAAAACATATGACCTCATCTATGCTTAGTTAGTGTATTTATACATGGTTATCTCCAATGACCTCCACCCTCACCCATTTAAATGAGAGACTACCACGACATCTCATTCATTTGAAAGACTGATAAGGTCAATGACCCACATCAACCACCCATATGGAAAACCATCCCGTTATGTCACCAATCATTATGGTGGAACCATAACTTCTTAGAGTGCTACTAGCACTTCATATCGGAATCATAACATGACTTACACTAGTCCATCCAATAGACAAGGTGGACTCAATCCATCACTCCCAGGGCCTGGCATGCCCCCCTTTGGCTAGCATTCTTTGTTGCACATGCAGGGACCCTCATGTAATAGTCAACACTATAGAATAGGTGGGTCCACATTATAGAACCTATACATTTTCCCCATAAGCAAATCCTTACTACCCATTATCTGGTCCTTCATCAACTGCACCATCATCCCTTACATAGCACACCAATGTTATAGTTTTTCAACCTTCGCCTGCTCAACAAATTCAAGCATTTGAAAATATGAAATTATTCAATCCCTCAAACTTAGAGAATAAGGGAAAGAAGAAGGGGAAAAACAAACAACACAATCCACCCCAAGTACTAGGCGGAAATTCCC
>JASDQU010102332.1:40350-71649 GCA_032191745.1 Picea mariana | reverse complement strand
CAACCATCAATATCATACCCACCAATGAGTCTTTCTCAAATAGGATGCCTTTCCTATAAGAATATCTACATGAACTCCATAGAGGTTCATCTCTAAACCTATAATGGACAATATGGTATGCCCCCTAACTTGATTCCAAACAATCCAAAAACCACCCAAATACCCATTAATGGTCACTTGATGATTCCATGCCCTAGCGGTGACCCCAAACCATGTGTACCAAAGCTTCCTATATGATGTACTACTCATGAACCTCATGTAAGGGCCACCCATAAGTACATAATCATTGATGATTTGGCTCAATACCTTGTAGCCATGTTGGTTCTAGAGTTCCTATAGACCTATCATTATTAAAGTAAGGCATTGCTATCAACATTGGGGGGAATTTTACCCTTATAATTCTAGATTAATAACCCTTTATTTGGATAATTACAATCCTAGGTGACCATCCCCTATGGTTTTCCAAATCCAGGTCTTAATCATGAACATTACCATCCATCGTTATATCATGGATGAGGGAGAATCTATTTGCATCATTTCCACCACAATATGGAAGAAGTTAGGCTACCGAGAGCTTACACCCTCAACCATTACCCTTAGGGATTATGACAGATGACCATCCCAACCAAAAGTCCTTTACCAAAATGTCCCCATTGAGTCGGTGGGAAAAAACATATTAATAGACATAGAGGTCGTAGATTTTGGTGTTGTTTATTAGAAAATTGAAATATTTAGAGAAGAAATTATAGAGTATAGCTATATTTATTGTATAAATGACAAATTAGAACAACAATATGCAAAAGAATAACTAGAATACCATATATAGTTACACCTTTATTATGAGGGAAATGTTCACTTGCCTCTTCGAGGGGAAACCTATAGAGGAGTATATTTTCGATTACAATATACTTTATAAGACATCTCATTACATTGCTTATACTTCTTTATATAGTTCTATATACCTTCTAAGAACTTTCTAGTAGAAAAAACCTTCTATTAAGCCTTCTTACAATTATTTCTTTCACACTACTACATGGGCCTTATTTACTAAAGATGGCCTCCATACATATAAACCTGTTTATCTACTAAAGGCTCACAAAATCCACTCCCTTCCACCCCCAGACAGATGGCCAAACTAAGGTCATCAATCAGAAGATCGTACATATCTTGCGCATGTAAAATTCTAAGCACCCTCACACATGGGATGAGAGTCTTCCCTATGTCTAGAATATCTACAACTGAACCCTACATAGCTCAACTAGACACATCCCCTTTCAGATGGGGTTGGGATTCCAACCATTGGGCTCCATGGATGTTGCACTACCCCTGGCGACCACCTCGGTCAACTCCTCCTCTGCTACACGAGAAGATGACAAAGCCACCTGGTTCATTGAGTGGATCTATCACATCCACCAACAGGTTCAGGATATTTTATAGAAGTCCAATGCCAAGTATAAGCAGTGCCATGATCAACATCGGGTACCACATAAGTTTCAGGTGGAAGACAAAGTTTGGTTGCACTTGTAGAAACAATGCCTTGCAGGGCCTCATAGGAAGCTTCGCCCACTCTGGTATGGGCCATACACCATCACCAAGGATGTGGGTGACAATTATTTTGTGCTCAACATTTCACCTTTCTTTAGCTTGCACCTAGTCTTCAACGTGGATCTCCTTCGAACATATTTCCCACCATTATTGGACACCTCAGAGATAGAAGAGCAGTTGAAACCAATAGAGCTCAACCTTGAATGCTTGCAACAATCATCCAGTGATCAGATTGTGGACACACAAATCAAGGGCACCTGACAGCAAAGGATCCATCTTTATCGAGTTGTCAAAGAAGAGTAGCTCCTGCAACAAGGCAAGTGGCTCACCCGGGGCCAAATTCAGCAGAAATTTCCTCATTTGTTGGGGTAACTCAACGCAATGGAGACCATTGCTTCCTAAGGAGAGAGGATTTATCCATATGTATTTTGGTGGCCTCCCACCTATTCCAACTTGTTTATTTTGGCAGTTTTGCAGTTTTGCATTTTTTTTCCTAGTTTTCAGGTCCCTGACTTGCGAGGCCTTTTTGAGGCCCTAAACAGGGTTTTTATGGCTCGCCACAATAAATCTTCACCATATATAGACATCAGAAAATTTATTCATCGGATAGACCTTTCCAACAGGCTATTGTGCGCCTAAAACGGAGATCGCATGCAAAAGTTACGACCCCGGGAAGTTGATATACTAACTTACCCAAACGGGGTCACACGACTTTTGGCACTTCATCTCTTAGGGTTAGGTTTTTGGATGTCTAGGGTTTTTTACATTCCTATTTATTGTAAAAATGCCTTCAAATCCTCATTGTAACGATCTTCTTTTGAATGAGCATAACTGTCACATCTCTTCTTAGAGACAAGCCGCCGCCATTCCAGCAAGCTTGTTTTCCGCTGCATTTTACAGTTTCAGCTTATTTCCTTATTGAATAGAAAACCAGTTTCATTGTATCTTTGTTATTCTGTGTTAAGCATATTTAATAATTTGTATTTATTTCATTATGCTCATAAAATCTAGATCAGTGGTATCAGAGTGGTCTACTCCTTGTTGTCTTAATGCATGTCCCCAACGAGGTCAAGCTACAAAGAATTGGGTCTCGAGCTCGTTTTTTCTGAGGACAAAATCTCTCCATGCCCAAACGACCTCTCATGGCAGAAAAAAAGAAATATGATGGGACAGGAGATCCTTTCAAAATGTTGCTTGAGGAATCCCTCATGCAATGGAGGAATGAGATGATGGATAGTTTTGTGTAAATCCTTTGGCAGCTACCAACAGGGGACGCATCTTCCTCGAGCAGAGGCGTCGCCCCCTTCAAGGTACAAATCAACTTCGATATTCCTATATTTGAACATCAGGTAGACGCAGATGTTGTAGACAAGTGGTTGAATCTACTAGAAGGGTATTTTTTTGTCCATAACTTTTCAAATAAAGAAAAAAATACTTTTGCGCTCCTCAAAGGTGTTCCCCATGTCAAATATTGGTGGGAAACTTTCTGTGAGCAAAAGGAAACAAAGGAACCCTCATTATTTACAGTAGCGACTACCTGGGAATCCTTCAGGGATGTTATTAAGTAAAAATACCACCCTGTCGGAAGTCATGATGTAAACCAAATGGACCACACTGCGGCAATGCCAGATTTCAAAAATATCTTCCATACTCTACGCACTAAGCCGGGTATCAAATATTCAGTGCGACATCTGGTGATAAAGTATCGTTGTGCTCTACATAGATACATATAGACATAAATGGAATTTATGGACATCTTTTCCTTGGGCACGGCATATCAATATGCCTTCGAAATCGAGTAGAAGCTCAAACAAAAGATGCAACAATTTGGGTCGGGGAACCCCTCACAGCAAAAACAAGGAAAGGGAGGCCCCAACCTACAGAACAATGGACAGAGAAAAGATAGACAGTATCAGCACAACCAGTCCAAGACAGAAGCAAATAATCACACTGGAAAGACAAAGAAGGATATCATGAAGTGGTGTGACTTCCATAAGAGCCATTGGCATAACACTATTGATTGCTGCTCAAAGTAGTCATTGGTGGCCAAAGTGAAATCCCCTGAATCAGATGTGGGTTCTGAATCTGAGTCAGAAACATGGATCATTAATGTAGAACCGATTGCCACCATTTCTACCACCAAGCTCCAACATGGTGAACCAGATGAGCCAGAAGAAGGAGAGCACATTTTCCATTCGCAGATGTGGGTCAAAGGCACCCCATGCACTTCATCGTTGATAGCGGTAGCTAGAAGAACCTCATCTCAACAGAGGTCATCAAGCGATTGGCCCTGTCGACAACGTTGCACTCGTATCCCTACACCATTGGATGGCTCCACCAAGGAAGCAATATTTGCGTTAGCCAACAATGTTGACTATCTTACGACATCAAGCCCTTCAAAGAGAAGGTATGGTGTGATGTTTCTCCTCTCGAATTTTGTAATGTTCTTTTGGGCCAACCTTATTTATGGAAACATCATGTTTTATATGAGTCTAGGCCTCGTAGTGTTATTATTATAGGCCTTGTAGTGTTATTATTACTTTGAATAGGAAATTGTACAGGGTACTTGAGGCAGTCCCTCCTAGTGTTATATCCTTGATCTCTGCCAAGCAATAAAGGAAGGTCATCTCTCAGACCAGAAAATTTTTCTTCTCCATGATTCACTCTTAGAGTAAGCAAAAGATCGCAACCACATCCAGGGCCTCTGCGGTAGATCTCTCCACACAACAAAAGCAAGTGGATAAGGTTCTGGAAGAATACTCAGATATCTTCTCCTCTCCTACCGGGGTATCTCTGCACTATCAGGTCAAGCATCCCATCGATCTGACCCTAGGCACACCGCTACCCAATGGGTCGGTGTACCGCCACTCTCTATTAGAAAATGAGGAGATTAAGAGGTAGATCCAAGAACTACTCTATAAGGGTCACATCCATCCCAGCTCATCACCTTGTGGGAGCCCAATCATACCAGTGCTGAAGAAAGACAGGATCTGGCGACTCAACATTGATTACCAGGCTCTGAATAAAATCACAGTCTGGAACCGGTACCCGATTCCCCGAATCGACGACCTCCTTGATCAGCTCACGGGGGACAAATACTTCAGTAAGATTGATCTAAATTATAGCCACCACCAGGTCCCAATAGAACAGACAGATGTATGAAAGACTGCCTTCAAGTCAAAAGAAGATATTTTGGAATGGTTGGTCATACCCTTTGGTTTGACAAATGCTCCAGCAAATTTTATGAGGATGATGGACAATATCCTGTGACCTTTCACCAGTGCTTTTGTAGTGGTGTATCTAGATGACATCCTCATCTATAGCAAGACTTGGGTAGAACACTTCCATCATATTCAGCAGGTTCTTAACACCCTGTGGCAGCACAAACTATATGCAAACTTGGAAACATTCTCCTTCAGCATGGACAGGGTCCATTACTTAGGCTACATCGTTGATCAACATGGTGTGCATGTGAATCTAGCCAAGATCCAGGTCATCTGTGACTACCCAGCCCCAACCACACTCACTGAGCTTCAGAGATTCTTGGGCCTCGCCAATTTCTATCGCAGGTTCGTGTTGGGATTCTCTCATATCGCATGGGCCCTCAACAAAGTAACTAGGGGTGGAAGTAAGGAAAAATGTGTGTGGGGCTTGTCCCAACAACAAGACTTCGATTACTTGGAGCAGTGTTTGTGCTCATCCCTAGTACTTTCATTATTAGACCTACAACATCCCTTTGATATTGAGACAGATGCTTCAGACTATGTTGTGGGMATCATTCTCACTCAACGCGGCCACCCCGTGGAGTATCATAGTGAGACATTGCCAGATGTTGTTGGTAAGTACCCTACTTATGACAAATAAATGTACTCCATTGTGCAAGCCTGCCATCAGTGGAGACATTAAATTCTGGGGAAGGAGACATTCATCCACATCRATCACAAGCCACTACAGTTCATGCAAACCGAAGGAAAATTGCAAAATGACCGCCATCAGAAGTGGTCCACATACTTACAGTAGTTCCACCTCAACATCAAGTACAAAACAAGAAGTACCAACAGATTTTTTGATTGCCTCAGATGACCTCCATTCGCGGCACTCACCTCGGTGCTAGACTCTTACGGCCATGAGACCTCCGGATGGCCCCACCTCGATAAGACAGAACCCGACTTCTCCACCACCTACCAAATGTTGGGAGCAAACTCAGTGCTCACTAATTTCCATATTCAAGATGGGTTGTTGTGTTGTCTGGAAAATATCTGTGTTCTATCAAACGAGCGCATGAATATGATTTTGGAATCTCACTACAGTTGGGTGGCATGACACTTTGGTGTCGAAAATATAGTGGCAGTGTTGCCGAAACATTTCTATTGGCCGAAACTTCGACGGGATGTTGACAATTATATCAGGTCCTGTATAGCCTGTGCTATTTCCAAACTAACCACTAAGAAATAGGGCATGTACACCCCTCTACCTACTCCTGACAATCCATGGGAATCCATCTCAATGGACTACATGTCGGGCCTCCCATCCACCAAGAGGGGCAAAGACTGTGTTTTTGTGGTTGTTGATTGCTTTTCCAACATGGCGATTATGGCCGCCTGCAATAAGAACATCACTGTTGAGGCCACTGCTAAGCTCTTATTTGAACGTGTCTGGGTACAATTTGGGATCGCACAAACCATTGTATTAGATCAAGACAGTCAGTTCCTCTGCACATTTTGGTTGAGCCTCTGGTCACTGCTGGATACCAAGCTCCCAAAATCCACTGCCTTCCACCCCCAGATAGATGGCCAAACTGAGGTCATCAATCGGATGATCGTACATATCCTATGCATGTACAACTCCAAGCACCCCCACACATGGGATGAGAGTCTTCTCTATGTCTAACGTAGCTACAATCTAGCCCTACATAGCTCAACTGGACACAACGCCTTTCAGGTGCAGTTGGGATTAAACAATTGTGCCCCATGGATGTTTCACTACCCCTAGTGACCACCTCGACCGACTCATCATGTGATCCACTAGAAGATGAAAAAGCCACCTGATTCATTGAATGGATCCAGTACATCCGCCAACAGGTTCAGGATATTTTGCAAAAGTCCAATGCCAAGTACAAGCAGCGCCATGATCAACTTCGGGTGCCACATAAGTTTCAAGTGGGACACAAAGTTTGGTTGCACTTGTAGAAAGAATGCCTTACAGGGTCCCATTGAAAGCTTCGCCCACTCCGATATGGGCCATACACCATCACCAAGGATGTGGGTGACAATGGTTTTACGATCAGCATTCCCCCTTTCCTTGGCCTGCACCCAGTCTTCAACGTGGCTCTCCTTCAACCATATTTCCACCCAGTCTTGTAAAAATGTCTTCAGATCCTCATTGTAATGATCTTCTTGCAAATGAGCGGAGTCATCACATCTCTTTTCAGAGACAAGCTGCCACCATTCCAGCAAGCTTGTTTTCCACTACATTTTATAGTTTCAGCTTATTTCCTTATTGAATAGAAAACCCGTTTTACTATATCTTTCTTATTATGTATTAAGAATATTATAATAATATGTACTCATTTCATTCTACTCATAAAATATGGATCAGTGGTGTCAGAGCGGTCTTCTCCTTTTCATATTAATGCATGTCCCCAACAAGGTCAGGGTATACAGAATTGGGTCTCGAGATTTTTTCTCTTGAGGACAAAATCTCTTGCACGCCCAAATGACCTCTCATGGCAAGAGAAAAGAAAGATGAAGGGATAGGAGATCCTTTCAAAATGTTTCTTGAGGAATCCCTCACGCAACATAAGAACGAGATGATGGATAGTTTCGCATAAATCCTTCAATGACTACCAACAGGCAATGCATCTTCCTCGAGCAGAGGCACCGCCCTCTGCAAGGTACAAATCAAATTCGATATTTCTATATTTGAAGGTCAAATAGACGCAGATGTTGTAGACAAGTGGTTGAATCTACTAGAAGGATATTTTTATGTCCATAACTTTTCAAATAGAGAAAAATTTACTTTTGTGCTCCTCAAAGCTGTCCCCATGTCAAAGATTGGTGGGAAACTTTCTATGAGCAAAAGGAAACATAGGATACCTCATTATTTACAGTTGTGACCACCTAGGAATCATTCAGGGATGCTATTAAGAAACAATACTACCATGTCGGAAGTTATGACGAATTCTATACCAAATGGACCACACTACATTAAGAAAGAGACCAAGCAGTGTCAGATTTCACAAATATCTTCCTTACTCTCCGCACCAAGCTAGGTATCAAATATTCAGAGCGACATTTGGTTCTCAAGTATCGAGTTGCTCTGCATAGATACATCCAAACCAAAATTGAATTTCTGGACATCTCGTCCTTGGGCATGGCATATCGATATGTCGTCAAAATCGAGCAGAAACACAAACAAAAGATGCGACAATTTGGGCCTGGGAACCGCTCACGGCAAAAACCAGGAAAGGGAAACCCCAACCTACATAACAAAGGAAAAAGAAAATATGGATAGTATTAAGACAACCAGTCCAAGCCGCAATCAAAGAAGGACACCAAAAATACAAAGAAGGATACTGGGAAATGGTGCGACTTCCATAAGAACCCTTGGCATAACAATGTTGATTGCCGCTCAAAGAAGTTGATTGTGGCCGAAGTGAAATCATGCGAATCAGATGCGGGTTCTGATTCTAATTCAGAACTAGAAATGGGAAGATGGATCATTGATGCAGAACCAAGTGCCACCTTTGCTACCACCAAGCTCCAGCATGGTGAACCAGATGAGCCAGAAGAAGACGAGCGCCTTTTCCATTCGCAAATGTGGGTAAAAGGAACCCCACTGCACTTCATTGTTGATAGTGGTAGCCAGAAGAACCTCATCTCAGTAGAGGTCATCAAGTGGTTGGCCCTGCCGACAACGCTGCACTCGTAACCCTACACCATTATATGGCTCTACCAAAGAAGCAATCTCTACGTCAGCCAACAATGTCGACTGTCATACAACATCAAGCCCTTCAAAGATGAGGTATTGTGTGATGTTGCTCCCCTCAAAGTTTGTAATGTTCTTTTGGGCCAACCTTATTTATGGAAACGTCATGCTTTATATAAGTCTAGGCCTCGTAGTGTTATTATTACTTTCAACAGGAAATTTTACAGGATACCTGAGGTAGTCCCTCCTAATGTTATTTCCTTGATCTCTACCAAGAAATGCAAGACGGTCATCTCTCAGACCGGTAAATTCGTCTTCTTTGTGATTCTTTCTCAAAGTAAGAAAAATATCACAGCCACATCCAAGGCCTCCACAACCTTATCCACAAAACAGAAGCAAGTGGATAAGGTCCTGGAAGAATACTCAAATATCTTCTCCTCTCCTACCGAGGTACCTCTGCACTGCCAGGTCAAGAATTCCATCGATCTGACCCTAGGCACACCGCTACCCAATGGGTCAGTCTACCTCCCCTCTCTGTTAGAAAACGAGGAGATCAAGAAGAAAATCCAAGAACTTCTCCACAAGGGGCACATCCGTCCTATCTCATCGCCTTGTTGGAGCCCAATAGTACCAGTGCAGAAGAAAGATGGGACCTGGAAAATCTGCATTGATTATCGGGCTCTGAATAAAATCATAGTCTGGAACTGGTACCTAATTCCTCGAATCGACGACCTCCTTGATCAGCTCACGGGGGCCAAATACTTCAGTAATATTGATTTGAATTCTGGCTACCACCACATCCCAATAGAAAACATAGATGTATGGAAGACTGCATTCAAGTCAAAAGAAGGTCTTTTTGAATGGTTGGTCATGCCCTTTGGTTTGACAAATACTCCAACAAATTTTATCAGGATGATGTACGATATCCTGTGACCTTTCACCAGTACTTTTGTAGTGGTGTTTCTAGATGACATCCTCATCTACATCAAGACTTGGGTGGAACACTTGTATAATATTTTGCAGGTTCTGCACACCCTGTGACAGCACAAACTATATGCAACCTTGGAAAAATGCTCCTTTGGCATGGACAACGTCCATTAATTAGGCTAATTCATTGATCAGCATAGTGTGCATGTGGATCCAGCCAAGATCTGGGTCATCTGTAAATTTCCATACCCAACCACACTCACTGAGCTTCGGATCTTCTTGGGCCTCACCAATTTCTATCGCATGTTCGTGTTGGGATTCTCTCATATCACGTGGGCCCTTAGCCAAGTAACCAAAGGTGGCGGTAAGGAAAAATTTGTGTGGGGCCTGTCCCAACAACAATCCTTTGATGACTTCAAGAAGTGTGTGTGCTCATCCCCAGTACTTTCATTACCGGACCTGCAACATCCCTTTGAGATCGAGACAGATGCTTCAGACTATGATGTCGGCATCGTTCTCACTCAACATGGCCACCCCATGGCATATCATAGTGAGACAATGTCAGATGTTGTCCGTAAGTACCCTACTTATGACAAAGAAATGTACTCCATTGTGAAAGCCTGCCTCCAGTGGAGACATTACATTTTTGGGAAGGAAATAGTCATCCACACTGATCATAAGCCACTACAGTTCATGTCAACCCAAGAAAAATTGCAGAATGATCGCCATCAAAAGTGGTGCACATACTTACAGCAGTTCCACCTCAACATCAAGTATAAAATAGGAAGTACCAACTAAGTTGTTGATTGTCTTAGCCGACCTCCAGTCGCAGCCCTCACCATGGTGCTAGACTCTTGCGGCCATGAGACCTTCGGATGGCCCCACCTCTATAAGTCAAACCCTGACTTCTCCACCACCTACTAAATGTTGGGAGCAAACTCAGTGGTCACTAATTTCCATCTTTAGGATGGGTTGTTGTGTCATCTGGGCCATATCTATGTTCCATCAAGCTAGCATGCGAAGCTTATTTGGGAAGCTCACTACAGTCGGGTGGCAGAACACTTTGGCATCAAAAAGACAGTGGCAGTGATGCAAAAACATTTCTACTTGTCGAAACTTCGATAGGATGTCGGCAAGTATATCACGTCCTACACTGCCTGCACTATTTCCAAACTGACCACTAAGAAACAGGGCATGTACACCCCTCTACCTACTCCTGACAAGCTGTGGGAATCCATCTCAGTGGACTACATGTCGGGCCTCCCGTCCACCAAGGATGGCAATGACTATGTTTTTTGGTTGTTGATTGTTTTTCCAAGATGGCGATTTTGGCTGCATGCAAGAAGAACATCACTGCAGAGGCCACTGCCAAGCTCTTCTTTGAACCCGTCTGGGTACACTTTGGGATCCCACAAGCCATTGTCTTAGATCAGTACGGTCAGTTCCTCATCACATTATGGTCTAGCCTTTGGTCACTACTAGATACCAAGCTCACAAAATCCACTGCCTTCCACCCCTAGAAAGATGGCCAAACTGAGGTCGTCAATCAGATGATTGTACATATCCTATGCATGTAAAATTCCTAGCACCCCCGAACATGGGATGAGATTATTCCTTGTGTTCATCATAGCTACAGTTGAGCCCTACATATCTCAACTGGCCACAACCCCTTTCAGGTGGGGTTGGGATTCCAACCATTGGGCCCCTTGGATGTTGCACAACCCTTGGTGACCACCTCGTCCTACTCATCCCCTGCTCCACCAGAAGTTGACAAAGCCACCCAGTTCATTGAGTAGATCTAGCACATCTACCAACAGGTTCAATATATTTTACAGAAGTCAAATGCCAAGTACAAGCAGCGCCATGATCAACACCAAGTGCCACATAAGTTTCAGGTGGGCGACAAAGTTTTGTTGCACTTGCAGAAAGAATGCCTTACAGGGCCCCATAGAAAGCTTCGCCCACTCCGTTATGGGCCATACACCATCACCAAGTATGTGGGTGACAATGATTTTTCACTCAACATTCCCCCTTTCCTTGGCCTGCACCCAGTCTTCAACGTGGCTCTCCTTCGGCCATATTTCCCACCATTATTGGACACCTCAGACATAGAAGAGTAGTTGACACCAACATAGCTCAACCCTCACTGCATGCAATAGGCATCCAATGATCATATTTTGGACAAACAAATCAAGGGCACCCGATAGAAAAGGATCCAGCTTTATCGAGCTATCAATGCAGGGAAGTTCATGCACCAAGGCAAGTGACTCACTCGAGGTCAAATTCAACAAAAAATTCCTCGTCTGATGGGGGAACTCAACGCAATGGATACCATTGATTCCTAAGGTGGTACGATTTATCCAAGTGGATTTTGGTGTCCTCCCACCTATTCCACCTGGTTCATTTTGGCATTTTTCTAGTTTGGCAGTTTTTTTCCTACTTTTCGGGTCCCTGACTTGCGGGGTCGTTTTGAGGCCCTAAACAACATTTTTAGGGATCACCACAATAAAAACACCCTATGATAGATAGCAGCAAAATGTATAGTCCTTAGATATACCTTTCTAATGGGATATCGTGCGCCTAAAACGGAGATCTTATGAAAAAGTTACAACCCAAGGAAGTTGATGTACTAACTTACCCAAACGGGGCCCATGTGACTTTTGGTGCTTCATCTCCTAGGGTTAGATTTTTGGATGTCTAGGGTTTTGGGTATTCTTGTTTATTGTAAAAAGGCCTTCATATCCTCATTGTAATGATATTCTTGCAAATGAGTGCAGGCGTCACATCTCTTCTCAGAGACAAGCCGCCACCATTCCAGCAAGCTTGTTTTTCGCTGCATTTTATAGTTTCAGCTTATTTCCTTATTGAATAGAAAACCAATTTTATTGTATCTATATTATTATGTGTGAAGCATATTTTTATAATCTGTGTTCATTTCGTTCTTCTCATAAAATATGGATCAGTGGTATCAGAGTGGTCTTCTCCTTGTTGTCTTAATGCATGTCCCCAACGAGGCTAGGGTACAAAGAATTGGATCTCGAGATTGCTTCTCTTGAGGAAAAAAGATCTCACATGCCCAAACGACCTCTCATGGCAAGAGAAAATAAGGATGACAGGACAAGAGATCCTTTCAAAAAAAATCTTGAGGAATCCCTCACGCAACAGAGGAACGACATGATGGATAGTTGTGCGTAAATCCTTCGATGGCTACCAACAGGTGACGCATGTTCCTCGAGTGGAGGCGTCGCCCCCTTCAAGATACGAATCAACTTTGATATTCTTATATTTGAAGGTCAGATAGACGCAGATGCTGTAAACAAGTGGTTGAATCTACTAGAAGGGTATTTTTTTGTCAATAACTTTTCAAGCAGAGAAAAAATCAGTTTTGCGCTCCTCAAGTCGTTCCCCATGTCAAAGATTGGTGGGAAACTTTCTGTGAGCAAAAGGAAACAGAGGAACCCTCATTATTTACAGTCACGACCACCTGGGAATCTTTCAGGGATGTTATTAAGGATCAATACTACCATGTCAGAAGTTATGACGAATTGTATACCAAATGGACCACACTGCGGCAAGAAAGAGATCAAGCAGTGCCAGATTTCACAAATATCTTCCATACCCTTCGCACCAAACTAGGTATCAAAAATTTAGAGTGATATATGGTCCTCAAGTATCACGATGCTCTGCATAGATACATCCAAACTGAAAAGGAATTTCTATACATCTCGTCCTTGGGCACGGCCTATCAATATGTCCTCAAAATCAAGCAGAAGCTCAAATAAAAGACCCAACAATTTGGGTTTGGGAACCCATCGCAGAAAAAATATGGACAATATCAGGACAACCAATCCAAGCCACAAGCAAAGATTGACACTGAAAAGACAAAGAAGGATACCGGGAACTTGTGTGACTTCCATAAGAGCCCTTGGCATAACACTGTTGATTGTCGCTTAAAGCAGTCACTGGTGGACGAAGTGAAATCCTCTTAATAAGATGCGGATTATGAATCTAAGTCAGAACTAGAAATGGGAAGATGGATCATTGACGTGGAACCAAGTTCCACCGTTTCTACCACCAAGCTCCATTTTGGTGAACCAGACGAGCTAGAATAAGGCGAGCGCCTTTTCCATTCGCAGATGTGGGTAAAAGGCACCCTACTCCACTTTAGCGTTGATAGCGGTAGCCAGAAGAACCTCATCTCAGAAGAGGTCGTCAAGCGGCTGGCCCTGCCGAAAACCCCACACTTGCATCCCTATACCATTGGATGTCTCTGCCAAGGAAGTGATCTCTACGTCAGCCAACAATGTCAATTGTCGTACGACATCAAGCCCTTCAAAGATGAGGTAGTGTGTGATATTGCTCCTCTCAAAGTTTGTAATGTTCTTTTGGGCCAACCTTATTTATGGAAACTTTACGTTGTATATGAGTCTAGGCCTCGTAGTGTTATTATTACTTTGAATAGGAAATTTTACAAGATACTTGAGGTAGTCCCTCCTACTATTATTTCCTTGATATTTTCCAAGAAATGTAGGAAGGTCATCTCTCAGACCAGGAAATTTGTCTTCTTCGTGATTCGCTCTTAGAGTAAGCGAAATATCGTAGCCACATCCAAAGCCTCCATGACCAATCTCTCCACACAATAGAAGCAAGTGGATAGGGTCATGGAATAATACTCAGATATCTTCTCCTCTCTTATCGGGGTACCTCTACACTGCCAGGTCAAGCATCCCATCGATCTGACCCCAGGCGCATCACTACACAATGGATCGGTCTACCATCACTCTCTGTTAGAAAATGAGGAGATCAAGAGATAGATCCAAGAACTTCTCTACAAGGGGAACATCCATCCCATCTCATTACCTTTTGGGAGCCCAATCATACTGGTGCGGAAGAAAGACAAGACCTGGCGACTCCGCATTGATTCTCGGGCCCTGAACAAAATCACAGTCCGGAACCGGTACCCAATTCCCCGAATCTTTGACCTCCTTGATCATCTCACAAGGGCCAAATACTTCAATAAGATTGATCTAAAGTCTGGCTACCACCAGGTCCCAATAGAAGAGACAGATGAATGGAAGACCCCCTTCAAGTCAAAATAAGGTCTTTTTGAATGGTTGGTCATGCCCTTTGGTTTGAAAAATGGTACAGGAACTTTTATGAGGAAGATGGATGATATCCTACAACCTTTCACTAGTACTTTTGTAGTGGTGTATCTAGATGACATCCTCATCTACAACAAGACTTGGGAAGAACACTTGCAGCATATTCAGCAGGTTTTGCACAAAATGCGACAGCACAAACTATATGAAAACTTGGAAAAATGCTCCTTCGACATAGACAGGGTCCATTAATTAGGCTACATTGTTGATCAACATGGTGTGCATGTGGATCCAGCCAATATCTAGCTCATCTGTGACTGGCCATCCCCAACCACACTCATTGAGCTTCGGAGCTTCTTGGGCCTCGCCAATTTCTATCGCAGGTTTGTGTTGGGATTCTCTCATATCGCATGGGCCCCCAGCCATTTAACCAGGGATGGCGGTAAGGAAATTTTTTTGTGGGGCCTGTCCAACTAAGAAACCTTCGACGATTTGAAATAGTGTTTGTGCTCATCCGTAGTACTTTCATTACCATACCTACAACATCCCTTTGAGATGGAGACAGATACTTTAGACTATGTTGTGGGGGTCATTCTCACTCAACACAGCCACCCTGTGGTGTATCATAGTGAGGAACTTTCAGGTGTTGTCTGTAAGTACCCTACTTATGACAAAGAAATGTACTTCATTGTGCAAGCCTGCCACCAGTGGAGACATTACATTATGGGGAAGGAGACAGTCATCCACATTGATCATAAGCCACTATAGTTCATGCAGACCCAAGGCAAATTGCAAAATGACCGCCATCAGAAGTGGTGCACATACTTACAGCAATTCCACCTCAACATCAAGTATAAAACAAGAAGTACCAACCGAGTTGTTGATTTCCTTAGCCGACCTCCATCCGTGACACTCACCACATTGATAGACTCTTGCAGCCATGAGACCTCCGGATGGCCCCACCTCTATGAGACATACCCTGACTTCTCCACCACCTACTAAATGTTGGGAGCAAACTCAGTAGTCGTTAATTTCCATCTTCGGGAGGGGCTATGGTTTTGTTTGTTCCATCTCTATGTTCCATCAAGCGAGCGCGCGAAGCTTATTTGGTAAACTCACTACAATCGGGTGGCAGGACACTTTGGCGTCGAAAAGACAGTGGAAGCATTGCAGAAACATTTCTACTAGCCCAAACTTTGACATGATGTCGGCAAGTATATCAGGTCTTGCATCGTCTGCGCTATTTCCAAACCAACCACTAAGAAACGGGGCATGTACACCCCTCTACCTACTTCTGACAAGCCATGGGAATCCTTCTCAATGGACTACATTTCAGTCCACCTGACTGTCAGCGCTCTGTAAATTTCGTTTGGCTGAGAAAACGAATGACAAAAGCAACCTACAAATCAACTTTGAGGTTGGAAAATAGCCTTTCCTACCTGGAGAGGGCTCTCTCTGAGACTTTGTCTCTGTACAAGTTATGGCTTTAAATTGTCGGTTAGATTTAACACTTTCTTACAATATTTTTGGTTCCATTGGCGAAAGAAAGAAAGACCTCGAGCTATGGAGTCAATTTAAGAAAATGACAGAAACAAATGACTTAATGACCGAACATGAGAGGATAAAGGCTAAGTAGGAAACAGTCTTTCAATCAAAAATAATTGTGTGTGGTGAGAGAAAAACACATGAAGAAACTCGGAGCACCGCTAAGGATGAATTCGAAGTTCACTTAGAAGAAACACAATCATCTAAATGGCGTGAATCTAGAGCACTGCACTATGAATTCTAAATTCGAATCACGTTCTGATTTAAACAAAATATAGATATGAATATAAAGAACACAGGAAATCACGTACGTAAAGAGAGAGTACAATACATCAAATTGATACCATTAGAATATTTTCGTCAAAGCTTTGGGACCTTTGCATTAAGTTTCAATCGAGTTCGAAAGCTACATTCAATAGTGATTGTCTACATTGTTTTCCCAACCAACTTGGATTACATTGAAAAGATGAAATATTTAGACAAGGGTGTGTCGCTCGAGCTACCTTGCTCTCTAACTACTATCCCTAGAAATTAGGCTCTGAATATTCTCTACTAGATGACTCTTTGTATGGCACTTTACTAAAAATAGAAACTGACTGAACTCRATCGCACAATAACCGACTTCTTTTCCATGACAGTTTGGCTATCAGTAAGGTTTCATTATTAGGGAGTGGTGTGTCAATGTTTCTCCTTTGACARGATATCTGGACGGTTGAGTGCTCTATCAGACTCCTACCACCCATTGTAACAACCTTGATCTCTGTTGCGCGATCATTTGTTGGAGTGTGCATGTGGCAAGTAACCACGGACTGTCACMGGTGGTTCYAAGATGACAACACCAGCTAAGAGACAACACCTTTCTTCAAAATGTCACGTGTCCAACGTACACCTGTCCTTTGTAATAGATGGATCTCCAATGTTGCACGTCGTATGATCGCCACGCGAGTACCTGTCAGAGTCCCTACTTCCTAGTGGAAAACAAGACAGAGGGAGACAAAATCCATGCCACGTTTGAGAAGACAAAAACGGAGTTGGTCGATCATGCTTTTGGCCTTGTTTATAGTTTTGATATCCGAAGTGTTCTCTTGAGAGACCAGTTTCACCTTTTCAGATTCAGTACTTGTATTTGCAGAACCACGTTCACTTTCAGCCTCTTCTACACATTGGCCAGAACCGCACAAACATTTTCTAGGGTCAGTCCACATTCCTTGAATTGCTTTTCATTTCTTTCTTCTAACATCCTCTGTGCTTCGCGTAGCTGGATGATTATGTATTGTGATTCCTTGAGCTGCCTCTTGAGCCAAATCACATCTCTCTCTCGGCCCTATGAAGCTGATGCCTCAAGGGTATTCATTGCTAACTATTGTCTCAGTTCAATGTTCTCTCAGTATACCTCAGCGATATCAAGTTGCACTTGCTTTAGCCACTGCGACGGTTTGCGAATATATGTGCCTTCAGTGTTTGTCCTTCTCCTTTTTCTGTAGGTTTCTTGACTCAGACCTTCGACAAGTTCCAGCCGAATGGCATGCATGAGTAACTCTTCGGCATCCAACTTTGCACGCAGCTCGCTCGAGACTTGGGCATCCCCAATCTCTTTCTTCTTCCTTGGCCTGCCCCTCTTCTAGGGTATCGACTGTTGGGGAGATGAGGCTTCCAATGTGTTTCCTTCCTCCGCAACCCTTCATATTTCTACCTCCATGTAGTGGGATGTTACTTTTCCCGCGGATGAAAAAGAATCTCCTTTGGGGTCCCTGGAGATGTCGGTTGTGGGCAGAAACGAATCCTAGTTTTTGCCCAATCGCCTCAACTATTAGTAATTTGATTAGTAAGATGTGCGATAGTTTCTTCTTTGGCTGGTTTGCTTCCGTTTGGACCTTGTCTGACATTTCTCAGAGGCTTTGTTGCAAGAAGAATGACAGGTTCAATAGTCTCCTTCCTATGAAATGCATCAACAATTTGATGTGATGTGGGTGTATTCTATCACACCTCCCTTCATAGGTGAAATATTTTCTAATTACCCTCAGGAGCTTCCAAAAGGGGTCCTGCAGATATCTACTTGGAACGCTCGCTTTGACTTTCTCATTTAAATAGTCTGGTTTGATGAACTCCTCATAGCATAGTGCATCCAAATGCATGCCTATAGACCACCTTTCACCATGCGGAGGGATCTTCATTACGGATGACAGAGTTTCCTCTGTTACCTAGAAAGTGATTCCTGCAATTACTGTGGAGCCCATTGAAACTGAGCGCGAATAGTTCCGCCAGTTTCATGTTGAATCCTTTGATTTTCCTACAAAATACCATGCATTCGACCTGTTCAAAAGATGCTATGACATCTGGATCTTCATTTACCAACATCAAGTTTTGAGGTTCGGGCCCCACATTTCTTCTATTTCGTGCACCTTTCCTTATGTTATGGGATGTTTCCATGGTGCATTGCATACTTGTTCTGCACACAATGAATTTATCACGGATCCAAGGCGGTAATCTTGCTTGATCCTACTCTGTGATGCAGCTGAAGGAAATAGACTTTCTAGCCATGATAAATTTAGGGCTTGCGGGAATAATTACATATAGTGCATAAACTTGGCTAGTGAACAGAATACATGCAGAGAAACCAGAATTTATAACTGGGTGAGTGAGAGATGGAATCATGCCAGAGGACACTGAATCCATGGTGACTTGAGGTTTCGAAGAAAGCCGAATATTTTTGCATCACATTAGCGCGACAGGTACACTTTGGGGCATGCAAAGTACAATTGAAAAGAGCTGCAGAGTATACATGATATGAGCACCATTATTTTTCATTCTTTCTGACTTCATAATGAGATTTTGATGGTCATTGTGCCTACCGATGTGACTTATATTTAACAACTTGCCCCGACCTTTGGCACATAAAACCTTTTCTTCTGATAGGACATGACTCTTTGGGAAAATACCTTTACCACTTATACATCCTTTGATTATGACATCCCTTCCCGACTCCAAGGGCCAACTGACCACTTGTTGACTTCAACCCATTCATTGTTAGGTACCTGGCCTCACATGCTTTGAAACAYAGACCGTGACTCGACTAAGACTGACTCTAACTGAAAAAATGATGGCGCTAACAGATGGATCCAATGGGGATGCTATCCTCCTAGTGTGGTGGCAAAGAGMAACAGACCAGGTGCCTGACCATTGGGCCTTATTCAACTTCTATACTCTGAAACAACGGAAAAGAAAAACACAAACTAGACCTTCTTGACATATTTTCGACCAAACTCAGCATAAAATTAGGGCCTTCACTCCAAGTTTCAATTTTTTTCCGACATACTGACTCGAAATGCCTTCTTTGAAAACAAAAATGAAACAACTATTTACAATGTCATGGAAAAAATGAAACATACCTTATTGAACCAAATGGTGTTTGAGGAACCTTCCATTCACAAGCCCTCCGCCAGTGGATTCTTCGTTAATCTCTTCTAATAGATATGCATTGTTCCCATGGTATGCACCAATTCTGAAAGGTCTTGTCCAACAATGATCGAATTTTCCATGTTTTCCCTTATCTTCGTTCCTCGCATCCCACTTTAGCACCAGATCCTCCACCTGGAATTCCTCCTGTTTMGAGTACTTATCAAAAAAATTCTTCATCCTGTCTTAGCGAAGTAGTGATCGGTTGTAAACCTGCTCCCTCATCTATTGTGCATGAATCAACTGATTTATTCTTCTCTGAGTTTTTTCTGGCTCGGCCTCTTGTTCTTGTAGTAACTTCCTGACTAGAAATCATAGTGAGGTGGGGAAAACTGCAACTGCGCCATATACGATTTGGTATGGCGATGTCGAGATTGACTTTTTGGTAGTGAATATGTCCACCCATGGCATGTAAATGAGTTTCTTATGCCAGGCCTTTTTGTTGTCCTGTAGGAGTCTTTTAATGATCTTGGTTAAGCTTTTATTTGACGACTCTGCTAACCTATTACCCTGTGGGTAATACGTTGTAGAGTGTCCCAGGATTATATTGTAATCCTTGCAAAAATTCTCCATTTTCTTGGACTTAAATGCGGTCGTGTTATCCATGATGATCTTGATAGGGCACTCAAACCTAGATAGGATGTTGGTCTCTAGAAACTGAATGATGACCGTGTTGGTATCCTACTTCGTTGGAATTGCTTCGATCCATTTTGTGAAGTAATCCATAGCCATAAGTATCCATCTGTGTTGTGCCAAGGATGGAGAATGAATATCTCCTATAGATTCCAGGCCCCATTGCATGAACAACGCTTCGACCAAGATCGATTTCAGTAGCATGGGTTGCATCTTTCTCCTTCCATCGAAGATCTGGCACTCATGGCAACTAGAAACTTCTTTGTATACATCTAGGAAGATGTTGGGTCAATAGTAACATGCCCTTAGAATTTTATACCAGGTGGTTTTCCTGTAGTGATGTCCTTCGCAGTCACCTTTGTAGAATTATCTAATAGCTCATTCTACGTCATCTTCTAGTAAGCAACTCAGCAATATCCCTCCCAGATCTTTCCAATACAGAGAGTTATCTAAGATATAGAAATTAGTAGCCTTCATCTTTAAGAACTTGGCCTTGGTATTACTTAACCCTGGGGGAGCTTGCAGGTTATTTGGCACATAAATGATGTTTGTATACCAAGGCGAATCGATGAATTTATTAGACACTTTTGCGGTTGTTTCTTCCTGAGGATTCTCTGACAGATCAGCAATGAATTTTATTCCCAGAATGTCACATTTCGACTGCACAATCAATTTTGCAAGGACCTGACCCTTAATCAGCTTTGTGGGCTTGATTTCGAGGTCATATTCCAACATGACTGTGATCCACTTACATCTTCTTCCCTCAGGTTCAGGCTGAGTCGGGATGTCTTAGACTGAGTTGTTGGGCACGTAAGTGATAACGTGGGAATGTAGTATGTAATTTCTGAACTCCTTGAGGGATTTCACTAAGGTGTATTCTTTTTTCTCCATAATGTCAAACCCCAATGGGGAATCTCTCAACGTCCTGCTGAAGTAAGCTATAGGCTTTTAAAAATTCTAGTCATCCTTCTGTAACAGTACGCCCGCAATGGTATGCTATGAGGTGAATAATAACAAGATGAAATCCTTCGTGAAATATGGGTTGGCCAATATGGGAGCTTTGGTCAGTGTTACCTTGATGTCTTCAAACGATCTCCTAGATTTGGGGTTCCATTTGATCTCATTTCCCTTTCTAAGCATGCTGGTGATATGCTTTATAATCTATGTCAGATTCGGGAACCTTCTCAAGAAATTCACCTTTCCCAGGAAGGATTGTACTTCCTTCTTACTGCAAGGAGTGTTGATTTTGAGGATTCCTTCTATCCTACACGGATTTATCTTTATACCCTCCTTCGAGATGATGTGCCCCAACAATTTCCCTTCTTGCATTATGAAATGTGATTTTTTCACATTCAAAGATATGTCGAACTTCCTGCATTTTTTGAAGACCTTCTTCAGATGTCCAAGATGTTGCTCGTCGGAGTCGGAATACAGTGTGATGTCATCTAGATAGATCAAGATAATTTTTTCCTTTTCCTCAGAAAATTCTATATACATCGCCCTCTGGAAGGTGGATCCAGCGTTCATAAGGCCAAAATGCATCTTGGCATACATGAACGTACCCCATGGTGTCGTGAAAAATATATTTTCCTAGTCATCCGAGTGTACCATGATTTGATTGTAACTTGAAAAGTCCTCCAGCATAGGCATATTCTAGGATCCAACTACCTTCTGCATAATATAGTCCATCTTAGGGAGAGGGTACTTGTCCTTGATGGATACCTTGTTCAAGTTTCTAAAATCCACGCACAACCTTATTTCTCTGCACTTTTTCCTTACAGACACCAGGTTGGAAACCCATTTAGAAAATCTTAAAGAAACAATAATTTTGGCTTCGAAGAGTTTCTTTACCTATTTTTCAATTAATGGCAACAGCAGGGGATTGATCCATCTTATCTTTTTCTTGAATGGTTTTTGGTCTTCTTTGAGAGGAATGATGTGTTGAATCACTTTAGTGTCATAGACTTTCAAGTCATCATAACTCCAAGGGAAAACATCCGGAAAATATTTCATGAGTTTGATGTAGTCATGTTTGACCTCTGGACTGAGCATCTTTGATAATTTGATTATTCTGGGATTCTTCTAGGTCCCGATGTTTCAATCCTCGACATCCTCATCATTCACGGTGATCTTGGGATTTCTGGCCACATCGTTTTCATCAAACAGTTTTTCCAACAAAACCAATCCTTTAGGGATGATATTATTCTTTAGCTGCACTATGTCCCTCCCAGTTATCTGGTTGGGAAAATTTTCATCGTTGCTACATGCAGCTGCTCTCTCATCTTTGTCACAACACTCATCATCAATGTTCACATTAGCAAACTCGTTGCGAATTTGGATAAATCTATCCACCTGTTTGTCATCCTCAAACACCTGCAAATACTTGATATTATTGGGCACCGTCAGCCTGTGTTTGACTTTGATCTCATACTTTCTTCTGGGAAAAATGGGAATTTAAAAAAATGAGGCCGAGGTGGCTAAAGCATCCGCAATTTGATTCTTCCCTATCAAGATCACTGATAAATTATACTCTGAGAATTGTTCAAGGAGGTCCAGCACTAGGTTTTTGTACAGCCTTAGTCTGGGGTGCTTGGATTGGTATATACCTTTCACTTGGTTTATAATGAGCTCGGAGTCTCCACGCATTGTTATTCTCTTTGCGCCCAACTCTTTCAAAACTCTCAGACCCAAAATCAATGCCTCATACGTGGCCATGTTATTTGTATAGTCGAAGGCGAGTTTGTATGAGTAGAGTTTTGTACCCACCTTGGGAGGACTTATCCATACACTGGCCCCCGCCCCTTCCTTGTTGACGGCTTCGTCGAAGCTCATGTTCCACGTCTCGTTCTCTGCACGGTTCCTTGGGTTTGCGCACTCTTATGCTCATTGCACGGCTTTATCCTCAATAGTCATGACGGTCGTCGGCTCTTCCTCTTCAAAACTCATGTCATTGTAAAAAATGGAGGAGTCGATCTCAGTGTCGATGGAGTAGATAGGGTGGTTATTCAGTTGGGTCTTTCTACTCACCATGTATTTGAGCAGCACCTCTATGTACAACCATCTCTCCTGGTCGAAGATAGGAATATTGACGTATGACATATCCATCTGTAGGGCTCCCTTTAATTTCACGGCCCACGACCTGGAAAATAGCATGTCGAATTTAGGGGGTATATCAGCCACAACCACATCCATAACTAGATTCTTAGAAGGGATTTGGGACAATGACATGACCAAATATTTGATCAGACCCAAACATTTAAATTTCCTTGAATCAAAAGAAAACAGATCCTTATAGGACCTTGGGCATGAGATTGTGCGACACGCCTGAATCTAGCATGGCGTTATGAAAAGTCATGTCATGGACCTTGAGGCTTACATAGAATGGGGGAACGTCCTCAGTATCATCCATTTCCTCCACGCGTGGACCAAACAAAATGGCAGGGTGGTCATGATCCAGGTGGATATCAGTGGCCACCCACCTTTTCCAACTAGCTCAAAACAGTTTTTTGGCAATTTTGGCAATTTACTATTTTTAGCAGGTTTTAACTTCCGGGGCCATTTTGAGGGAATAAATGAAGGTTTTTCTAGATAGAGGTTCTAAATGATATACAAAGTCATGATTTATCCCCCAAAATTAATCTCCTTGACGATACCTTTCCAACGAGCTATCATATGCCTAAAACGGAGATCGTATGCAAAAGTTACGACCCCGGGAAGTTGATGTACTAACTTACCCAAACGGGGCCCACGTGACTTTTGGCACTTCATCTCCTAGGGTTAGGTTTTTGGATTTCTAGGAATTTTGACATTCCTGTTTATTGTAAAAAGGCCTTCATAGCCTCATTGTAATCATCTTCTAGCGAATGCGAGTAGCCGTCACATCTCTTCTCAGAGATAAGCTGCCACCATTATATCGAGTCTTTCACTCTATATTTTACAATCTTTGTACATTTATTTCATTAATAGAAATCGTGTATTACTGTATATCTGTGTTTATGGTTTCATCTCTGATATATTTCTGTTATATTGTTGAATATATGTGATATCTCTGTGCATTTCTTTATTATATCTCTGATCTCATTTCGTGCCGAAAATAATCTAGATCAGGTCATCCTGGACATTCATGGTGTCGAGAGTCTCTCCCATCTTTAGAATTTTAATAATTTGATCCTGATATTCTCCTTTCTTGATGAGATCATTGAAAGGGATGGATATTTTAATCTTGGCCATTTCGTTCTCAAATTTAAAAGGGGGGGAGACTTTTTCTACCTCTTTGACGCCTGTCTCCTGGCTTGTTTCTGGCACTTTCTTTGGAACCTCCTCCTTTGACTTTCCCTTTTCAGTCGCATCCTTGGTCGGGTTGTCTTTCTTTGGTCAGCTAGTGGAAGGGATGTCTGCCTAAGGTTTCCTTATGCGATTTGTCTACTAAGGTTTTGTAGACTCCTTTATGCTCCTGAGTTGTATTCCTTTTGGAACTGCATGATGGCATTGTGATAGCCCTTCCTGAATTCCTCTGTTTCCCAAGACAATGTGTCATCAGTTTCCAGCATAATATCATCATTTTCACTCATGTATTGATTGTGTTCTCCCTTCGTCAAGAACACGCAAGTGTCTGTGTCGTCGCAGAATGAATTTGATCTTGGATCGTCTGATCAAAGTCTTAGTCTGCGTGATTGTTCTGAAACGGGGAACTTATTTTTTAGTCACCCTGATCTCTCTATTCCCTCTGCCTGATCTATAGGACTGAACCTCTTCTAAGGTTCTGATTTCTGGGCTAGAGGTAATGTGGTTCTTGGGTGGCAGGCTTATTTCCCACGGAAATTCTTTCCATCAACTTCTCCATCATCTTCATCATTAAGTCAAACTTGTCCTCCAAGGGTCTAGAAGTTGATGGCTATGCGTCTCCTTGAGGTTTCTTCCTGCCTCTGTTGAATATTTGTTTGATCTTTCCTAATGCCATCAGGTTTACTTCGACTTCAATTGCGCCACTCATCATAGCATCCAAATTAGCAAATCTTCTCTCCCTCAATAGCAAGGCGAACTCATTGTCAAAAGAGTCAGTGTATCGAAGTGGCGCAGCCCTAGGAGGTGGCTAGACTTCTTTGGGGATTGATTTATAGAACCGCATGAAACGGGCCTAGAACTCTTGCATTCTCTCCTTCGGCGCTCTCTTCATATTGTTGTACTACATCAATAGCTGCAAAGGATTCTTTTTCTCTCCCCATCTAGCAATGAATGACGTTTCAAACTCGGCAAAGTCAGGGATGCTTGCTGCTAGGAGGGCCTTGAACCACTTTCTAACCTCCCCCAAAAGAATCTGTGTGAACAACCTCATATTTGCGTCCTCATGATCCACCTCTTTTATATCAACGAAATCATTGAACCAATCCAAGTGATTTTGGGTAGAGGTGTTTCCTTCAGTGTCATATAGCTTGATCCTCTGGTTGTAGTTCTGGGGAAAATTATGCAGTTGGGCTGGCAGGGCAAGGGGGGTGAACCTGGTGGCCATTTCTCTAGGGGGGTTTGGGATTTGCGAGATGTTCTAAGCGAGATTTGTAGCTGCAGAATTTTGTTTGGTATCAGAGATTGAAACCTCTTCTCGTCGAAGACTATATCATCCAAGTTGGTTTATGATTTACACTTGAACAAGGTTTGTTCAAACAGGGTGTTGAAATCGAGGTCGTCAATTCTTTGCAAACCATCCTTGGGTAAGGACAAGCTTATGTCCAAGTAATAGAATGGGTCTTGCACCTTCTCTCTTTCCCTACACAGGAGTTTCTYGAGGTCACACACGGGCTCTACAAGGTTCGGGTCAGGATTGGCTCTRGTATAAATTGTCTTTGGAGCGAGGGTTCCTGAGTCGCGCTACTCTGTGATATTGGTCTCTTTAAGTGGAGTCGCTAGGGTAAAGGTTTCAGCCAAAATAGATGTTTGGCCCACTGTTACCCTCAGGGGTCAAAACTATAGCATTAKTCGTTCTCCCAGGGAAAATTTATTCAATTATGTCCCCGACAACTACGCCAAAATGTTAGCGCTCTGTAAACTTCGTTAGGCTAAGAAAATGAATGACAGAGGCAACCTACAAACCAAATTTGAGGTAGGAAACCAACATTTCCAACTAGAGAGGGCTCTCTCTAAGACTTCATCTCTGTACAGGTTATGGCTTTAAAATTTCGGCTAGATTTAACACTTTCTTACAATATTTTTGGTTCCATTGGCGAAAGAAAGCAAGTCCTTGGGCTATGGAGTCAATTTAAGAAAATGACATAAACAAATGACTTAGTGACTGAACTTGAGAGGATAAAGGCTAATTAGGAAACAGTCTTTCAGTCAAAAATCGTTGTGTGTGGCGAGAGAAAAACACATGAAGCAACTCGAAGCACCACTGGGGATGAATTCGGAGTTCACTTAGAAGAAACACAGTCATCTAAATGGGGCGAATCTAGAGCATTGCATGGTGAATTCTAGATTCAAATCACGTTCTGATTTAGACAAAATATAGATATGAATATAAATAACATAGGAAAGCATGTATGCAAAGAGAGAGTACAATACATCAAACGGCTACCATTAGAATCTTTTCGTCAAAGCTTTAGTACCTTTTCATTAAGCTTCAATCGAGTTTGAAAGTTGCATTCAATAGTCATTGTCTACACTGTTTTTCCAACCAACCTAGCTTACATTGAAAAGATGAAACATATAGACAAGGGTGTGTTGCTCGGGTTGCCTTTCTCTCTAACTACTATCCCTAGAAATTAGGCTCTAACTATTCTCTGCTAGATCACTCTTTGTATGGAACTCTACTAAAAATATAAATTGGCTGTACTCAATCACACAATAACCGACATCTTTTCCATGACAGTTCAGCTATCATTAAGGTTTCATTGTTAGGGAGTGATGTGTTGATGTTTCTCCTTTGACAGGATATCTGGACGGTCGAGTGCTCTATCAGACTCCTGCCACCCATTGTAACGACCTTGATCTCCCGCGCGATCATTTGTTGGAGCGTGCATGTGGCGGGTAACCGCGGACTGTCGCTAGTGTTTCTAAGATGGCAACACCAACTAGAGGACAACGCCTTTCTTCAAGTTTTTGTGTGTCCAAAGTACACATGTCCTTTGTAATAGATGGATCTCCAGCATTGCGGGTCATATGCTCACCGCGCAGGTACCTGTTAGAGTCCCTAATTCCTGGTGGAAAACAGGACACATGGAGACAAAATCTGCACCATGTTTGAGAAGACAAAAACAGAGTTGGTCGATCATGCTTCTGGCCTCATCTACAGTTTTGACATCTGAAGCGTTCTCTTGAGAGACCAATTTCGCCTTTTCATATTCATTACTTTTCTTTGCAGAACCACGTTCCCTTTCAGCCTCTTATGTGCACTGGCTAGAGCCGCGCGGACGTTTTCCATTGTTGGTCCACATTCCTTGAAGTGCTTTGCATTTCTTTATTTCTTTCTTCTAACATCCTTTATGCTTTGCGCACCTGGATGATTGTGTCTTATGCTTCCCTGAGCTGCCTCTTGAGCCAAGTCACATTTCCCTCATGACCCTGTGAAGTTGATGCCTCGAGGGTCTTCATTGCTAACTGTTGTCTCAGCTCCCTATTCTCCTGGTATAGATCAGCGATAGCGAGTTGCGCTTGCTTTAGCTGTTGAAATGGTTTGCAAATATTTGTGCCTTCAATGTATGTCCTTCTCCTTCTATCGTAGTTTTCTTGACTCAGACCTTCGACAGGTTCCAATCGAATGGAGCACATGAGTAATTGTTTGGCAGTCATCTTCGTGTGCGGCTCACTCAGGACTTGGGCCTCCCCGGTCTCTTTGTTCTTCCTTGGCCTGTCCCTCTTCCGAGGTATCGGCTATTGGGGTGATGGGGCTTCTAATGTCTTTCCTTCCTCTACAACCCTTCCTATTTCTGCCTCTGCGCAGTGGGATGTTACTTTTCTTGCAGGTGAAAAAGAATCTCCTTTGGGGTCCTTGGGGATGTCGGTTGTGAGCATAAATGAATCCCAGTTTTATCCCAATTGCCTCAACTCCTCAACTATCATTAATTTGATTAGTGATACGTGTGATAGTTTCTTCTTCTGTTGGTTTTCTTTCGTTTGGATGATGTCCAACATTTCTCGGAGGCTTTGGTGCAAGAAGAATGTCAGGTTTAATGGTCTCCTTCCTGTGAAATGAATCAACAATCTGATGTGATGTAGGTGTATTCTATCAAACCTCCCTTCACAGGTGAAATATTWTCTAATCGCCCTCARGAGCTTCTAAAAGGGMTCCTCCAGATATCTAATTGGAGCRCCCGCTTCGAATTTCCCGTTTAAACAGTCTAGTTTGATGAACTCCTCATAGCATAGTGCATCCAAAGGAATGCCTTTAKACCACCTTTCACTGCGCAGAGGAATCTCCATTGTGACTGACAGGGTTTCCTTCGTTACTTGGAAAGTGATTCCTACAATTACTGCACAAATCTCGTTGAAACTGAGCACGAACAGTTCCGCCAGTTTCATGTTGAATCCTTGGATTTTCCTACAAAATACCATGCATATGACYTGTTCAAAAGATAATCTAACATCCAGATCTTCATTTACAAACGTCGAGTTTTGAGGTTCGGGCCCCACATTTCTATTACTTTGCACACCTTTCCTTATGTTCTGGGATGTTGCCATGGTGCACCGTGTATTTGTTTTGTGCATGAAAGATTTAGCATGGATCCAAGGCGGTTATCTTGCTTAACCCAGGTCATTGATGCAACTCAAGGTAATAGACTTTCCAGCCATGAGAAAATCAGGGCTCGCGGGAAGAATTACAGACAGTGCATAAACTTGGTTGGTGAACAGAATACATGCAGAGAAACCAGAATTTATAACTAGGTGAAAGAGAGCTAGAATCATGCCATGGGACACTGAATCCATGGTGACTTTAGATTTCGAAGCAAGCCAAAGATTTTTCTAGCACATCCACGCGACGAGTACACTTCGAGGTGTGTAAAGTACAGCTAATAAGAGCTGCGGAGTATACATTATATGAGCACCATGATTTTTCATTCTTTCTGACTTCACAATGCATTGATGATGGTCATTGCGCCTACCGACGTGATTTCTATTTAACAACTTGCCTTGGACTTTGGTACATAAAACCTTCTCTTCTAATAGGACTTGACTCTCTGGGAAATGACCTTTACCACTTACACATGATTTAATTATGACATCCCTTCCCGACTCCAAGTGCCAACCGGCTAGTTGCTGACTTCGACCCATTCATTGTTCGGTAGATGACCTCACACACTTTGACACATGGACCATGACTCGAATAAGACTGAATCTAACTAAAAAAATGGTGGTGCTAACACCATCCACTAAGAGTGGCAATGACTATGTTTTTGTGGTTGTTGATCGCTTTTCAAAGATGGCGATTTTGGCCACCTACAAGAAGAACATCACTGCAGAGGCCACTGCCAAGATCTTATTTGAACGTGTCTGGGTACACTTTTGGATCCCACAAAACATTGTCTCATATCGGCACAGTCAGTTCCTCAACACATTATGTTCGAGCCTCTGGTCACTGTTGGATACCAAGCTCACAAAATCCACTGCCTTCCACCCCTAGACAAATGGCCAAACTAAGGTTTTCAATCGGATGATCGTACATATCCTGCACATGTACAATTCCAAGCACCCCCGCACATGGGCTAAGAGTCTTCCCTATGTTCAGCATAGCAACAATCGAGCCTTGCATAGCTCAACTAGCCACATCCCCTTTCAGGTGGGGTTGGGATTCACACCATTGGGCCCCATGGATGTTGCACTACCACTGGCGACCAGCTCATCTGACTTGTCCCCTGCTCCACCAGAAGCTAACAAAGCCACCCAGTTCATTGAGTTGATCCATCACATCCACCAATAGGTTCATGATATATTACAGAAGTCCAATGCCAAGTACAAGCAGGGCCATGATCAACACCGGGTGCCACATAAGTTTCAGGTGGGCGACAAAGTTTGGTTGCACTTGAAGAAATAACACCTTACAGGGCCCCATCGAAAGCTTTGCCCACTCTGGTATGGGCCATACACCATCACCAAGGATGTTGGTGACAAATTTTTTCCGCTCAACATTCCCCCTTTCCTTGGCCTACACCCAGTCTTCAACGTGGCTCTCCTTCGGCCATATTTCCCACCATTATTGGACACCTTATAGATAGCAGAGCAGTTGACACCAATAGATCTCAACCATGACTACATGCAACAGGAATCTAGTGATTAGACACAGATTAAGGGCACCCGACAGCGAAGCATCCAACTTTATCGAGTTGTCAACGCAGGGCAGCTCCTGCATCGAGGCAAGTGGCTCACCCCGGTCCAAATTCAACAGAAATTTCCTCATATAATGGGGGAACTTAACGCAATGGAGACCATTTATTTCTAAAGGGGGAGGATTGATCTATATGGATGTCGGTGGCCTCCCACCTGTTCCAACTGGTTCATTTTGGCAGTTTTCCAGTTTGGTAGTTTTTTTCCTAGTTTTCGGGTCCCTAACTTGTGAGGCCATTTTGAGGCCCTAAAAACCATTTTTAGGGATCACCATAGTAAAAAATTATCTTTGATAGATTGCATCAAAATGTGTAGTCCTCGGATAGACCTTTCCAACATGCTATCGTGCGCCTAAAACGGAGATTGTATGCAAAAGTTACGACCCCAGGAAGTTGATGTACTAACTTACCCAAACGGGGCCCACATGACTTTTGGTGCTTCATCTCCTGGAGTTAGGTTTTTAGATGTGTAGGATTTTTGACATTCCTATTTATTGTAAAAATACCTTCAGATCCTCATTGTAATGATGTTCTTACGAATGAGCACAGTCGTCACATCTCTTCTTAGAGACAAGCCACGACCATTCTAGCAAGCTTGTTTTCCACTGCATTTTACAGTTTCATCTTATTTCCTTATTGAATAGAAAACTAGTTTTAATGTATCTTTGTTATTCTGTGTTAAGAATATTTTAATAATCTGTATTCATTTTTTTCTACTCATAAAATATGGATCAGTTGTATCAGAGCGATCTGCTCCTTGTCGTCCTAATGCATGTCCCCAACGAGGTCAGGGTACAAAGAATTGGGTCTCGAGCTTGTTTCTCTTTAGGACAAAAGCTCTCGCACACCCAAAAAAC
>JASDQU010102332.1:0-33688 GCA_032191745.1 Picea mariana | reverse complement strand
CAAATTTTAAAGTATTTGAATCAGAGACAAAGTTACTTACAGCCATGACCAAGTTGTTCCATCTTTCTGGCAATGAGCACAAGATTAGAAGAGCCCTGACCTCATCATCAAAGTCCACTTTTACAGAACTTAGTTGACTAGTAACCGTATTAAATTCATTTAAATGATCTGCAACAAACCCACCTTCTGACATCTTCATATTAAATAATCTCTTAATTAGAAATACCTTATTGGACACCGAGGGTTTTTCATACAATTTGGCCAATGTTTCCATCAAACCCTTCGTTGTCTTTTCTTTGGAAATATTGAAAGCCACCGACGCTGCTAGGCTCAACTGTATCGTTCCTAGAGCCTTTCTATCAAGAATCTCCCATTCTTCCTCCTTCATGGTCGTTGGCTTCTTTGCTATTCCGCCCAATCGTAGGAATAGATCCTTCTTATATAAATAATATTCCATTTGCATCTTCCATAACTGGTAGTTTTGGCCGTTAAATTTCTCGACCCTAAACTTTCCATATTCTGACATTGCTCCCACTCGAACCAAGAACCCTCTTTTCCTGCGAGTTACCTTTTGCTCTGATACCAGTTGTTAGAAAAACAGGAATGTGGAGCAATAAAATAAAACAAATGCGGAAAAAAAACACAGAAGATACACAATACAATAGAGACACGGATTTATGTGGTTCACCCAGTGTGGGCTACATCCACCAGAGAAATTGCCAGGTCCTTCCTTTATTATTATCCAACATATGAAGGGATACAACCTACAGCAAACCCGCTATAACTTCCTCTTCTTTATCTCACAGTCTCCTATCTCATAATACAATATTCACCATCAACCATAGCCACAATACATTTCCCTCATAAAAGAGTGTTGCCTTCTAGGGCAAAAAACCCTAACATAATCTCTACCATTAGATCTGCGACCTTATAATGAACGGTCCAGATTTACAATNCAGAGGGAGTACCCCCCCTCTGCACTCCCCCGCGTGGAAGAGTGTACATACTTCTGGGGTGTAAATACTTCATGGGGTATAAACACGGCTGAAAGAAATGACCTCTAAATCAGGAAGATAATCAGGCTCCACAACCAACAACATATTCAACAAGTTTTGCACACCCTGCGATAGCACAAACTATATGCAAACTTGGAAAAATGCTCCTTCGACATGGACAAGGTCCATTACTTAGGCTACATCGTTGATCAGCATGGTGTGCATGTGGATCCAGCCAAGCTTTGGATCATCCCTGACTAACCAACCCCAACCACACTCACTGAGCTTCGGATCTTCTTGGGCCTCGTGAATTTCTATCACAGATTCGTGTTGAGATTTTGTCATATCACATGGGCCCTCATCCAAGTAACCAGGGTGGCGGTATGGAAAAATTTAAGTGGGGCATGTCCCAACAACAAGCCTTCGATGACTTGAAGCAGCATTTGTTCTCATCTCCAATACTTTCATTACCAGATCTGAAGCATCCCTTTCAGATCGAGACAGATGCTTCAGACTATGTTGTAGGCGTCGTTCTCACTCAACACGACCACCCCGTGGCGTATCATAGTGAGACACTGTCAAATGTTGTCTGTAATTACCCTGCTTACGACAAAGAAATGTACTCCATTGTGAAAGCCTACCACCAATGGTGACATTACATTCTGGAGAAGGAGACAACCATCCACACTGATCACAAGCCACTATAGTTCATGCATACCCAAGGCAAACTGCAAAATGACCGCCATCAGAAGTGTTCCACATACTTACAGCAGTTCCACATCAACATCAAGTATAAAATAGGAAGTACCAACCGAGTTGTTGATTGCCTTAGCTTACCTCCAATCACAACATTCACCACGGTGCTAGACTCTTGCAGCCATGAGACCTCCAAATGGCCCCACCTCTATGAGACAGACCCTTACTTCTCTACCACCTACCAAATGTTGGGAGCAAACTCAGTGGTCACTAATTTCCATCTTCAGGATGGGTTGTTGTGCCATCTAGGCCATCTCTATGTTCCATCAAGTGAGCGCACGAAGCTGATTTGGGAAGCTCACTACAGTCGGGTGGCAGGACACTTTGGCGTAGAAAAGATAGTGGAAGTGTTGCAGAAACATTTCTACTGGTCGAGACTTTGACAGGATATCGGCAAGTATATTAGGTTCTGCACCGCCTACGTTATTTCCAAACTAACCACTAAGAAACAGGGCATGTACACCCCTCTACCTACTCCTAACAATCCATGGGAATCCATATCAATGGACTACATGTTGGGCCTCCCGTCCACCAAGAGGGGAAATGACTATGTTTTTATGGTTGCTGATCGCTTTTCCAAGATGGCGATTATGGCCGCTTGCAAGAAGAACATTACTACAAAGGAAATTGCCAAGATCTTCTTTGAATGCATCTGGGTACACTTTGGGATCCCACAAACCATTGTCTCGGATCGGGAAAGTCAGTTCCTCGGCACATTCTGGTCGAGCCTCTGGTCACTGTTGGATACCAAGCTCACAAAATCCACTGTCTTCCACCCCCAGACAGATGGCCAAACTGAGGTTGTCCATCGGATGATTGTACATATCCTACACATGTATAATTCCAAGCACCCCCTCACATGGGATGAGATTCTTCCCTATGTCCAGCATAGCTACAACCGATCCTTGCATAGCTCAACTGGCCACATCCCCTTTCAGGTGGTGCTGGGATTCCAACCATTGGGCCCCATGGATGTTGTACTACCCCTGGCGACCACCTCGGTCAACTCGTCCCCTGCTCCACCAGAAGCTGACAAAGCCATTCATTTCATTGAACGGATCTAGCACATCTGCCAACAGGTTCAAGATTTTTTACAGAAGTCCAATGCCAAGTACAAGCAGCACCATGATCAACACCAGGTGCCACATAAGTTTCAGGTGGGCGAAAAAGTTTGGTTACACTTGTAGAAAGACCACCTTACAGGGCCCCATCGGACACTTCTTCCACTGCAGTATGGGCCATACGCCATCACCAAGGATGTGGGTGACAATGCTCTTGCACTCAACAATCCCCCTTTCCTTCACCTACACCCAGTCTTCAACGTGGCTCTTCTTCGACCATATTTCGCACAATTATTGGACACCTCAGAGATAGCAGAGCAGTTAACACCAACAGAGCTCAACTATGACTGCATGAAACAAGCATCCAGTGATCATATTATGGACACACAAATCAAGGGCACCTGACAATAAAGGATCCAGCTTTTTCGAGTTGTCAAAGCAGGGCAGCTCTTGCACCAAGGTAAGTGGCTCACTCGAGGCCAAATTCAATAGAAATTTCCTCATATGACGGGGGAACTCAAAACAATGGAGACCATTGAATCCTAAGGGGGGAGGATTGATCCAGATGCATGTTGGTGGCCTCCCACCTATTCCAACTGGTTCATTTTGGCAGTTTTCTAGTTTTGCAGTTTTTTTCCTAGTTTTCGGGTCCATGACTTATAAGGTCATTTTGATGTCCTAAAAAGCATTTTTAGGGCTCACCACAATAAAAATTGAGCTTTAATAAATAATAGTAAAGTGTGTATTCATCAAATAGACCTTTCCAACGGGCTATCATACGCCTAAAACGAAGATTGTATGCAAAAGTTACAACCCCGGGAAGTTGATGTACTAACTTACCCAAGTGTGACCCACATGACTTTTGGTGTTTCATCTACTAGGGTTAGGTTTTTGGATGTCTAGGGTTTTTTACATTCATGTTTATTGTAAAAAGGCCTTCAGATCCTCATTGTAATTATCTTCTTGCGAATGAGCGTAACTGTCACATCTCTTCTCAGAGACAAGCCACCACCATTCCAACAAGCTTGTTTTCCGCTACATTTTACAGTTTCGGATTATTTCCTTATTGAATAGAAAATCAGTTTTATTGTATCTTTGTTATTATGTGTCAAGAATATTTTAATAATATGTATTCATTTCATTCTGCTCATAAAATCTGGATCAGTGGTATCAGAGCGGTCTGCTCCTTGTCGTCTTAATGCATGTCCCCAACGAGGTCAGGGTACAAAGAATTGGGTATCAAGCTTGTTTCTCTTGAGGAAAAAATCTCTCGCACTCCCAAACGAGCTGTCATGGCAGGAGAAAATAAATATGACGGAACAGGATATCCTTTCAAAATTTTTCTTGAGGAATCCCTCACACAACAGAGGAACCAAATGATGGATAGTTTCGCGTAAATCCTTCAACGGCTACCAACAAGCGACACATCTTCCTCGAGCGGAGGCGCCGCCCCCTTCAAGGTATAAAACAACTTAGATATTCTTGTATTTGAAGGTTGGATAGACACAGATGTTGTAGAAAAGTAGTTGAATCTACTAGAAGGGTATTTTTCTGTCCATAACTTTCAAATTGAGAAAAAATTACTTTTGCGCTCCTAAAATTTGTCCCCCGTGTTAAAGAGTGGTGGGAAACTTTCTATGAGAAAAAGAATACAGAGGAACCCTCATTATTTACAGTCACAACCACTTAGGAATCCTTCAGGGATGTTATTAAGGAAAAATTCTACCTTGTCGGAATTTATGACGAATTGTATACCAAATGGACCACAATGCGGTAAGAAAGAGACCAAGGAGTGCCAAATTTCACAAATATCTTCCATACTCTGCACACCAAGATGGGTATCAAAGATTCAGAGCTACATATGGTGCTGAAGTATCGCGGTGCTCTGCATAGATTCATCGATACTGAAATGGAATTTTTGAACATCTCGTCCTTGGGTGCGGCCTATCGATATGTCGTCAAAATCGAGAAGAACCTCAAACAAAAGACGTGACAAATTGGGCCTGTGAACCCCTCGCACCAAAAACTAGGAAAGGGCGGCCCCAACAGATATAACAAAGAACAAAGAAAATATGGATAGTATCAAGACAACCAGACCAAGCCGCAAGAAAATAAGGACACCAGAAAGACAAAGAAGGATACCGGGAAGTGGTGCGACTTCCATAAGAGCCCTTGGCATAACACTGTTGATTTTTGCTCAAAGCGGTCGCTGGTGGTCAAAGTGGAATCTCTGAATCAGATGTGGGTTCTAAATCTGAGTTAGAACCAGAAAGGGGAAGATGGATCATTGATGTGGAACTGAGTGCCACCATTGCTACCACCAAGCTCCAACATGGTGAACTAGATGAGCTAGAAGAAGGCAAGCGCCTTTTCCATTCTTAGATGTGGGTAAAAGGCACCCCACTACACTTCATCCTTGATAACAATAGCTAGAATAAACTCATCTCAGCAGAGGTCATCAAGCAGCTAGACTTACCAAAAAACGTCGCACCCGCAAGCCTACACCATTAGATGGCTCCACGAAGGAAACAATCTCTATGCCAGTCAACAGTGTCGATTGTCGTACGACATCAAGCCCTTCAAAGATGAGGTATTGTGTGATGTTGCTCCTCTCGAAGTTTGTAATGTTCTTTTGGGCCAACCTTATTTATGGAAATGTGATTTTGTATATGAGTCTAGGCCTCGTAGTGTTATTATTACTTTGAACAGGAAATTGTAAAAGATACCAGAGACAGTCCCTCCCAGTGTTGTTTTCTTGATCTCTACCAAGTAATGCAGTAAGGTCATCTCTCAGACCGGGAAATTTTTCTTCTTCTTGATTCTCTCTCAGAGTAAGCRAAAGATCGTAGCCACATCCAGGACCTCCGCTGCCGATCTCTCCACACAACAGAAGCAAGTGGATAAATTCATGGAAGAATAGTCATATATCTCGTCCTCTCCTATTGGGGTACCTCTGCACTGCCAGGTTAAGCATCCCATCGATCTCACCCCAGGCACACCRTTACCCAATGGGTCGGTCTATCATCGCTCTMTGCTAGAAAACAAGGAGATCAAGATACAGATCCAAGAACTAATCCACAAGACACACATTCGTCCTAGCTCATCGCCTTGGGGGATCCCAATCATACGGGTGCAAAAGAAAAATGGGACCTAGTGACTCTGCATTGATTATTAGGCTCTAAATAAAATCACAATCTAGAACTGGTATCCGATTCCCAGAATCGTTGACCGCCTTGATCATCTCACGGGGGCCAAATACTTCATTAAGATTGATCTGAATTTTGAATACCACAAAGTCCCAATAGAATAGACATATGTATGGAAGACCACCTTCAAGTCAAAAAAAGGTCTTTTTGAATGGTTGGTCATGCCCTTTGGTTTGACAAATGCTCCAACAACTTTTATGAGGATAATGGACGATATCATGTGACCTTTCACCAATACGTTTGTAGTGGTGTATCTAGATGACATCCTCATCTACAACAATATTTGGGTGGAACACTTGCAGCATATTCAACAGGTTTTTCACACCCTGCAGCAGCACAAACTATATGAAAACTTGGAAAAATGCTCATTCGGCATGGACAACGTTCATTACTTAGGATACATCGTTGATCTGCATGGTGTGCATGTGGATCCAGCCAAGATCCAGGTCATCCGTGACTGGCCAGCCCCAACCACGCTCACTAAGCTTCAGAGCTTCTTGGGCCTCGCCAATTTCTATCGCAAGTTCATGTTTGGATTCTCTCATATCGCATGGGCCCTCAACAAAGTAACCAGGGGTGGAGGTAAGGAAAAATTTATGTGAGGTTTATCCCAACAACAAGCCTTCGATGACTTGAATTATCGTTTGTGCTCATCCCCAGTAATTTCATTACCAGACCTACAACATCCCTTTGAAATCGAGACAAATGCTTCAGACTATGTTGTGGGTGTCGTTCTCACTCAACACGGCCACCCCGTGGCGTATCATAGTGAGACATTGTCAGATGTTGTCTGTAAGTACCCTAATTATGACAAAGAAATGTACTCCATTATGCAAGCCTTCCGCCAAAGGAGACATTACATTCTGGGGAAGGAAACAATCATCCAAACTGATCACAAGCCACTATGATTGATGTAGACCCAAGGAAAATTGAAGAATAATCGCCATCAAAAGTGGTCCACATACTTACAGTAGTTCCACATAAACATCAAGTATGAAATAGGAAGTACCAACTGAGTTCTTGATTTCCTCATCCGACCTCTAGTCGCAGCACTCACCACAGTGCTAGACTCTTGCGGCCATGAGACCTCGGATGACCCCACCTATATGAGACAGACCCTGACTTCTCCACCGCCTACCAAATTTTGGGAGAAAACTCAGTGGTTGTTAATTTCCATCTTCAGGATGGGTTGTTGTGTCATCTAGGCCATCTCTGCGTTCCATCAAACGAGTGTGTGAAGATGATTTGGGAACCTCACTACAATCGGGTGGCAGAACACTTTGGCGTCGAAAAGACAGTGGCAATTCCAGAGAAACATTTCTACTGGTCGAACCTTTGACAAGATGTCAGAAAGTATATCAGGTCTTGCACACCCCTCTTCATACTCCTCTTCATACAAGGCATGTACACCCCTCTTCATACTCCTCACAAGTCGTGGGAATCCATCTCAATGGACTACATGTCGAGCCTCCCATCCACCAAGAGGGGCAATGACTTTGTTTTTGTGGTTGTTGATCGATTTTCCAAGATGTCGATTTTGGACACTTGCAAGAAGAACATCACTGCAGAGGCCACTGCCAAGCTCTTCTTTGAACACATCTGGGTACACTTTGGGATCCCACAAACCATTGTCTCAGATTGGGACATTCGGTTCCTCAGTACATTCTGGTCGAGCCTATGGTCACTGTTGGATACCAAGCTCACAAAATCCTCTGCCTTCCACCCCCAGACAGATGGCCAAACTGAGGTCGTCAATCGAATGATCATACATATCATGTGCATGTACAATTACAAGCACCCCCACACATGGGATGAGAGTCTTCCCTATTTCCATCATAGCTACAACCGAGCCATGCATAGCTCAACTGGCCACATCCCCTTTCAGGTGGGGTTTGGATTCCAACCATTGGGCCCCATGGATGTTGCACTACCCCTGGCGACCACCTCGATCGAATCATCCCCTGCTCCACCAGAAGCTGACAAAGCCACCCAGTTCATTGAGTGAATCCAACACATCCACCAATAGGTTCAAGATATTTTACAGAAGTCCAATGCCAAGTACAAGCAGTTTCATGATCAACATCGAGTGCCACATAACTTTCAGGTGGAAGACAAAGTTTGGTTGCACTTGCAGAAAGAATGCTTTACAGGGCCCCATTAGAAGCTTCGCCCATGATGGTATGGGCCATACACCATCACCAAGGATGTGGGTGACAATGATTTTGCGCTCAACATTCCCCCTTTCCTAGGTCTGCACCCAGTCTTCAACGTGGCTCTCCTTCGACCATATTTCCCACCATTATTGGACACCTCATAGATAATAGAGAAGTTGACACCAACAGAGATCAACCCTGATTGCCTGCAACATGCATCCAATGATCATATTGTGGACACACAGATCAAGGGCACCCGACGACAAAGGATCCAACTATATCGAGTTGTCAAAGCAGGGCAGCTTCTGCACCAAGGCAAGTGGCTCATCTGGGGCCAAATTCAGTAAAAACTTTATCATCTGATGGGGGAACTCAATGCAATAGACACCATTGCTTCCTAAGGGGGGAGGATTGATCCAGATGGATACCGGCGGCCTCCCACCTATTCCAACTGGTTCATTTTGGAAGTTTTCCAGTTTGGCAATTTTTTTCCTAGTTTTTGGGTCCCTGAATTGCAAGGTCCTTTTGAGGCCCTAAACAACATTTTTAGGGCTCGCCACAGTCAAACATGACCTTGATAGATAACAACAAAATATGTATTCCTCAGATAGATATTTCCAATGGGCTATCATGCGCCTAAAATAGAGATTGTATGCAAAAGTTATGACCCCGAAAAGTTGATGTACTAACTTACCCAAACGGGGCCCACATGACTTTTGGAGCTTCATCTCCTAGGGTTAGGTTTTTGGATGTCTAGGGTTTTTTACATTCCTTTTTATTGTAAAAAGGTCTTCAGATCCTCATTGTAATGATCTTCTTGCGAATGAGCGCAGCCGTCACATCTCTTCTTAGAGACAAGATGCCACCATTCCAACAAGCTCGTTTCCACTGCATTTTACAGATTTAGCTTTTTCCTTATGGAATAGAAAACCCATTTTGTTGTATCTTTTTTATTTTGTGTTAAGCATCTTTTAATAATCTATATTCATTTCGTTCTACTCATAAAATCTGGATCAGTAGTATTAGAGCAGTCTGCTCCTTGTCGTGTTAATGCATGTCCCCAACGAGGTCAGGGTTCAAAGAATTGGGTCTCAAGCTTGTTTCTCTTGATGACAAACGCTCTTGCATGCCCAAACGACCTCTCATGGTAGGAAACAAGAAATATGACAGGACAAGAGATCATTTCAAAATGTTGCTTGAGGAATCCCTCCCGCAACAGAGGAACGAGATGATGGATAGTTTCGTGTAAATCCTTCGGCGGCTACCAACATGTGACTCATCTTCCTCGAGCAGAGGTGCCGCCCCCTTCAAGGTACAAATCAACTTCGATATTCCTATATTTGAAGATCAGATAGATGCAGATGTTGTAGACAAGTGGTTGAATCTACTAGAAGGGTATTTTTCTATCCATAAATTTTCAAATAGAGAAAAAATTACTTTTGCGCTCCTCAAAGTCATTCCCCATGTCAAAATATTGGTGGGAAACTTTCTGTGAGAAAAATAAAACAAAGGAACCCTCATTATTTATAGTCGCGACCACCTGGGAATCTTTCAGGGATGCTATTAAGGACCAATATTACCCTGTCGGAAGTTATGATGAATTGTATACCAAATGGACCACATCGTGGCAAGAAAGAGACCAAGCAGTGTCAGATTTCATGAATATCTTCCATACTATCCGCACCAAGCCGGGTATCAAAGATTCAGAGCGACATTTGGTGCTCAAGTATCGTAGTGCTCTGCATAGATACATATAGACCGAAATGGAATTTATGGACATCTCGTTCTTGGGTGCGGCCTATCGATATACTGTCAAAATCAAGCAGAATCTCAAACAAAAGACACGATAATTTGGGCCTGGCAACCCCTCAGAGAAAAAACCAGGAAGGGGTGGCTCCAACATATAGAACAAAGGACAGAGAAAATATGGGCAGTATCAAGAAAACTAGTCCAATCCGCAAGCAAAGAAGGACACCAGAAAGACAAAGAAGGATACCGAGAAGTGGTGTGACTTCCAAAAGATCCCTTGTCATAACACTGTTGATTGCCACTCAAAGCAGTCACTGGTGGCCGAAGTGAAATCCTCTGAATTATATGTGGGTTCTAAATCTGAGTCAAAACCAGAAAGGGGAAGAAAGATCATTAGGGCAGAACCAAGTGCCACCGTTGCTACCACCAAGCTCCAACATGGTGAACTAGACGAGCCAGAAGAAGGCAAGCACCTTTTCAATTCACAGATGTGGGTAAAAGGCACCCCATTGCACTTCATCGTTGATAGTGGTAGCTAGAAGAACCTCATCTCAACAGAGGTCATCAAGCGGATGGCCCTGTCGACAATGCCGAACCCACAGCCCTACACCATTGGATGGCTCCACCAAGGAAGTGATCTCTGCTTCAGCCAACAATGTCGACTGTCGTATGACATCAAGCCCTTCAAAGATGAGGTATTGTGTCATGCTGCTCCTCTTGAAGTTTGTAATGTTCTTTTGGGCCAACCTTATTTATGGAAACGTCATGTTGAATATGAGTCTAGGCCTCATAGTGTTATTATTATTTTGAACAAGAAATTGTACAAGATACCTGAGGCAGTCCCTCCTAGTGATATTTCCTTGATCTTTGTCAAACAATGCAGGAAGGTCATCTCTCAAACTGGGAAAATTGTCTTCTTCATGATTCGCTCTCAGAGTAAGCGAAAGATTGCAGCCACATGCAGGGCCTCGGCGGCCGTTCTCTCCATGCAACAAAAGAAAGTGTATAAGGTCGTGGAAGAATACTTTGATATCTTCTCCTCTCCTACCAGGGTACCTCTGCATTGCCAGGTCAAGCATCCCATAGATCTGACCTCAGGTGCATCGCTCCCCAATGGGTCGGTCTACCGTCGCTCTCTGTTGGAAAACGAGGAGATCAAGAGGTAGATCCAAGAAATGCTCCACAAGGGGCACATCCATCCCATCTCATCGCCCTGTGGGAGCCCAATTGTACTGGTGCAGAAGAAAGATGGGACCTGACGACTCTGCATTGATTACCGGGCCCTGAATAAAATCACAGTCCAGAACCAGTACCCGATTCCCCGAATCAACGACCTCCTTGATCACCTCACGGGGGGAAAATACTTCAGTAAGATTGATCTGAAGTCTGGCTACCACTAAATCCTAATAAAATAGACATATGTATAGAAGACCGCCTTCAAGTTAAAATAAGGTCTTTTGAATGGTTGGTCATGCCCTTTGGTTTGACAAATGCTCCAACAACTTTTATGAGGATGATGAATGATATCCTACGACATTTCACCAATACTTTTGTAGTGGTGTATCTAGATGACATCCTCATCTACAACAAGACTTGGGTAGAACACTTGCAGCATATTCAGCAGGTTCTACACACCCTGCGGCAGCACAAACTATATGAAAACTTGGAAAAATGCTCCTTCAGCATGGATATGGTCCATTGCTTAGGCTACATCGTTGATCAACATGGTGTGCATGTGGATCCAGCCAAGATCTAGGTCATCTATGACTGGCCAGCCCCAACCACACTCACTGAGCTTTAGAGCTTCTTGGGCCTCATCAATTTCTATCACAGGTTCGTGTTGGGATTCTCTCATATCGCATGGGCCCTCAGCAAAGTAACCAGGGGTGGCGGTAAGGAAAAATTTGTGTGGGGCATGTCCCTACAACAAGCCTTCAATGAATTGAAGTAGTGTTTGTGCTCATCCCTAGTTCTTTCATTACCAGACCTGCAACATCCCTTTGAGATCGAGACAGATGCTTCAGACTATGTTGTGGGTGTCGTTCTCACTCAACATGACCACCCCGAGGCGTATCATAGTGAGACACTGTCAAATGTTGTCTATAAGTACCCTACTTACAACAAAGAAATGTGCTCCATTGTGCAAGCCTGACGCTAGTGGAGACATTACATTATGGGGAAGGAGACAGTCATCCACACTGATTAAAATCCACTACAGTTCATGCAGACCCAAGGCAAATTGAAAAATGACTGCCATTAGAAGTGGTCCACATACTTACAGCAGTTCCACCTCAACATCAAGTATAAAACAGGAATTACCAACCAAGTTGTTGATTGCCTCATCCGACCTCCATTCGCGGCACTCACTACGATGCTAGACTCTTGCGGCCATGAGACCTCTGAATGTCCCCGCCTCTATGAGACAGACCCTCACTTCTCCACCACCTACCTAATATTGGGAGAAAACTCAGTGGTTGCTAATTTCCATCTTTAGGATAGGTTGTTGTGCCGTCTGTACCATCTATGTGTTCCATCAAGCGAGCGTGTGAAGCTAATTTGGGAAGCTCACTACACTCGGGTGGCAGGACACTTTGGTGTCAAAAAGACAGTGGCAGTGCTGCAAAAATATTTCTACTAGCCGAAACTTCGACAGGATGTCGACAAGTATATCAGGTCCTACACCGCATGTGCTATTTTCAAACCGACCACTAAGAAACAGGGCATGTACACCCCTCTTCCTACTCCTGACAAGTCGTGGGAATCCATCTCAATGGACTACATGTCGGGCCTCCCGTCCACTAAGAGGGGCAATGACTGTGTTTTTGTGGTTGTTGATCGTTTTTCCAAGTTGGCGATTATAGTCACCTGCAAGAAGAACATCACTGCAGAGGCCACTGCCAAGCTCTTCTTTGAACGCGTATGGGTACACTTTGGGATCTCGCAAACCATTGTCTCACTTCAGGACAATCGGTTCCTCAACACATTCTGGTCAAGCCTCTGGTCATTGTTGGATACCAAGCTCACAAAATCCATCGCCTTCCACCCCCGGACTGATGGCCAAATTAAGGTCATCAATCGGATGATCGTACATATCTTGCGCCATGTACAATTCCAAGCACCCCCACACATGGGATGAGAGTCTTCCCTATGTCCAACATAGCTACAACCAAGCCCTGCATAGCTCAACTGGCCATAGCCCCTTTCAGATGGGGTTGGGATTCCAACCATTGGCCTCATGGATGTTGCACTACCCCTGGCGACCACCTCGGTCGACTCATCCCCTGATCCACTAGAAGCTGATAAAGCCACCCGATTCATTGAGCGGATCCAGCACATCCGCCAATAGGTTCAAGATATTTTACAAAAGTCAAATACCAAGTACAAACAACGCCATGATCAACATCGGGTGCCACATAAGTTTCAGGTGGGCGACAAAGTTTGGTTGCACTTGCAGAAAGAACGCCTTATAGGGCCCGATTGGAAGCTTCGCTCACTCTGGTATGAGCCATACACCATCACCAAGGATGTGGATGACAATGATTTTACGCTCAACATTCCCCCTTTCCTTGGCTTGCACCCAGTCTTCAACGTGGCTCACCTTCAGCCATATTTCCCACCATTATTGGACACCTCAGATATACCAGAGCAGTTGGCACCAACAGAGCTCAACCCTGACTACATGCAACAGGCATCCATTGATCAGATTGTGGACACACAGATCAAGGGCACCCGACAACAAAGGATCGAGCTCTATCGATTTGTCAAAGCAGGGCAGCTCTTGCACCAAGGCAAGTGGCTCACCCGGGGCCAAATTCAGTAGAAATTTCCTCATCTGATAGGGGAACTCAATGCAATGGAGACCATTGCTTCCTAATGGGGGAGGACTGATCCATATGGATTTCGATGGCCTCCCACCTATTCCAACTAGTTCATTTTGGCAGTTTGGCAATTTTTTCCTAGTTTTCGAGTCCCTAACTTGCAAGGTCGTTTTGAGGCCCTAAACATCGGCTTTAGGGCTCGTCGCAGTCAACCATGACCTTTTATAGATAGCAGCAAAATGTGTATTCCTCGGATAGACCTTTCCAATGGGCTATCGTGCGCCTAAAACAGAGATCATATGCAAAAGTTACGACCTCAAGAAGTTGATGTACTAACTTACCCAAACGAGGCCCACATGACTTTTGGCGCTTCATCTCCTAGGGTTAGGTTTTTGGATGTCTAGAGTTTTTGACATTCTTGTTTATTGTAAAAAGGCCTTCAAATCCTCATTGTAATGATCTTCCTGTGAATGAGCACAGCCATCACATCTCTTCTCAGAGACAAGCCACCACCATTCTAGCAAGCTTGTTTTTCGTTGCATTTTATAGTTTCAGCTTATTTCCTTACTGAATAGAAAACCAATTTTATTGTATCTTTGTTATTATGTGTTAAGCATCTTTCAATAATCTGTGTTCATTTTGTTCTGCTCATAAAATCCGGATCAGTGGTATCAAAGCAGTCTGCTCCTTATCGTCTTAATGCATGTCCCTCACGAGGTCAGGGTACAAAGAATTGTGTCTCGAGCTTATTTCTCTTAAGCACAAAATCTCTCACACGCCCAAACGACCTCTCATGGCAGGAGAAAAGAAAGATGACAGGACAAAAGATCCTTTCAAAATGTTGCTTGAGGAATCTCTCACACAACAGAGGAACGAGATGATCTATAGTTTCATGTAAATCCTTCGACAGTTACCAACAGGCGATGCATCTTCTTCGAGCGAAGGCTTCGCCCCCTTCAAGGTACAAATCAACTTCGATATTCCTATATTTGAAGGTTAGATAGACGCAGATGTTGTAGACAAGTGATTGGATCTACTAGAAGGGTATTTTTTTGTCCATAACTTTTCAAATAGAGAAAAAATTACTTTGTGCTCCTCAAATCCATTCACATCTCTTCTCAGAGATAAGCCGCCACCATTCCAACAAGCTTGTTTTCCACCGCATTTTGCAGTTTCAGCTTATTTCCTTATTGAATAGAAAATCAATTTTATTGTATCTTTGTTATTATGTGTTAAGCATCTTTTATTAATCTGTATTCATTTAGTTCTGCTCATAAAATCTGGATCAGTACCCCCATGGCTTCAGGTTAGACCCTCATGGGAATTGAACCTTGCCCAACGGTGAAAAACTTCTGAATTTCCACCACTGGATCCAACCCTTTTGGGCGAATTAACCATGTATATTAATTCAACCCATTTTCTTAAATTTTCTATTGGTATATAAACCTTCTAATTTCTTATTGAGTGTTTCCAAAGCCAATCATTGAATACATGTAAGAGGGTGGGTGTGAGAGGTCACATCCCAAAGTTATTGGGCACATAGGGGTTGAGTAAAATAAGCTTGGGGAAGTGTGTGAGTCAAGCAAGCAAGCAAGCAATGAGAGAAATTTGTATGGGTTGCTACAACAGTCTTCAGACAATCAATGTTTTTGTAGATGCAAGAGGTAGAGAGGAAGAATGCGAGATTAGAGTTGGTGCATCCATGGAGGGAGAATTCTAGAGCATGTTGGATTACATCTGGAGCGTTTTGGAGCTGAATATTGAAGAGTCGGGTTGTTAGGCCTGAAGAGTGAACTCTGGAGTGAGTTGCACTAAAAAAACAAGTGTTTGTTGTTGTTGCTGGTATTTTTTCCTAGTAGTGAATTCCCTTGAGTTCCTAGCTGAGAGATTCCTAACTACTTGTGCTAGAGGGACTAAGATCAATGAAGGGGTACATTCCTTGGGTTGGGCAGGTCGGGAGGAAGAGAGCTGGTGGAAAATCGAGATAGTTGTAGGAAGATACTAGTGGGTTGTAAGTTTTATGAGTTGTGAGTGGACAGTGGGAGACCACCCTCTTTTGTGGATTACTAATCTCAGCTTGGGGGTGACTGGATGTTGAAATTTAGAACAGTGAATCTATGTTTGGGTGGAACATCCGTCCCAAGCCACTGGTTGCTCATTTATTTTAAAAAAGATAAGTGTTTTATCCTGTTGTTGTGTTGTATTGTGAATTTATTTGTTATGCATTAACTTTGTAACTGAAAATGATTTATATGTTGTTGAAATGAGTTGTTAGTTGCATTTCATACATATTTTAGATTTCTATAAATGCATGCAGTTAATTGTAATAGACAATAGTTGAATATGGTTTTAATTCATAGCTAAAGCTACAAGAAATTAATTAATTAGCAAAAAAAAATTATTTTTACGAGTATTTCATACCATAATATTCCTCAATTAAATTGAGAAATGTTACAAATAATCATCTTTATATCAAATTGTATTCATTTACATAATGAATTGTATCAAATTGTATTCATTTACATAATGAATTGGAGAAAGAAGAAAGAAATAATCATATACTTTACATGAACAAATAAAATACTTGCTAATAGATCATATAACTAAATCATATACTTTACATGAACAAATAAAATACTTGCTAATAGATCATATAACTAAATGTATATCTCTATTAATATTTAGACTTTAATTTTTAGTATGGATGGATCGAGCATTTAATACATAAATACATGCTCTATTTTGTATGGACGGCGTGTGTACCCTCTCTAAGGCGTGTATATGAAACCCTTGATTTAATAAGATGATTTATGTGTCACTTTAACCACTCATGGTTATAAAATCTTTTTTCACATAAACCACCAAATTTTGTTGTTATAAGTCTTTTTCACATTCATCATTTTTTTTTTTAGGTTTTTTTAAATGCTTAATAGGTATTTTCTCTACAAACTCTTGATTTTATGGGTAGTGTTTTTGTAACTCCTTACATATCCTTAGTGTAACCTTGAATTTATGGGATAGTACATATGCATCCTGCTCATTTTATTTTACAAGGTCGTTTATGTGAAAATTTTATTACTATAAAAACTTTTTTTTTTTTTCATATTAAACAGTGTGATGTGATTTTTTTTATTAGAGAGTAAATTTTTTTTTAAAGAAATTTATTAATAATATTTTTGAAATATGTATTTTATAATTAAAAACAAAAAACAAAAAAAATTGAAATAAAAACTTTTAAATATTTAAACTTGAATCTTAATATAAATGAATTACATGTTTAATGAGTACTAAGTATTTTTTTTTTTTGCAAACTTTTGATTTTATGGGTGGATAGTCCATGTGCATCTTCTCATTGTAATCTTGATTTTATGGGATAGGACATGTGCATCTTCCTCATTTTACAAGGTGGTCTATGTGAAAGAGCAACAATGCATTGTTATAAGAGTAGCAATTAATTATTATAAATGATTTTTTTTCACATAAATTACTTATTTTTGGTTTGAGTTAGATGAAAATATACATAGAGGAGAATGAAATTCTAATAAACCTATCTTTTGTAAGTTTTCTTTTAGTCATTTTCATTTTCAATTGTTAAAAAATTGTATCAAAAATATATAGGTGATTGACGAGTATCAAGAAATGTTTCTTGGAGATATGTATTTTAGAGTATTAAAAAWATAAAAAATGAATTAAGGATTTTTAAATATTTAAATTTGAAGTTTTGGTATAACTGAATTACACATTTAATGCTTACTAAGTATTTTCTTAACAATTTTTTGATTTTATGAACAACCTCTCTATAACTCCTTATTTTGTAGACCAAGGATRTAAAACCACTTTATGAGGCAGTGTATTTGTAATCTCCATTTTAAGGGATAGTCCATATGCATTTTCTGGTCTCATTTTATGGGATGGTCCATGTGCATCCCGCTCATTTTACAAGGTGGTTTATGTGTGAAATCTGTTATTGTAAAGGTATTTTTAGTATAAATGAATTACATATTTAATGTACAGCGTAATATGGGGGAGATGTTAGATTAAATAATAAATAAAATAATAATTAAAATAAAGTCGGCGTACATATTTAGATAACAACATATAAATTAAAATTTACACATTAAGAAATTTGATCCCTCTCGCGCATAAACCATTTAATTTTTGGTTGAGATGGTCTATCTGTAATCCCCGTTTTAAGCGATAGTCCATGTGCATTTAATTTTATAAATAGCTTATGGACCAACCATGTAAAACCCTAACCCTAATTTTATGAGATAGTCCATGTGCATCCCGATCATTTTACAAGGTGGTCTATGTGCGAGAGTAGCAACACAATACTATATATAAAGGCTTCTTTTTCACGACCACTTGATTTTTTGTTAGAGTTGGATAAAATGCTCTGAAGCATGGCTGATGGAATGCTATGATGGCTGGATTTTTAGGTGTTTCCTCAAGATATCGAGTTAACGAGATTTGACTTCTTTTATTGGGTTAAGGTAAACCCTGGTAAACTCTTCTCTGATATTTCTATTTTTTCTACACTTAGTTAAGTTAGATCTTAGTCACTGAATAGTTAAGTTATATCTGAGCCACTTAATAGATGTTTTCTATGTGCTAGAGTAACAAACACATTATTATAAAGGCTTTTTTTTTCTTAGGACCACTTGATTTTTTGTTTGAGTTAGATAGAATGCTCTGAAGTATAGCTAATGAAATGCTCTGAAACATGGCTGGATTTTTAAGTGTCTCTTGATAGTTGTTGATTTTGAATTATAGAAACAAATCGAGTTAACGAGATTTRATTTCTTTTATTATATTAAGGTAAACAGGTAAACCCTAGTAAACTTTTCTCTGGTATTTCTATTTTTTCTACACTTAGTTAAGTTAGATCTTAGTCACTTAATAGTTAAGTTACATCTGAGCCACTTAATAGATGTTCTATAATCTAAATCTATAACATCTAAGGATTAAAATGATGAATATATAGGGACACTCGGCGTGGCTTGATTCAAATCAGCCCCAGCCGGATCTCATGCAATCCACACGATTAATTGTGACTACGGCCGGCTAGCCAGTGCTTCTTCTTCTGCCAAAGTGACCGAGGTGTCCAGTTATTTGGTAGAACTGGCATTGATCTGGCAGGAGAGCGCGTCTAAATTAAGACCGTCCACGTTTCCTGCCTGGTCCGCTAGGTTTGGCGGAACACAGATCTGTTTTATGGCGGAGAAAACATAACCAGATCTGTGTTCCGCCAAACCTAGCGGACCAAGCAGGAAACGTGGACAGGTCTTGTTGTATACTCGGTCTCCTGCCAGATCTACCAAATAACTGGACACCTCGGTCACTTTGGCAGAAGAAGAAGCACTGGCTGGCCGGCCGTAGTCACACTGGATTGATGAGATCCGGCTGGGGCTGATTTGAATCCCTATATATTCATCATTTTAATCCTTACAACGTATTCATGTTATAATTCCATGCAAATTCTCTTTAAACGAGCGGTAAAAAAAGTTTAAGCTTTTTAAGCGGTAAATTGCATGATAATTTAGTTGTTAATCAGCAGTAGTAGTGATATAGTTGTCGTGATAAGATAGTTTCTAACTCATAGTTTCCTTGTATCACTCTAAAACTTAGTAGAGGATATGTGTGAGTGGTTGTTAAAAGATTTAGGGTTTTGTACTCTATTTTAATTTAATATTAGGGAAATATTAAGTAGCACTATACAGTGAGTTACTAGTTTTGTAATCTACTTTAATGTTTTATCTAAGAGAAATATTAAGCAACACTATGTAATAAATTAATGATTGGTTTATTGTCTATCTATCCGTTATATGATAAACTAATTGAATCTCTTACTTATCATGACTTGAGAGTCTCTTACTTATCATGAATTCAAATCTCTTACTTATCACGACTTCCAATCTCTTACTTATCATGAATTTCAATCTCTTATTTATCATGACTTTAGAGTCTCTTAGATCACAATACTTAACTAATCGAATCTCTTACTTATCATGACTTCAGAGTCTCTTACTTATTATGAATTCGAATCTCTTACTTATCATGACTTCCAATCTCTTACTTCTCATGAATTTGAATCTCTTACTTATCATGACTTCCAATCTCTTACTTATCATGACTTCAGAGTCTCTTAGATCACAATACTTAACTAATCGAATCTCTTACTTATCATGACTTCAAATCTCTTACTTATCATGACTTCAGAGTCTCTTACTTATCATGAATTGGAATCTCTTACTTATCATGACTTCCAATCTCTTACTTATCATGACTTTAGAGTCTCTTACTTATCATGACTTCCAATCTCTTACTTATCATGACTTCAGAGTCTCTTACTTATCATGACTTCAAAATCTCTTATTTATAGATCACAAAATTTAACCAATACTTAACCAAAAAATACATTAATATTATATATAAATATAAAAAACAACAATAATTTTTATTTTATTTTTTTTAGAATTTATAAATTTTTCAAAAAAAAATGCAAGATTTTAAATTTCAATGATCATTGATAGACAATCATTTATAAGCATCTTCTAATAATATATGAAGTATGTTTATTGTAACGTGTGAGATCTAGAACAGTAGATGATGAAGTGTAATGTTAAGACGCTAGATTATCTTAATTAATTACTATACATATATATTGAAACGGTGCATTAAAATTTTTCTCTTTCATACCACGTTTCAAATAATTTATTTCACTTTAAAATGTCCTCTCCTGTCCTCCCTCATCTACGTAAATGTGTAAGAAGTTTTAAAATCTAATTTTTTCCTGTCCAAATAGTTCGTTCCACTTTAAGACGTAGCAGCGAAAGGAACTATTGATCTGTGTGTTCCATTATCTTAGATTGGAGCTGCTATTCAGGGAAACATTGAAGCTGCAATTCAGGTTTGTTGCCCTAACTTCTAGGTCATATATATACTGCCCACAGCAATAAGCCCATAAATCCCTGATTTCTCCGCCAGATAGATTTTCTCCCTCGTAAACCCCATGATTTCTCCGCMAGAAACCAGATCTKTGTTCCGCCAAACCTAGCGGATTCCAAATTGAATCTTGACAGGAAAGGAAACGCAGACGGTCTTATTGCAGACGCGATCTCTTGCCAGATCAATGTCAGTTCCACCAAATAAGTGGCCACCTCGGTGATTTTGGCAGAAGAAGCACGTAGAAATTGGCTGGCCGCACTCATAATTAATCTGGAATCATGAATGTATGAGATCCGGCCGAGTCTGATTGGAATCGAGCCACGCCGAGGGTCGGCTCGCGTCCCTATATATTCATGATTTCAATCCTCGCAACGTGTTGAGGTTATAATTCCTTTCAATTCTCTTCAAACGATCCAGGCTCAGAGGTTCGTCATTTTATGATAACCGAAATCATGTTTTGGCAACACAGTGAGCCCTAATTTTTTTCCAGTTGTAAAATTTATCATAATTTAGTCAGGATAGTTACAATTGGCCTCAGGAACTCTGATTTCTCTGACAAAGAAATTTCTGTTCGTTGGATTTTTCAAAACCTGTAAATTATAATCCTGGATTAATTCTCAAACGCCGAATCCATCTAAATTCTTAAAATAGAAATTTAAGCAATTCGATCTTCCATTTCTGCAATTCGTTATCAAATGGATTCGACGGATACGAGGCGATTTGATATTTGCAAGTTGCAGACGAATATGTTTTCAATTTGATTTTCTTCTTGCTGTTAATTCATTCATGCATTTCTATATTTAATTTTTATTTTTATGAATATTATTATTCAAAATATTATTTATTAATATTAATTGTAACACCGCTGGTAATGCATGCATTTCTTTTTTATTTTTAGGATTAGGATTATTGAAAATATTATTTTAACAGAATTTATATTAGTTGAAATTTGGGTTTTCGTTGTAATTTTCAGGCATAAAAAGTCTAGATTAAAATGTTTAAATTAAAATGTTTAAATTAAATAGACAAACCCGTTTTTATTTTCATGAATTTTTCCATAATTTTATATAAAGGTGGGAATAAGGATTAAACCCCGTCACCCTTTTGATTTAATAAAATCATATTTATCAACCAACACCTACAACTCTGCCGATTAATAATTTCGATTTTTAATACCCTTTTCACGCAATCATTCCCACTCCTTTTCTGTCGCCATGTCATCCGCTCTACCACCTTACCGTCCGTAAAAGAGCCCGTCGGCGGGGCCCATTTACACGTGCCTATCAGCACGTGGTTACCACGCGAACCAAAGCCTTCGGAAGTTGCCACGACACATTCTCCGTCCTTTCCGTACGGAAAGCCGATTGGCCAGTGGAGTTCAAATCAGCAAGTGACGGATGAAGCCGCAGTTACACGTCATCATGTGACGCATGCAGACGGACGGAATGCCGCGTCACCTAAACACTGCGATAGACTGCTAGCCGTGTGGCCGTGAGACGTGAGATTTCACTGATTTCCCAATATAGGCGATCCGGGGAATTTCATGCATCCCGTTAACCTCCGGCACCGATGGCTTTTTACCTCGTATAGAAAGGGAAGAGCTCGCCGTAGAAAGACAAACCCGTAATTTTCTGATGCCGTTGGCGCCGTAAAATCCGACGTTTACCTCTGGTTCCTTTCTTGCTCTGGGTATTTTGCCGCGAGGTCTATAAGGCTGATATACCAGCGGGGAATTTGCGCTATTTCCATGCATATACACATTGAATATCTACCGGAATAGCGCCCCGGATTGCCTCTGGAAGCCTCGCCATTGGCATTCTCGACGTCGGCCAATTTTTCTATTTTTTTCCGTCCAAAAATACTGTGTTCCCCGATATTTAAAGCATTTTCTCCAAATTTTTTTTGGTTTTAGGACAAAGGCACAATTAGGATTCGGGTTTCGGGACGGCATTGATGTTTCAAGGTAAAGCTGAGCCTGTGTACAATTTATTTTGTTTTGAATCGGTGTCTTTTGGGGGTTTCTGTTCTTTGCTGCATGGCTTTTCTTCCTGAAGTTTGATAAGAATCTGCTAGATTGGGATTTTCCTTTCCGCCTTTTCAAGACATGTGAATTGAATTGAATGTTTTCTGTGTTGAATTTGACGTTTCTTGCGAGTTATATTGTGAGAAACCATGATATGTCCATAAAGGTATAATTGAAGTGCTTTTCTGTTGAATTTGCTTTTTTCTAATTTTGAAACAAGATAAAATCTGGACTGTTTTAGTGCTAGATTTGTTTTCTAGAACTGTCTCTGCTTTGTAATATAGGGCTTCTTTGTGCAAATATTGATCCCGTATTATTGATCCCGCGTGAGATTTATTTTCTCTGGTTGAATCTAAGATTTTACGGTAGTCGAAAATATGTGCATTATATCTGTGTTGAAAGATGAAATGGACAATTTTATCTGGAACTGTCTATTAAAATCTGTTCTGAAATTCCGTATTGTACAATTTTAAGTTAGATATTCTTGAATATTTGTAATTCTGGGTTCAATTGCCATTCAAATCCGTCACATGCATTGTTCGATCCGACTATGAGAATGTAGCTTTAGGACATCCGCTTCCTTTATTGTTTCAATGCTGATGGTATTGTTGGGTGGCCGATAAAATCTTTTCCAACACTTGCTGGGAATTTTGACCCCTTGAGTTGTGTACAGGCTTGTTATGACACTGGTAAGTGATGCTTCCAATGATCAACATGGGCACTAAGCGAAAACACTGTGAGGTAGAAACTGCTGGAGATGTTGATCAGCTTCATCTTCATAGAAGGCAAAGAACTGAGGGTACTAGCAGGGAATGCCAAATGATTAGTCAGAGTGCGCAAGGTGAAGTGGATAATTACGGGTCCAATCTTCTTCCAGAAGGTTCAGAGCTTCTATTGAGTTTATCAGATGTCGGTGTTGCTCCTGTTGTCTCTAGTGATGTTACAGATGAGTTCTTGCAGAGTCCCTACTCTGAAGGGAATATTGGGCCTGTTTCTGTGGAAACTTCAAGATCTAGGTCATTGTTTGCGTACCGACGTGGAAAAGAACATCCCCAAAATTTCCCTGAAAATTCTGGCGATGCTGATTCAATTGCAAATTTTATAAGAGATAATAATGCTACTTATAACCCCTCAGGGGAGCACTTGAGAATGTCTTCCTTTGAGAGTGATATCACAGCTTTGCAATTTGTTTTATCAGTAAAAGAACTGCAAATGACAGGAATTGGAATCAAGACTCAGGATACTCCACAGGATGGATCCTCTAGGACATCTTCGAGGGATGGAGTTTTAATTGAAAATTCCAAAGCTCAAGAATTACAGAGTCTGACTGAACATGACAAACTTAATCAATTCCATCGGAAGAATGATCCCATGGAAGTAGATAATCAAAACTTTACTCCGTGCAAAGAAAATGATGGGGGGACAAGTACATCTGAACCTAAGATTTCAGTTTGCATTGAGGGAACTCGCATGCCTAACAATAAGCAGGCTTCCTCTGTTGCTAGAACACCAGTTAAGGAGGTAAAATTCACACAGGTACCGACAAACACCAAAATGTTACTTTCAACAGGTTTGCTGGAAGGATGCGATGTTCACTATTTGACCGCGAGAGGGAATACGGTAAGTATTAGATGTTCTCTGGGTTTCAAATACACTACTATGCAGAGTCAGCAATATAGGGGTATATTATACAAGTTCTCTGAAAGCATAGTGGATTTCTTGTATTTGTTTCCTGTTTAGCGATTCAATGGCAGAATTAAAGGGGAAGGAATCCAATGTAAATGCCCTAGTTGCAATGAAAAACAGGTGAGTTTGGAAGACTTTTCCTGAGGCTGAAACAGTTGTAGGTCCTCAACTATATATGATGATTAGAATTTCAGTTGAATTGTGCTATTTCTAATATTTGCACAATTATGTGGCCGTTTTTATTAGGTTTTTAACATTTCCAGTTTTGAGAAGCATGCTGGCAGTGGAGCAAAGAGACCGAGTGATTTCATATTTTTTGATAATGGCACATCTCTTCGTGATCTGGTGGACATTTGTAAGTCTACTACATCGCACAATATCCAGGATGCCATTAAGGAGGCTATACATAGCACAGCAAGCAAAAACATAAACCAGTGTCAAACATGTGGAGGTAACGATCTCCAATTCATTTCATTTAATGTTAGTTTGGAAGATGACTAAATTTCTCTAGTATTTCAAAGATGGTATTGGACTATGCATTATATTTATTTCAAAAGTGTTCCCAAATTTGCTATTTTTTAACATGTGGTTTTTCATCTTATCTGTGAGTAGGACATATTAGTCTGTCAACAGCGGTCAGGTCTCACCAGATATGTTCAAAATGTGCTTCAGGCCGATCAGTACAATCAATGCCTCAAGCAGTATCCATTACAAAGGCTAGGTAATTCATCCTGCAATTAGGCAGCTATAAAAAGTTTCATAAGTAATTCAATCTATTTTAACTGTCTATGACATGCTATGATAGAGCAATACTGCTAAAATAACTTTAGGCCTTCATGTTGTCTTTCAACTTGAAAGGGACTGTCATAGTTGAAGTGAAGTGTAGCTATGAAATTTACAATGAATAAGCTAATCTATAAAGGTATGGAAGATGTTCTTTCTAACTTCCTTGGTATTGAAATTCTCAGTGTAACAAGTTCTAAATGCGAACAACCTGCTAGTGGGTCTAATCAAGTAAAGAGAGGAAGGGGAAGGTATGTCACTTAATCTACATTCTATTTCTCTGTTAAATGTACCTGTAATTATATTGGCACACAGATTAACTTTGTATAGCAGGCCTCCTTCCAAGGGTTTGGGCTCGAAAGCACCTGAGAAACTACTGAGGTATGCTTTGGAAAATCACAGTACAATTTTATATTAATTTTTCAGTTTTTCCTTTCCTCTTTTCTTGGTGTCACTGTTTTTATGGTCAAATAAATTTGAAATCTGAAAATTTTCAGGCCTCCTAAGGGTTTGTGCTCGAATAGCAGGCCTCCTTCTAAGGGTTTGGGCTTGAAAGGACATGAGAAACCACTGAGGTATGCTTTGGAAAATCACAGTACAATTGTATACTAGTTTTTCAGTTTTTCCTTACCTCTTTGTTTGGTGTCACTTTTTTTATGGTCAAATAAATTTGAAATCTGAAATTTTGGGAAACGGGCAGTGTTCTGGGTGGTTCCAAGACAGGAAGCTACATATTTCTGCATCAGTCATTTAATTTTTCCATTTGTTAACTGTAATGCAGAAGCTTCTGAGAATAAGAGCTAATGTTGTCTTTTTTTCCTTTGTTCAGGGAGACGAAGTTACACAAATTAATTTTTATGCCCTCTGGTTTAGAAGATGGAACTCATTTGGCTTACTATAGTAAAGGACAGGTTAGTAGTGCTATTTTATTTAAGTTTCAAGCAACCAGTTGTCTGGCATTGAACAAGTATTAAACTTTGTATTGACTCTGTTGTAGAAATTTAATGATGGGTATAAGCAAGACTTGGGTATATATTGTAACTGTTGTCGAAAAGTGGTAAGTATGACTGCTATTTTAACTAGTATGTAGCCAAAGATATTATTGCATTTTTAGATCATTTTTATTCCCCTTCCAAAGGTCACCTGCTCGGTATTTATGTTTTTACTATTTAGGATGTTTTATGTTGATTAGGTGTGCTGTTCAGAGTTTGAAGCACACGCAGGATGGGGAAAGAGACGAGCACCGTAAGTGTCTCTGTGAAGTTGTTCTGATTGTTGTCCATTTTCTGTTAGGTAAGACAATATCTGGACCAGCAATGGTTTTAACTTATTGCTAGATTGCCCATTGCTGAACAGTTATCAAAACATCTATCTTTCGGATGGCCGTTCACTACATGAGGTGGCACTTTCACTAGCCAACCAAGAAAGGTCTGGTGAGAGAAAGATGCTTGATCCAAGCGACAATGATGATTTTTGTTTGGACTGTGGAGATGGGGGTGAGCTTATCCTTTGTGATGGATGTCCCAAAGCTTTTCACATAGGTGAGCATCTTATTCTGCAATTGATCTCTTATCTTCTCTGAATTTTTCCTTTGAAGAGAGGGATTGTCATGTCCCAATTTCTGCCAATCATTGTTGTTTACCATGTGTTTACTTTAGTCTGGTTAGGTTACTTGGAAAGTATGGTTATTTACACAAATTGCTAATGAATCTGGCTATTATACCCAAGTGAAGTGAATCCAGTATTCTTTTGAAATATTAGGATTCAAATTGGACAAAAACATCTGGGGATTTTTAGTTTTATCTATAATAGCATATCAATATAAATAACAAAATATACATTCAATAAAGCAGTGGTTGAATGATGTAGCAAAACTGTACTTATGCAATCTGGAGCGTGTCCTTTAAAGTGTATGCACTACATGGTTTTCACGGACAGTTCTGATGAAATGATATTTCTCTGACTTTTCAGATGTATCTATGTTTGTTATTTTATACTACTCTCGGGACTGTTGTACTACAACTCTCCTCAATATCTGCTACCTGTTCATCCCCTTTTCCACTGAAGCACGTAACAACTAGAATGGAAGATTTTTCTAATTTCATACCTTAGAGGGTTAAAGAGGTGTATATTTCTATTCATACCCACTTCTTAAAGTATTGGCCTCTCAATCCATTGTAGATTTAATTTTGAATTTCCAGGACCTAGAAAGTATTCCTTCAGATTCCTTCTAAGTTCTTCCTCTTGGTTTTCATCTTGCCCTACCCCCATTCAAAGCAATTATTTGTACCATCCTGTCACAATTCAGCAGAACTCCAGATATTGTCATAGATTAATAATATTGGAACTTGACAATGACAATGATTAATAAAGTAGAACACTTTAGCTGCTTTGTATGATCTTTCTAATCATGTTTGTATGTGTCAGCATTATTTTCTATATCAGAAATCATTTCCAAACATACTTTTAAATGAAATATATACATTAACTTTTGGTGCTTGGCATGGATGGTGGCAGAATGCTTAGGTATCCCTGGCATACCCAGTGGTGATTGGTTCTGCCCCTCTTGTTCGGGTCATTCCCAAAAAGTAAGAAAAGAATYGGGCAAATACAGGCACATGCTTTCCAGAAAGGTTGGACGGGTTGGAACCAAGGGAAGGCCATCTAGACTTTGTACACGGGAGGTCAAAGCAGTGGTGGACATTAATGGTGGATGTATTCTTTGTCAGTAAGTGTTTTTACATTTGAATTATACGAAATTCTCCTGTAATAGTTAGGAGATCTAGAACTCACATTAATCTTGTTTTAATTTTTCATATGATTGCATGTTTTAGGATCTTTGAGGTTCATAAATTGTCACTAATGTGTATAATATTTTATCCAGATGTAAAAAATTCACTCCAGACAAACTGGGATTTAATGATGAGACTGTCATTTTTTGTGACCAAGTATGATAAGTATTTATCAGAATTTGCATAGACCATTATATGATGTTTTTCCATCCAAGGCTTCTGTTCATTTTTTATGCCAAAAATTTAACTGCATGTATTGTATGTACAGTGCAACAATGAGTTCCATGTTGGCTGTTTACGTGAAAAATTGTGTATTGTATTAAAGGTGAGCTTGATTCTGTATAGGCAGTTTAACATTCTTAGAGGACATTCTTTTGTAAGCTACGTTTGCATCTATTTTCCAATTATCCCAATACTGGAAATGTGTGGTAAATTCGCCATTCATTGTTGGCTTTACTCTCCCTTAGGTAATATTGCATTTTGAATATTAATATCTGGAGGTATGATGAAAACACTTGACATGATACAGGAGGTGCCACAGGGCTTGTGGTTTTGTTCTAAAGCTTGTACTGATATACACAATTGGCTAAAAGTATGGGTACAAAATGGTCCGGAAAACTTGCCACCTCATATATCTGAAATAATAAGGAAGAAAATAAATAATGGTGAGCAAGAAATATTACATGATGAAATAAAATGGCAAATTCTGCACGGGGAAACAAGAGATCCTACTACCAAGGCATTACTTTCGGAAGCAGCTGCTATATTCAATGTATGCTTCTCTAACTTTATATTTTTGCAGTTTGATATAATAATTACTTTCATCAGGAAAAGTTAATCTAAACATGTGTCTTATGAATGAAGGAATGTTTTACGCCTATAAAAGATCCCAGCACAGATCGAAATTTGATCCCCTTGATGCTGAACAGGTAGCTTATTCAGTTCCTTTTGCATCTTTGGATACGTGTTTCTGAATTGTGTAGATGATTCTTGAAATTGGATGACTTCAAAATTCTTCTGATTGTACTGTTCTGGATCTTAATGCAGTCGAAGTATGAGGGACCAAGACTTTGGTCGGATGTATTCAGCAGTATTGACTGTAAAGTGAGAACCAAGAATGAGTTTTGCCAGATGATTTATGCAATTTTTTCAATCTATATTTCGTTGATGCGGAACTATGGTTATTTGGCATGTACAGTGGCTACATTTCTTTAAGTTTGGTTTCTTATAAACATAAATTATTTGAACAGCTCAGAAGTTGTTTCAGCTGCTGTCTTCCGAGTCTTTGGACAAAAAATTGCAGAATTGCCTCTGGTTGCTACAAGGGGTAAATTTCAAGGACAGGTGAGATTTGAACTAGTGGAAAATCTATCGATCGTGATGGGCATTCTTATACATATTTTATTGGATTAAAGTTTATTTGGTTTCTTCTCTCTTTGGTGGATATCAAAACATCTAAAACTATTCATGTAAACAGTAATGAAAGACATGCATTTATAGGAGTCTATACCATTTGTATTTTCTTGGACGTTTCTTTTGTCGTCTTTTGAAGTTCATCTGCTCCAATGTGGTCTATTGCAAAGGGGCCATGACTGTTAATGTTAAAATTGATTCTTGTAGGGCTATTTCCAGTCACTGTATTTATGTCTTGAGGAGCTCCTTGTTTCCTTGAGAATAAATCGCCTTGTACTTCCAGCTGCTGAGGATACTACTTCATTATGGACAAGCAAATTGGGCTTCACAAAAATAGCTAGAGAGAAGGTTTGTGAAAAAGTTTAGTTGCATAAACATAGCATTGTAAGGCTAAATTGTCAAATAGAGTATAGTTAAGATATGCTGCTAAATTGCCATTTTATTCTCTTTTTTTAATCTGTGCTGATGTCCACAATGTTTTCATTGAAATTCTAATGGACACATATTTTTCCAGTTGCCCGAACTAACCAAGCATTCCCAAGTCATGTTCTTCAGTGGCACTTCAATGTTAGAGAAGCCACTTGTACCAGATAGCAGTATATATATACATGGTCCATCAGTCAATATTGGAGAAGAGCTTGATTCATTGAACTAAGTGATCATTCTTTGCATGCAACTTTTTAAGTTTTGAGAAACACGAGCCTGCTTCCCGTGCGATTTCAGCCAGGTTCAGAAGGAACAGAGCACATTTTGACAGTATATAATTATACAGGGAAGATGTACAAAGTGAGAATGTTATTTCATAAGAAATAGGATTAGACAATGCAAAAACAATATTGGGACTGTTCATATGTCAGGGACTTGTTCTGTGTGTGTGCTCTAAAGAAAACATGATTAAATAGTTGCTTTGATTTTAATTTTGAGCTGGCAAATCACAGGGCTCAGATGTAACTCCCTGCTTATTAGGTACCCATGTTTACACGGCGTCTTTGGGAAATGTAAAGAGGTCACTATTGATCTTAATATAATTACTTGAATTGCGGTCTTATCAATGCACGGTGCTTCTGCAGGGATTACGAGTCGGTAACCTTATGTCAGCCCAATGTCAAAAGAACAGGGCTCGACATCCATTGGTTTCAGCCCAATTTTGCATCTCTGTATTTTGCATTTCGAAAAATATTCGGCCATTCTAAATCTTCCTCGATGTGACTATCTATTATGATAATCATTAAATTGTAGAGTTATATATGAGCATCTACACTACATTATGATGCTCAATTTGGAAATAATGTAAATGGCATCTTCATTACTGTGCAGGCTGGAAGCAAGTTAATTTTGTTAATTTCACAGAATGCTGTTTAGTCCTCGCCCATATTTCTTATATAATCTAAGTTTTCTAAATAGTTATTCGCACATAATTATTGATAATGTATATATTTGAAGAATAATATATATTTGTTACATAATTATTATTGATAATATATTTATTATTAAATTTTTTAAATAAATTCTTTTGGAATATTGTATAAATGTCATATATTTTTATTTTCATTTCATTTGATAAGTTTATATTGTAAGGTTGATTCGATTTAATAAAATGTAATTTTGTAGTAATTGATATTGTATTTATTATTAAATTTTTTAAATAAATTCTTTTTCAATATTATATAAATATATTTTTTTTTTTCATTTGATTTAGTTTAGTTGATTATTTTGATTTAGTGTAGTTTATCACATGTAAAATGTAAGGATGATTGGATTTAATAAAATGTAATTTTTTAGTTATTATATTTGGAGAGTAATTTGGTTATTATAAATGTAGTTTAGTAAGGTTGATTAGATTTGGATTTAGTTTAGTTTATTACTTTGATTTAGTTTAGTTTATCACATATAAGGATTATTGGATTTAATAAAATGTAATTTTGTAAGGATGATTAGAAATAATAAAATGTAATTTTGTAAGGATGATTGGATTTAATAAAATGTAATTTTTTAGTTATTATATTTAGAGAGTAATTTGGTTATTATAAATGTAGTTTAGTAAGGTTGATTGGATTTGGATTTAGTTTAGTTTATTACTTTGATTTAGTTGGATTTAATAAAATGTAATTTTTTAGTTATTATATTTGGAGAGTAATATAGTAATTATAAATGTAGTTTAGTAAGGTTGATTGGATTTGGATTTAATAAAATGTAATTTTATAGTTATTATATTTGTTGATTGGATTTAATAAAATGTAATTTTGTAGTTATTATATTTGGAGAGCAATTTTGTTATTATAAATGTAATTATAGGTTGGACCATTATTTTAAGGTGATTTCATGATTCCACATAATTATTGGTTATTATAATGTAATTACAAGTTGGATCATTATTTTAAGGTTTTAATCTCATGCCTCCACAATATTCTTAATCTTAAGATAACATTAACTTGTCTGTTGTAGTTATTATATTTGGAGAGAAATTTGGTTATTATAAATGTAATTATAGGTTGGAGCATTATCTTAAGGTGATTTCATGGTTCCACATAATTCTTGGTTATTAAAAATGTAATTACAAGTTGAATCATTATCTTAGGGTTTTAATCTTATGCCTCCACAATATTCTTAAGATAACTATGATAATTGAGTAAACATTTAAATTATTTGATTTCAAATTAGGTTTTGGATATTATGAAACATTTAAATGATTTGAGTAAACATTTAAATGATTTGATTTCAAATTAGGTTTTGGATATTATGTTTTTGAATGCTTTGTGTTGAAATGAGGTTTTGGATATTATGTTTTTGAAAGAGATATATTATAATTCAATTAAATCATTTAATACTTATAAATGTTTATTTAATAAAAATGTAAAAAATTATTTAATTAGTTTATTTCAAAATTTATTAGATTATTAATATTAATGTTATATTTTTAGAGAAAAATATTATAAAATTATTTTCTTGTTCTATATTTCAAGAGCAAGTCACCCTCGAGATGGGGCTAGCAATTTACAAAAGAGGGTAGTCTCTTACTACCCACTCACAACTCAGAAAAACACACAATCCATTGGTATTCTTCTACAACTATCCTGATTTTCCACCATCTCTCTTCCTCTTGACCTTTCCAACCTAAGGAATGTACCCCTTCACTGCTCTTAGTCCATCAGGCATTCCATTTGCTTACTGGGGTCTCTCTAGCAAAGGTAAATAGGAATTTCACTATTGGGAAACTCGAGGGAGCTTACTGCTAGGAAAACTACCAGGAAAATAACAACAATCACTTGTTGTTATAGTGCAACTCACACAAGAGTTCACTCTTCAGAACTAAAAACTTGGCTCTTCAATCTCTTGCTCCGAATATGCTCCATAATTCATCTTTCATGGTTGCTCCAGCTCCAATCTCTTTTTTTCTTCTCTCTGTTTGTTGTTCATGCAAAAACTCCATTGTCTAGAATTACTGTAATTGCCCACAAAAAATTCATCTCTTTTCTTGCTTGCTTGACTTACACACTTTCCCAAGCTGATTGTACTCAACCCACAATAACTATGGGATATGACTTTTCACACCCACCCTATTACATGCATTTAATGATTGGCTTTGGGTTGAATTAATAGACATGGGTAAATCCTCTTTGGACCCCTCTCTTAGACATTCTATTAGACCCTCTCCTCTCTTATGGATTAATTAACTCCCGTCTCTATCCATGCCCCCCAACAACTCACATCACATTTTATTATTAAAATTCAAAAATACAATTCACATATACATCACTTGGTCGTGGCCACACATTCTATCAACATTAAACATTAATTAAAATGGTGATTATAGTCTTTTCTTGAAGAATTAAAGATATCCCTAATATTTTTCCCCGCGTCTGAACTTCAGGCCGCCACAGCGTGCCCTCTCGGCCATGCATCCTTAGGTTTTGGCCCACAATCCCGTGCTATGGAAGGTCCTGGGGATCCTGACCCGCCCCCGGAGGTCACAGCGTTCAAAACAATGATAGCAGCCGGTCCGAAACGCCCGCCCTCTGCAAGTCAGCAGAAATTCGTAAAGAAAATGGCCTCGATCCCCTCAGTGGCATTGCCGGAAGCAGAGACGTGCAAAGCAGCATTAAATCTGGCAGAGAAGGGACTCATTGGACAGTTTACGGGCCTCTGGCCATCTCCCAAATCAGTATAGGACTGGACTCAGAGGAATTGGAAGCCTCTGATCAAAGAAGGGGTTAAAAGCTATTTTGTCGGGAAAGGTTTTTTTGTATTCGTCTTCGAATGCACAGAAGATAGAGGCTTAATATTCAGAAATGGTCCATATTTTAT
>JASDQU010102331.1:324957-382695 GCA_032191745.1 Picea mariana | reverse complement strand
TATTTTTTTAAATGTGTTTTTTTCTTGATTTAAAAAAAATGTGAAGAATTTATCCTCTCTTTATTTATTTTTTAAGGTAAATAAAAAAAAATATAGTAAATAAATTTTGAAGTGACCATTTAGGGTCCAATTTTAGGTTTTTATTTGCATATGGATTTGTTGTCAAGGCTAGAGTTTCAATTAGGTCGTAATTAGCTATAATTTTAACATTTAGAAAAAAACATTTTTCTTTAGGTAGTGTCAATTTTTTATTTAGGTGTTGATTTTAGGGTTTTTCTGAACAACTATTTGATTTTTTAAGGACATGTTTGAAAAAAGTTTTAATTTTGACCCAATTAGAAAAAATGGTGCTATCGGTAGCACCACTTTTTTATTTGGGGGTTGATTTTCATGTTTTTTATGCAAAAATATGGGTTTTAAGGGTTAGAGTTCTCATTTTAAGGTCACAGTTCTCATTAAGTCGATAACTTTGTTCCACCACCACTATGGAAAAACATTCTCCATCACATAAGAAATTTTTGTGTACCAACTATGCATCCTCCATATGCTTAGAATATGGTCATTACACTCATAATTTCCTAGCATTACCACAATTATGGGAAACACTAGCAACAGTGCAACAAAGATATTTTCCCAAGCCATCTCAAGCACCCCACACTGACATTAAATTCACTAACATTTGTTATATATCCACGTCAGTGAATGAATGGATGAGATTCTTGTGTGCACTATGCGACCAGATGGACCATTTTATGCACATTTGTCCTCTCATTATTGACTATAGGGTTCATTGCATGAATTCCATTAAAAATGTTGAACATCCTTTCCAAAATCAATTTCCCAGAACTTGACCACATTACCCTCTCAGGGTAATCCCATCATACCTTATTTAGAGAAATAATTGTTACCTATGGTCTCACTTGCAGTATATATATAGTGATGTTTAAAGGACTTACCCCTGAATCCACCTAATTCACCAGTAGGTCCCCCACATGATATTCTTCCTCCATTCAGTGAACACGGACCACATACATGTATGGATGTTTGGTGCATTTTATCTAGTGAAGGGTCGCCCCCATCCTCCCATTGAAACAACCATTTTAGTGGAAGATTGTATTGACGCCTTGCAAAAGTCACCCTCTTGTGAAGCTTCAACATCCACATCTTCCATAAACACCAATATTATCAACAAATTTGATCAAACACTTGGCACCATCATGCCTCACCTGCCTATTCATACCTCTAACGATTGAATGTTTTCTCACATTTGTTATCACCAAAAAATTTCTCATACAAATATAGACAATGGATGAAGAAATAATCAACACAAATATAGCACACAACCAATGATTACAAAAGGATCACTTTCAGTTTGGCCAGATAATCACAAAACTATGAAAACATATCCCGAATTTCCATGCACATTCAACAAAGATAGTGCGCTCGCACCCGTGCGGACTAACACAATGTCAAATGCAGACAATGTGTGCCTTGCATGACTAGCAATAGAGAAACCCGCACAGATGCAGAAATAATGAATTGATATTTTGGTCGAGATTCAAACACTTTTGGGATGAAGTGGATCTCGTCCATACCCCAAAATCTCCCTAAAATTCCACCTTGGGATCAATGAAAAGATGGGAGGTACCTCCAAAGGCCTCCCCATTCACACTTTAAAATAATTGTGAAATATCTAGCCATCATCCTATAAATAGAGGATCATTGTATGAAAAAGAAGAGGAAGTTCATTGCATTGTTATGTTGTCAAAATACTCTTGGAGAAACCATTTTTTCTCTTGATAATATCTTGGGAAAGCATAGCATAGGAAAAGAGTTTCACCTCTGATTTTCCATATATTTATTCACCATTGTCAATAAAAAATAGGAGCGTAATAGCTCTACATTGAGGGATTCAAGTGCCATCCCTAGGAGGAATAGGGGATTCATAAATCCCACATTTCTCCTCTTGGTTTTCTCAATTTCAAAGACCATTCTCTATTGGGTAACCCTTCTTTGTGTCCAATTTCATGCATCCTTTGTTAATATTTATTTATTTTAGTTTCCATTGTTTATTATTCCTATCTTTCTTTATTTCTTGCTTTCTAGCTTGTGGGTTCACTAACCTACTAACCATTGTTATGTGTTGTTTTTTTTCCTTACCAAGGTAATCAAAGGGGTCTCTTTTTTCTCATCCTTGTGATCAAAAGCCCCAAACATATTGACGACCATACTATGGATTGGAATCCAAATTACACATCAAGTAGGCTATTAGAGTTGTTATTCTAAATTTTTGGTGTCTACAGGGTCCAAAACCGGCCTAGCCTACCCTTCAAACACTTCAATTCAACCCTGTGTTGGATGAATTCATTTCAAAATTGTTAGCTAGCCATTTCTCTACACGTGTGTGAGTTCGGGAAAAACAAATGTGCTGACCGCAAAAAATCATGTAGATTTTTTACCGAAAAACCCACATAGACTACATGAATTTCGGGCCCAAACCTACACAAATCTACTTGCATAAACTGCATGATTTTTTTACTCAAACCCACATTGATCCACACGACTGCGTGATTGTCAGGCCCAAAACTATGTCGATTCACACGACTGTGCAATTTGTTTTTCCAACACTTTGTAAAGAAAAAGAGTGATACTTAGGATTCTTTCTTGCATATATAATTATCTAAACTAGGAACTTAAACGGGTAAAAGGAACCATAATATCTTTCCTTTTTGTTGCCACATGGATGACCTATTATAACATTTGAACTATTGAGTTAAGTTTTTTCTTTTACAAATCATCAACTAATTGGGAATGTGATATTATTTTGTTAATGTTGGAGTATTCTCTTTCCTCGCACCTTTTTGTGATCTTGGAAATCAGAAAAATAGAATACTTAAGAAATCTCCATCTCCCTTTAAAAAATCAATCAGTTTAGAAGAGGCCAATACCTCTTAGTTTGCTCATTTTTTGCAACTAAATCAATCATTTTAGAAGAGGCCAATACCTCTTTATTTGATTCTTTTGCAACTAAATCAATCAATCATTTTAGGAGAGGAATATGCATCTTAGTTTTCTTTTTGAAACATAATCTAAAAGGTTTGTTAGGGCCCATGCATGCCCACATGTGCACAATCTTAGGATAGTTTCAAATCTTTTAGAGTAAATCGCTTAGGAAGTTTAAAGAATTGTAAGGGCCCACACATGCCCACATGTTCACAATCCAGGAATAGTTTCAAAGATTTATTAGATTAAGAAGCATTATAGGGGGATGAAAGCTAAAGAGTACATACTCACATGTTCACCATGCTATTTACCTAGGGCTTTATCAATTTTTGCAAGGATTGTTTTTGAAATCTAGTAAATTAGAAGTAAGAAACAACTTTAAAGGACCAAGCGATGTCCAGACGACAAAAAAATTCTCACTTAACATATTAAAATTCATCACTCACTATCACTTATTGCACACATCACATATTCAAAAAAAAAAATTATTATATACTTGAAACCATAGTATGCTCTTCTCCCCGTGTTCATAAGCGATCTGGGAGGATCACAAGGGCTTCATTTGCTTAGTAAAAATATTTTTGTGCACACCAATTTTAATCAACGAGGTTGGCCCATGACTCCAACCTCACAACCCACTCTCACATCCTAAAAGAAACCTTAATCAACCCACTTCTAACCTCCATAGGAGGAACACAAAATAATTTGGTAGCCTATGTTGCGATTTTGGGGATAGGCATCCAAATAAATCCCCATCATCATTTGTCCATTGAAAATTAGAGAGTTGAGAAATAGGATACAAAAATCCTCCCAATCAATAATTTATACACCATAAGGTAGGGATACACTTGTGAAGGGTCAAAGGCCAAGACCCACTTGTTATGTGTGTGCCTCCTTGGGTCACCCAACCCTTAGAAAGAATCCATCCTGTGACCGATTTATGAGGCCGAAAAATTAAATGTCATGCTTGATCAAGGTGACTTAGTGGCCAAATTATAAGTCTTATCTACCCAAGGTGGTGGTTGTGGGATGAAATTGCACCTGAATCATATTTTGAACAGTTTTTGGGAAATATCACCTGTACTTCCAAGATATGCCCCCTTCACCCCTCATTATAATGGATTGTTCATCCCTTAACTAGTATCTCCTCAAGTAATTTGTGCTCCCATTGTCGAGTTCTTTTTTGGAGTACTAGTGTTATTTGAGAGGAAGGATGTTACGTCGGATAGGACACATGCATTATTTTTTATATTTCCCCATGCAAAGTCAAAAAAACAACCAAACTATCGGTTACATTGTTGTTATATGTATGATTGCCACCATTTGATTACATGCAATTTATGACTACATTGTTTCAGTAATTTGTAAATAACTTATTCTATCCGTTCTTCTCATCACCATCATCACACATCCACATATAGTATATAATCATAAGGTAACCACAACATCCCCATCATTCTAGACATTTGAAAACCTCACCCCAATCTTGGGAGGTGTTCCCAATTCACCTAACACATTAGTACAACCAACACACACCAGAGAGTGCCATTGTTTTAGGATTATATTTTCTTGGGTCCACCTTACTTGACACCACTATCTAGAACAATCCACCCATATAGTATCCCTTCCTCTTCATGAATTTGTTCTCCAACCATCAACCACCATGGCAGGATCACAAAACCTACCATATATAACCCCATCTTGTTCTTCCCAGTTTGGAAAAACTTGGGACCCCTCTCTTAGTTATATCAATCATCCACCACACATAAGGAGTAAGAAGAGAAACACCTACTACCAACACCCATGGAATGGGGGAAATTCTTGTATAGATGCAGGCACTCATAGTGCCCACCAAAAATACAATCAAACCAAGCATAGATGTACCACCCATACATGGACTAATCAACATTTCCCATTTTTTGAGCTCTATGGTCACCCTACCCATCAATGCCCTAAACTCATTCCAGAGCTAGTCCAAGAAAATCATTTGAATCATATTCAAAAAAACAAAATTAGTAGTTCTCCCTACACTACTCTAATGTGTCCCCTCCCCCATCATGAACCCATTACTCCATCAGGTGAGGTTCCATGCACCTCAATACCATTGTTTACCCCTCACATGGGTAATGCCCCATCACACGCAATATACCTCATGGATGATGCTTAGTCATGTAGACTTGAGGGCACCCCTTCCACTTCTAGTACCATAATGTCTACTAGACCCTATCCTTGTCAAGAAAATGAAAGTGTATACTAACACCCATAATGGGCCATCACCCCACGGGGGATTCACCTTTTTGACCAATATCTTATCATGTTCATTCATAAAGGGTTTTTTTAAATTGTGAAAATTAAAGTCAATATCATGTAGGTATTGGGGGGATGTGGGGTCTTAGGAGGTTTATAGGTATTGGGGGGTAATAAAATGGGTATCTAGTAAAAATATGGGTTTCTTTTATTGGACATATGTATTGGGAGGGGATTCAACAAAACAATTTTGGGAGGTATTTATCAATATCTAGTGAAATTAGGGGTATTCTTTAATATCTAACGAATGGAGACACTATGTCACAGGTTCACTAAGTGAAGACCCCATGCATCACCCTTCATTGGGATCAACTTATCCAAGCACGATTTCCATATTATACCCCATTTCAAATACAAGTCATCATTAAAAATAGTTTATCGGTGTATAATAGATGATGGGGCATCCTCATGTATTATGTCTTCATCAGCTTGGAAACAACTAGGATCCCCCACTCTTATCCAATTTATGGTTGATTTAAGAACCTTTGATGGCAGAATTTGTTCCCCCTTAGGGATCTTACCTAATATCCCCATTGAGTTAGGTGGTAAGATGATTTTGATAAATGTTGTTGTCATGGATGGTCCGATGGATTGCAATATTCTCTTGGGCTATGATTTCATCTATGCCATGAGTGTTTTGGTGTCTTCCCTCTTTTGAGTCATGATATTTCCACACGAGGGATGCATAATCACCATCGATCAAATCTCTTATACTGATCCCCCCCACAATATTCTCATAATAGAATCTCACATCATGTTACATTGATTCCATGCACTGTGTGTTCATATCCACTAGTCATGTAACATCCACTCCACCCAAAAATTATTCCATTCCTCTAGAACCACCTCCTCACCACTTAGGCTTGGAGGTTGGGAAGATTAATTCATCTATGGAAGAACCCATGCATGTTTCTTCCCCTAAACCCAAAAGAAACCATGAATTCTCAACTACATTATTCCCAAAAGACGAATAATTATTTGAGGCCACTCCTTCTTTCAGTGATTCTAGTGATAACCTCCATCTAGGTTCTCCTATCCACTATTGGAAAGGTCCTAACAATTCAATTGGTTCACCCTTTAATATTACTTCCTTCGATAAGGTCATTACTCGTTGTCAAATAATATCATATCTTAACATTGATAGGGATATCAGAGACTCCAGCTCCATGATGACCAATCATGCCTATATAGGAGATGTGGCCACACAATTTAAAGTCCCAAACCCCCCAATAGATATTACAAAAAATAATGTATCTAATACATTGTTTAATATCCTCTTTTGTGGATGTTCAACTTTAAACTTTCTGCTGTTATACCTTTGGTCCATCATTTTGGGTATTTGGAGACAACCTTTCCCCCAGTTCTCATATGATAATTTAGGGGGTAGTACCACTTCCCACCTTGGTCCCATAATACCTATCTCTCGACACAACACCAACTCATAGTATACCATTCATGGGAACCATTATAGCACCACCTGGTGTCTAGTTCCCCCATACATGATGCGATTACAATCCACGTGGCCTAATCAGAATGATCCATAAACATAGTTTCATTACTAATTGTGGGGAGGCCCCCTTATCCTTGGTCATTTTTAGCTACTCCCATAAGGGAAATGCGGCCTCCTTCAGGGATTTCCTTTTCTGGGAACCCATGGTTCACCAACCTCATTCATGGAGTGCCTTTTCCACAAACTCATTGTTTTATGGCCTCCCTTAGGGTGGGACTTATTTAGGAACACATGGCTCCCTAGCATCCTTCATGGAGTTCCTTTTTGAAGAACTCATTGATCCACGGCCTCCTTATGGAAGTGCCTTTTTCAGGAACCCATCATTTCTTGGCCTCTCTTAGGGAGTGCCTTTTTCAATAACCCATGCTTCTTCAGCCTCCTTCAGGGAATGCCTTTCTCAGGAACCCATTGTTCCTTGGTATCCCTTAGGAAGTGCCTTTTTTGGTAACCCATGGTTCCCTGACCTCCCTTAGGGAGTGCCTTTTTCCAGGAACTCATCATTCCCTACCCTCCTTCATGGGTTACCTCTTATAGGAACTCATTGTTCCTTGGCCTCCTTCCAGGGGCACCCAAAATTTTCAGCGGGGGACCCTTTTCCCACCATCGTTAAAAAAATAGGTATGTTTTCTCACTATCATTTCTATCAAATAAATTTCATATGTTATTTATCATTAGATATTTTTCACTTTTTGTATTTAGTTTTTTTGTGTGTAGGTGCTTGGTACTTAGACATACAACCCATTCAATATTGGCCATCCCATGGCCCCTTTAGGTGTATGTTCACAACTAGCATGAAATCACGCCCCCTACAAAAAACTACATATCCTAGTTATACCACTTGACATTTATCCTTAGGATCCCCACACCCAGATGTGTGGTACCATCACCTCCATTGCATTCAGGTACTATCAATCGATTGCATTCTCACCTCCATGAGTTTTCCCACATATATTTACCCCTTGGCATATTAACACTCATGATTTTATATCCATTAGGCTTGAGAGTCTTGGTAGTGTTACACCCCAGAGTAAGAACCTCATACATCTTCCTCATCCTCATGCTAATCATCCCATTATGGACTCCCACATCATGTTTTGGTTACATTAAATGCACCTATGTGTTATCATTAACCCTCCATATCATCCAACATCAATTTCCCATTTGCAATTTCATCCTCCATCCATATACTTGGTACAGAAACCCACCCATGGGGCCCCCACCCTTCATCAATTACATTCCCCTACTTGTTCCCCACAAGGCCACACCATACTTCACTGGGGAACCCATTTCTGTATGTATACTTTCAACCCAGTCATTGTTTATTCATTTGATAATTATATAAAGTACATTTCCAATTCCAATAGGTAGAGTATATTTTCTCCATCGCAACCGATGGCATGTTTTTCCTTGGCACACAACAACCCATGTCTCCCTTGGTTGGGAATTTCATTTTCATCACCATCTCTACAAAGCTACCCTTATCATGGCCAAAATTATGACTATCACTAACACCCTTTTCCCAAAAATCCACATTTTGACCTATCATCCACCTGTTTGTAGTCTCAACCATTCAACATAGTTAACACAATATCTGGTCGTCACCCTAACCCCATATCATGTTTTAAGGTTGCTGTTATCAATCCATTTTTCCCCAACCAAGGGAATTTATTACGTCCCATATAGTTTGAGATTTGTCCATGTCACTAATTCATACATATTTTCCTCTATACAGTTCCTGATACCATTTTGATCAAATCGATGTCAAGAATCCATTTTCTTTTTGTAGTCGCGGCCCCTTCCCTATCGATGTCAACACAAGTTTCTAGGAAGGTGGAAGTATCTTGGCTCTCATTACAAAATCAATCAGAAGTCTCATATGGCACAAAAATAGTCATCATTTATTTCTTATGTCGTTTATCCCCATAAAATTCAACTCCAACAAAGTTTCATGTTACGGTGGGTCTTAATATGCGTTCATTGCATTTTTTAGTAATCATCGAAGACCTATAATTTTTATAGGCCAAAAATGCCTCTAAGTTATTGACATATTACACCATTGTACATTTCTCTATTTAGATCTAGTTCATTCCACAAAACCATCATCTGTTATTATTGACACCCCTAAGGGCGATGTAGACATCCACTTCATCAACAATTTTCAGTTACAATCATATTATTCCGGTTTCATAACATGAGCACGGGGCATGCCTGCCTCATTTGTACACAACTTTCCATTTCAGTTTTCAGATAATCTTGGAATTATTTCAAATTCCCTTTTCCTTCGATCGGCCGCTCTCACCATCCCTCTTACCAACAACTACAACTCTCCTATTCTTATGGAAATTTCCGCAGAAAGAAACATTGATGTGTTGCGGATATACATATGCTCCTAACATCAAACATCAGGGGGAATATGTTATCACCAAAAAAATTCTCATACAAATACAAACAATGGATGAATAAATATTCAACACAAATACAACATACAACCAATAAAAATAGGAGGATCACATTCAGTTTGGCCAAATAATCACAAAAATATGAAAAATGATCTTGAATTTCCATGCACATTCAACTAATACAACACGCATGCCCCAAGGCAGGATAACATGACGTCAAACACACACAATGTGCACCCCACATGACTGAAAATCAATCAACCCGCACATATGTGGAAATAACACATTGATGATTTTGGTCGAGCCTCAACCACATCAGGGATGAAGTGGATCTCGTCCATACCCCAAAATTGACCTAAAATTCTTCCCTGGGATCATTGAAAATATGGGAGGTACCTCCAAATGCCTCCTCATTCACACTTGAAACTAGTTGTGAAATATCTATCCATCCTCCTATAAATAGAGGATCATTGTATGCAAAAGAAGAGGAAGTTCATTGCATTGTGATGTAGTCCAAATACTCTTGGAGAAATAATTTTTTCTCTTAAGAATAGCTTGGGAAAGCATAGCATAGGGAAGGATTTTCACCTATTGTGAATCTTTGTCATAGATTTCTTCACCGTTGTCAATAAAAAATAGGAGAGTAATAGCTCTACTTTGAGGGGCTCGAGAGCCCTTCCTAGGAGGAATAGGGGATTCATAAATCCCACATTTCTCCTCTTGGTGTTTTGAATTTCAAATACCATTCTCTATTGGGTAACCATTCTTTGTGCTTAATTTCATGTATCGTTTGTTAATATTTGTTTAGTTTAGTTTCCATGGTTTTTTATTCCTATCTTTCTTTATTTATTTCTTTCTAGCTTGTGGGTTCATTAACCTACTAACCATTGTTCTGTGTTTCTTTGTTGGATTACCAAGGAAATCAAAGGGGTCTCCTTTTTCTCACCCTTGTGATCAAAATCACCCAACAAAATCTTCCAATCCGATGAAGATACCTTAGAGGATCTAACAACACCCAACTATCCCTAGGATGCAATGTGTCATAGATCCCTTTTCCTATCACAATAAGCCTTTCAACCTAGCATTAACACCCATGTGTGTGTTATCAAAACCAAATACTTCATTCCTCCACGGCGTGTGAAGTGGTTTAAAAACCCAATCCCCACCCCTTATTCCTTTGAATAAGGTACCATGACCAACATCTCCCCTACAATAAAAATAGACATATCTATCAAACCGGACATTGTGAAAGAGATTACTCTTCGCATTGCATGCTCCCCCAAAGTGGTCACAGCTTACAAATTCGTCTTTCAAAAGTTTCATGATATATTTTCTTGGTCATACACATAAATTCTTGATACTGACCCAACCATTGTGGAACATCAAATTCACACATGAACCGATGTTGCCCCTATTTATCAAAAGCAATGGCCATTGCATCCTTCCAAATACATGGCTGTCAAAGTCGAAATTGATAAATTACATTCTATTGCATTCATTTACCCAATTGCATATAATTCCTAGGTCTCTAACCATGTCTCAATCAATAATAAGAATGGAACCATTCGGTTCTACATTTACTTTAGAGACCTGAATCAAGCATGTCCCAAAGACAATTTTCCCATTCCCTTCATCGATTAGGTTATTGAGCTTATGCTGGACAAGAAGTCCTTTCATTTATGGATGGATTCTCTAGTTACAATCAAATCCAAATATTCCATGCAAATTAATATAAAATTGGGTTCACCACCCCATGGGGTACTTTTTCCTATCGTGTCATGCCCTTCGGGATGAAGAAAATTGGAATCACATTTCAATGCGCCACGATAGATGTTTTCCATGATCTTGCATATATCATCCTAGATTATTTGGATGACCTCACTACTCATTCCAAACAATGATCTAAACACTTGGAAGACTTTTGGATCATATTTCAAAGATGGTGCCAGTATAACATTCGATTGAACCCTCTTAAATGCGTTTTTTGTGTCACATTTGGGTACTTACTTGGATTCATCGTCTCTCAAAAAGGAATCACAATGGACCCCCTCAAAGCCCAGACCAGTAATGAGATCCCTCCCTTAAAAAAATTACGCCAATTGCATATCCTTCAAGGCAAGTCCAGTTTCCTACACTACTTTGTTCCAAATTATGCAACTTGTTCCCATGGATTCTTATGCTTACTATACAAGGATATCCCATTTATATGGGATCAACATTCCCAAGTATATTTTAATTCATTAAAACACGCACTCATTAAAGCCCCCTTGATTAGTCCCTGGGACTTTGACAAGGATGACATCCAATACCTATTTTCCTTGGAGGTCTTAGTCACAAGAGTACTTTTCCAAGTAGGAAATGACATCCATGAGCACATCATCTATTACGTCAATAAAATCCTCTCAGGTTCACCTTTGAAATAAAATAATGATGATAAATTGGCCTTGGTAGTTGTTATCAAAGTCCAGAAACTACATCACTATATTTTGCTTCGCACTACCAAAGTCATGGAAAATTACAATCCCATGCATTACTTACTTAGTTGACATCAAATTGATAGAAAATTTGATCGATGAATCACAATCCTTGAGGAGTATGATATAGATTTCACAACTCTTAAAATCAAGAAGGCCCTTGTTCTAACATAGATGTTAGAAAATATCCCATTAGGCTCGAATGGAACCCCTTTGAATGAGAGCTTTCTAGATAAACACTTGTTCTTAATTTCATCTGATGACCCATGCTACAGAGACATCCTCATGTAACTATATACATAGAACTTTGTCCCTTATCTCTATCGAGATGACTGTCGACATATTCTCCACTAATCTCCTTGATACCACCTCATCGAAGACATTATTTATCGAAGAGGGGAAGATACTATACTCCATTTTTGTCTCACCATCGAAGAAGTAGAGAGAGTCTTGAATGATTTCCACAGTGGAACCTGTGGAGGACACCTTTTCCGTATTTCCACCACCCATAAAGTGATCAGGATGGGATATTTGTGTCCCACTTTATTTCATGACTGCATCCACCGAATTAAGTGTTGTGACAAATGTAAACTATACATGAATAATCTAGAGCAACACTATCTCCCCTACATATCGTTATTATGGCACAACCCTATTGCAAATGAGGTATCAATTTTATGAAATGCAACCATCGGTCTAGAAATGGGCACAAGTACATCATAGTCACAATTGACTACTTAAAAAAATGGGAGGAATCTATGCCTACAATCGATAGCATGGATGATACTACAACCTGGTTCTTCTTTAACCATGTCATCACTCATTTTGGATTCCCCCTGCAGCTTGTGTCTAACCATGGAAAACAATTTTAGAATGAATTATTTTCCAAGATATCCTCCAAATTAGGATTTACTCATGTATTTTCTTTTCCATACTATCCATAGTCCAATGGAAAAGTCAAGCCAGCCAACAAAGTCCTCAAAACCATGCTACAAATAACCATGGAGAATCATAAAACCAATTGGCATCACATGATATTTTTGGATTTATGGGAATATCGCACAATAGTTAAAAACACCATAGGGTTCACACCACTTGTTGGTGTGCAGTGGAAAGACTCAGCATTAATCATCAATATACCAACAAAACCCTTAGACACTGACCCTTTCGACATCACTTGCAAGAAAGTGAAGTCTCACCCAAGGCATCTAGAGGGGTTGTAGGAACCAAGGTTTTGTAGTGATGAGGGGAAGTAAGGAACTCTTCATGTTCTCACAACCATTTACTCATGTGTGTAGTTTCCATTAATTACCAGTTACTTAACACCCAATATATTCTATGCACGACATTCTCCCCCTTAACATTCATTCAATTACTATATACTTCAGTGCACGACATGATAACATCATATATGAACAATACATTTAACATATATCATCATTGCACCATAACATCAAACATCATAAAATGAAAAGACAACACATCACAACACATAGGTTTAATGTGGTTCACCCAACTTGGGCTATGTCCAAAAAGGTTGGCTTCTTTTATTAGTCATTGATAATTCTCTTGCAGCTGCACAATGCGCTACAAAATATGCAACAATAGCATTACCCAAACCTTCCTAGTCATTTTGTTGCAGCATAAGCCTACCTCTGAAAACCTTAATCACAACATCCAAACACTTATCCAAAAACTCAACTCATGTACAATGCACCATAACCTCTCATTCTCAAAAACCTTTATACACAAAACCAATTACATATTTATACATAAAAATAGGGCTAAGCCTGTTACAAAGTGGACAAAATTTCTAATGGTATATAATCATGTTCCACCTTTCGTGCATTGCTCCATCGTGCATCCTTCTATCACACACTTTTACTCCTTAAAGTATGATCCCATCACACGCTTTGGTATGCCTTTTCTTCTTTGATTTATTGTAGCACAGATCCCAAAACTTAACCAAAATTCCTATCCAACAGGTCCCTAACACTCACTTGTGTCTCATCCAGATTCAGTCATGCCTTCTTCTAGTGCACCGTGAATTTTTCAAAGGTATCCTTCATTGTCATGGACTTATCCTTGAGCTCGAGTTCCTTCTTCAAAATTTTATCAACCGTATATATAGTGATCCGAGCCTGCATCTTCTTGACACCTTCAATAGTTTCCTATTTAATTATGCCTTGAGTTGTTGCTAAGGTTTTTGTCACTCTGTATGCTTCATCCTAGACTAATTCTATCTATTGTGTGTGAGTCTATTTCTTTTCCCTTAGTTGATTCATTTATGAATACAACTTTTGGTTATCATTCATTGTTGTTACCACGTTAGCTAGCAGTAGTGTTCTCATCACGTCTTTGAATTTATGCGCCTTCTCCTGTGCATCTTGGATCTTCTTACTGATCACCTGTTGCTCCTTATCCTCACTCAGTTGCTTCCAAATTTCCATAATATTTGTATAAATATAATCACACTCTACTTATAACATATTTATGCCTTGTACCACTATTTTCATAGTTTTATCCCTTTTCTCTCACTCTTCAGTTGGATTTATTGGTGTCATGCACACTTCTATATCGATTATTAGTGCACATAAGCCCTAAATGGATTCACTTATATTTGTGACTTGATCTTCCACCAGAGCTTCCTTATTTATTTGTGCCTCTGGGAGTTCTTGATATACCTTCTTGAATTCCTGATGCATTCTTTCTACCTTCTGCACGGCCTCATTGTGCTCATGTCTAACTTTTTTGTACTCCATCTCTAATGCAAAATTTTCTTCCGTGACCTTCCCCAACTCACTGGATGTCTTCTCTACATGTGATTTCATCTCTTGCATCGATCTCATATGTAATTCTTGCAATATATCCATTGGAAATTGTGATAGCACTAAGTCAATAGGACCTATTTCTTTGGAAAGTTCTTGCATCTCTGTCATGGGGAACTCAACTACCCCAGCCGCTATCTTAATCAATATTCATTCTCCTACAACTGCTAAGGACTAGGAGATAGCTAGTCCTGACTCCCCATTCTTGGTGGTTCCTATTATTGGTTCTTCTTCCATATACTCCCTTAAGCGATGTTGGATGCTTCTAGTAGTTTCCATAGTTTATCCATTTGTTCTTGCATGCGAATTTTCATATCTTCCTTCTATTGTGTTGTGCATTGAAATATGCCATCAATGACTTCTTTCACCCGGTCTCCTGTATTCTGCAAATATTACACTTTTAAATCCTAGATAACCACTTCCTTGGCGACCTTTCACTTTTCTATTGATGTCTATAATTCCTTGTTTTTGGTTCTTTCCTCTTCCACTCTATGCACAACGATGTTTGTTGTGTTGTTTCACTGACACCATTTCCTTTTTCCTGTATGTATCCTCCTTCTTTCTCCTCATCAACCTCATTTATTTGCGGTTTTTTTTTCTCCGATGGCCCTATATTTGTTGGTGGAATATTTCACTATAACTATTAGAATCAGTAACCAAGTTGATAACTCTATTATAATTAGTAACTAGGCGTAATGGAACTTATTCCCCTTATCTTTCACTTCCTCACATTCGATCAAAAATTGGTTCAATAAGAACGTTTCTCAGTTCATCTGAACACCTTCTACACATATTTATGATTTCATTATCACTATTGCTAGCACTTGATTTTTTCCGCACTTTCTCAACAACTTACAGGCTAAGGCTTGTGTCACAAACCTTACTGTCAAGTCACATATGGATTTTTTCCTTCATGCTCTTAGCTAGTGATTTCTCATTCTTATTATAAGAAAACAATAAGGATAGGTCCTCCCCCTTTTACGCAATATTGGTAATGTGTACTATCACATATGTATCAATGGAAACTAGCCTGTCAATCCACATGTATCCCCATGCACACAACTTAGAAATTGTTTTACACATGTATTGATCTCTTGTCTCCATCCAAAATGGGGTATATAGAATAGGTTTAGAAGATCTTCTTTATGCAACCCCCTAGCCCACATCTATGGATTGGTGACTATTATATGAGTATTAGAAATAATGGAATTTATCAAAAACTTGTTCTGTACCAACTTTGGAAACTTCTTCTCATTGGTGATGTCATGGTATTCATACTTTAACACAGGTATATGGACTAACATGTCTCATTATACAATTAATCCTTCTGGAATTAGTGGATCCACGAGAAAATACTTTTCATCCCTCTGTAAATGGACCTGCTTTGCTGATGGTTTTCTCCATAGGATATAATCCCTATGGAATCTTGATTATGAGGACGATGACTCACATGTTTCTTCAAAAACCAGCAGCATTGCGGGATAACCAAAAGGTTTCTTTGGTACTTACGTTGAAGTTGTTGCTACCTTAGGTGGTTCCATCTTCCTCTATGACATTGGTCTCAACTTCCAACTGGTTATGGAACTTGGTTCGAAACTTTATCTCTATAAATTTGGCTCTTCAAATATGTAACTTAGGCTCTCTATGCAATTTTTGAATGACAATAACCATCCCCCATTGACTATATACTTAATTTTATACTTCATTTCCAGTTGTAGCTTCCCTTCGTACCTAAAATTTTCATCTAATCCACTAGTGGTTGGCATTCATTACCTGCTTAATGATCCATCAACTCTGTATCTTTGACGAATTCTCTGTTTGATTCTGCAATATGTCAATATATTCTAGCCAATATGCATTTATTGTTACACAATGCCACTACTCTGTTGTCATGATATCTCCTTACTGCACATCCCATCATGGATTTTCTTAATTTCTTTTAGTTTTTATCTATGTGATTTTGTCTCCCTCTACGTGATATCTTCTCTATGAACGATATCTTCTTTCTACGTGAAACTGATTCCTCTTTTGTGAGCTCTTTTTCCTGCTTCTTTCTCTTCTGCGAATTTTACCTGCTTTTCCTTTTTACCTACTAATCTTAAATTCTTGGACTTCTGCCACTTTCAACTTCTTTCCTGAACCACTTTCTTGATTTTTCCCGTTTTAGTTGATTTTTCTTTTGTTTTCTTCCTTTTCTTTCAATAGTACACTATGATACAACTTATTCTGCGCAACTCTCGTAGTGCATAGAAGGACGACCATCCCTGTATAGTTTCAATCAACTCCCATCCACTATTCCTTCCACAACTTGTCCATACAATTTCTCTAAATGAGAAACAACTTTGTTTTATATATATTTGATGGCATATTTCCCTAGAAAGTTTTTCCTAAACTTTCCTAGATGATGTAAGAACTTACTGTCATAGAGCAGTACTAGAACTCTTGTCTGGTACTTCTTCTTCTTGATGTGTCTATCATGCCATGATTTTTCATGTGCCTTCTATAATTGTTGATGGAACTGTGCAACAAACCAATATTCCTCTAATATCAATAATTGTGATTGTTTTTATTCTACTACACCAAAATCCATAAGGCCCGCCATCACAACAATGCACAGACTTGGTACCAAAACTTCCATGGGCATGACTGCTTCCTAACCATATGCTAACCTAAATAGTGTCTGGCCTATCAAATTATTACATTTAGTTATATAAGCCCAAATCACTACTGGAATCCTTAAATCCCAATCATTTCATCCTACATTTCATGCCCTGGTCAATGCATTCTCCAGTATCTTATTAAAGGTCTCAACAGTTCCATTAGCTTTTGGGTGATATGGAGTGCTCTTCCGATGCTGAATCTAGAAATATTTAGTCAATACTGCAATTTTCTTGTTCAAAAAGTGAGTCCCTTGATCACTCATAAGTAATTTATGACACCCAAGCCTTATAACTATGTTCTCAAATAAGAATCGCATATTTGTCTCTGCATTGCAATCTGTAACTAGTTCTTCCTTTGCCCATCTTGTCAAGTAGTATGTCACAGTAATTATGTACATAGATCTTGATCTCCTCATTCGTGGGTTAATTGGTTTGAAAAAATCCACTTCCCATTTGTCAAACACATGCAAAGTGACTTGCATATTCAATGACATTTCATCCCTTCACGACATGATTCCTACTCTTTGGAAAATATCATAACTCTGAAAATATTATTTCACATCCTTATGCAGGGTGGGCCACCATAGCCCTGCGAAAAATATATTCTACATTGTAACCTTCCCTACATAATGACCTCCTACAATTCCATCATGTTCCTCTACTAGGATCATCGGTCTTTCATGTTCTATCACACAACGTTGCAATATCCAATCTACACCCAAGTTGTATAAATTTCTTGTGATCAACTAATAATCTGTTGCCTTAATATTGAGTTTCTTCTTTTGTGATACTATCATATCATATGGATCCACTTCTATGTTCAAATATTGGACAATTTTTGCAAAGTGGTCATCTACCATATGAACTAAGAATAAATGTGCATCTAGTAAACTATTATCTTGGTTCCCCACATCCTCTCATTTCAGTATTCGCAAAAAATGGTATGGTCCTTCATTAAGTTTCCCTGGCTTCATAATAAATTTTAAATCAAACTCTTGTAACAACAATAACCAACTACAAATCCACCCCCCCCCCCAACACTGGTGTGTTCACTAGATATCTGATTGCATAGTGGTATGTATACATCTTGAAATGGGACCCCAACAAATAGTGTTTGAACTTATGCAATGAATAAACCATTTCCAAGACTTCACTTTTTGTTTTCATGTAATTCCTCTCATTAGTCGACAACTTCCTAATAACAAAAGCAATTGGATGGTCTAACTCTCCCTCTCCTATATGGGCTAACACTACACTGAGCACTATCGACAATGCTTCCAAATGAACATGAAATTCTTTCTCCCATTCTAGGAACACCATAATAGGCGTAGTTACTAACTTTTGCTTCAATATGTCCAGGTCCTTCTGATAGTCTTCATTCCACTGAAACATATCTTCTTTCTTCAATAAATATTCCATTGGAGCTATAATTTTTGCACAACCTTTAATAAATTTCCTGTAATATCCTGTATGACCAAAGTAGTTCTCAAATTCCTCATTGATTCGGGCGGTGAAAAACTAACAATTATTGTTACCTTGGCAGGATCAACCAACAAACCCTGCTTGCATACCACATGAACTAACAATATCCCAAACAATGTGCATAAAATACATTTATTCAAATTTAATGATATTTGATATTGTCTACATCCATCAAGAATCAACCTTAAAGTTTCTATATGGTATTTCAATAGGATAACTATAGTCCAATCGTCTAAGTACACTTCAAGAAACTTATGAATAAACTCCTTAAAGGCTATGCCAACTACTCTAGAAAAAATAGAAGGTGCATTCTTTAACCCCAAATGACATCACTGTGTATTATAAGATTCCCCATTTTTTCGCAAATGTCATCTTATGTCTGTCTTATGGCGCAATATTTATCTGATGGTATCTTGAAAATCCATCGGTGAATGAGTAGGCCTCCTTCCCTCCTACATTTTCTAACACTTCTTTGGTAAAGAGTGTCAGAAACAGGTCATGAAAACATGCATCGTTCATCTTCCTTAGGTCTACACAAATTATAATACCCCCTTTTTTCATATCTTGAACCACCATCGGGCTTATCCATTCAGACTCTGCAATGGGCTCAATGATACCATATTTTATCATTCTATCCAGTTATGCTTTCACTTTTTCCTTGTACTTCATATTCAATTTGTAAGGTCTTTGTCTTACTGGTTTAGTAAATGGTTTTAATGAGATCTTCATTTCACCTGATTCCCTAGCTATTCCCTTCATCTCTGAAAAGGTTGCCATAAATATATCTTAATATTTGTGCAATAGTTTTGCAACATTTTCCATAGTCTCATCGTTCTAGTAACCACCAATACTCACAAAATTTGTTTCTCCTTCGTGCCAATGTTCACTTTGCACACTCTTAATGGCTTCATGTATGCACCATATTCAATTTCTAGTCCCACTACGTTGCACTCCCTTCAGTATTTGGTACATCTACATTTCTTGGGTCTTCTTGCTCTTGATATTCCCCAATAACATTATAACATTCTAATAGTTCAAGGATTGTCACAGACTCTCTGTGCGCACTACATGTAGGTACTATTTCTATCTATTCTTCTTCCATAAATTTTTTACCTCTAATTATGTATAGAGATGCACCTAATAAAGGTGAATCAACTTCAAAATTAAATGTTACCTTAAAATTATGGGTGAGCTCTTCCCAGCCTGTTGTCCTTCTATGAATTTCTATCTCTAGGTACCAGTTCTTGGGAACTGTCTCTAGTGTATGGATGAACCTGTGCGTCCATTCCTACTTTGGTATTTGTCTCCAAGTTGTAATACATCACACGAAATGATCTATTAGACTTCTCATTCATGTATACTTCTTAATAATTTCTTCTACTCCAAATTTGATCTACATAAGCCTTTTACAATGTTTTCAATCCTCTATCCCTTCCTTGTGTTTTCCCCACAACATCGCTAGGTTTTCTCTTAGTGCAACATCTAATGCTAACAACCTTTGGTGTTTAGGTATGTGTAACTCAAATTCATTGACAAAATAAATTACCTTAGTTACTCCATCAAACTTTGGAACATCAAGCAGCTATGTTACGATCCAACAAAAGGAGTGAGTAATGTGAGCACATCTTCTGGTCGATACTTCATGCAACCTATGATGCCAATGTTCAAGTTCTTATTTTGAGTATAATGTGCAATATCTTATGATTATCCAACTAAGAACACCATCTACAGTGGGATTGACGTAGTCATCCATGCACGTTCTCATATTGTACAAGTTATCAATTCCATTTCTCACTAGCTCTACATACCTTCTTTCTTTCATATGGTTTAATGGTGCAGTGACCTTTAAGCCTCCTCCTTCAAAAATAATTTATCTTTTCTTTAAGTTAATAATTGCTTGATTGTCAAAGGCTCAATCTAGTCTGAGCAATGATGGATATGGATGAATATTGTCCACAATTTCAATTACCTTAAATTCCGCTACATTACACACTCCATCTATGTTAACATGTACTCCTACTAGTCTCCCAATCGGTATTATCTTATGTTGGTTGGCCAGCCTTAACTGAATAATTGATTAAACTAGCTTCAGTTTCCTCATCATATCCCATGTTTGTATTGAAATAACATTGACATCCAATCCTAATTCTAGGATGACATTATCCATGTCATATTCTCTTATCCACACACTTAATCTGAAATATCTATTTGTCCTCTTCTTGCGCAAGAATTGGTTTACCGCTTTAAGTGTTGTAGGTATTTCTCTATCTTGTTTACACTAATCAATCATTCCATGCAGTGCATTCAACATTGTTTCATCTTGCATCAACTCTAAATAAATCTTTATAAAGTCTTTCAAAGTATTTACCTTTTCGATTGGCCTTTATAGAATGGTATGATAATAAACTAACGACATATCATATAATGGTGGTGTCTTTGATGTTGATTCTATTCAGTCTAGTCCTAGTATCTCCTTCCTCATTTCCTGATAGGTTTCTTTTTCTTTCTACATATTAAATGTTGATGTAGTTTCAACTACGTTCCTTATGTAGTATTCAACTCCCTTTCCCTTCTCCGTCTCATCTGGTCCGTTTCTCATTCCACTGTGCATAACAACTACTACTCTAGGATAATCATCACATTCCTTAGTAACTATCATCTGCAAGTTCTTATTATGATTCCAATGGTGGTACTGATGTTGATTCTAGTTCCCTTTCACCTACCACTTTGCTATCAGTTGAGGATAGTGTTCTATCACATCATCTAATGTTATGAAATACATGCACATCATGCAAGGATTTGGGAAGTCTCTCGCTAAATGTCCTCATTGGTTGCAATTATAACAAATTATCGATCCTCTTCCTCCTTGACCAAATCCTCCACATCCTCGAACTCTGTCGAATCCTCCTTGTACACCCTAGTTAAAGCCTCTTGGGGTGTTGTACTATGGAACTCCTCATTCTGTTGTGACATTTTCTTCTTGTATTATGTATGCATCTGAAGTGCACTATCTCATTAGGTCGAATGCACGACAATATTTGTCATCGTGTCCTATAGATTTAAAAAAATTACAAAACAATTGCCTCAGTGTACTCTAGTACCTCTGCAGTAATGGACAAGAAGTAAGATGATGTCCCCATGTATGTCTGACAATACCCTACTCCTCTTGCCAATTGGTTTAGTTCTCCTATGGCCATATATTGTGTGAATGTTGAACATTCTTCATTATGATGGCCCTCTTTCTTACATGTTATGCACCAAACATTTTAACACTTTTCCTTTTCCTTCATTATATCTGATAAATGAAACCTTAGCACAACCAACTATGACTATACCTATGCCATACTTGCGGCATATACTATAGGAGATGCTTCCAAATTCATCTTGATTTCCAACACTTATGGATATGACATGACCTTCTGTTTGTTATACAAACATGATCGCGGAGCAATAAAATAAAACAAATGCATAAATAAAACACAGAAGATACACAATACAATAGATACACAGATATACGTGGTTCACCTAGTGTGGGCTACGTCCACAAGAGAAATTTCTATGTCCTTCCTTTTTATTATCCATCAAATGAAGGGATACAACCTACAACACACCCGTCGTAACTTCCTCTTCTTTCTCTCACAATATCCTCACTCAGAATACAATATTCAAAATGATACATAGTTGCAACACATTTCCCTCATAAAATAGGGTTTCCCTCTAGGGAAAAAAAATCTAACATAAATTCTACCCTTAAATCTATGACCTTATAATGAACAGTCCATATTTACTATGAAATTACAATATACATTTACAAGGAAAATTTTCCTTTTGGGGCTTAACCCCCAAACCATCGCCAAATGCCTACTTTCCCTCAGACCCCCCACCCAAGGGGATGGCCCCCTGTTGGCCCTCGACCAAGTTTTGAGGAAATCTTGGTCAGGTTTGACCACTTTTTGGACTTCGATGCAGTGATCGAGAATAGAGCACCATGACGGAGTTGAGATCACGAATATCACTTGTTTTGCAGGCTATGTGGACCCAACAAAGGGTTCACTAGGGATTTTGTAATGGTTTATGGGATGTTGACCCATGAGTTTAACCATGTTTAGGCCTTTTGTAAGGAAATGCAAAACTATAAATAGATAAGAATGTATGGTAGAAGAGAGAAGAGAAAGATAGCTTGCAAGGCTAAGAGCAAGTATTTTTGGGTTGCTTTGTGCAACAAACTATGTATGTAAGGCTAGATAGAAAATTTGTCTTTGTGCTGTGACCTAGTTTTGGGAAGGAGGATTTGGTGCTCAATGCAAAGATCTCCTGTCCCCTGCGAAGCTTGGCTCTATGGCTTAGTGCACAGGAGCGGATGAATTTAAGAGGATTGAAGAATAATAAAGGAGATGAAGCAGTTGGTGGATGTAGCCCCACAATGAACCATGTATATCTTGTGTCTTTTGATGTGATATATGCTGTGTTGTTTATATTCCAAATATGCTTAGTGCTTTACTTGTGATTTATGAATGAATGCTAGATCTAACTCCATATTATGTTATAAGTGGTTGAAGTACTTAATATTTATTGTTACTGTATCGATCTATCTTAGGGTTTTGTTCTATGATGCTAATGAAGCTAATGAGTTAATGCATATCATCTCCTAAGTGTTATTAAAGTACTTGCGAAGTGTTGTAATCATAGATCTGTGTCCCATCTTGGTTATAGACACTTGAGTGTTGTAACCCCCCCTGCCTCTACCTTGAGTGAGACTTTGTCTTCTTTGCAGGTTTTGCCGAAAGGGCCAATAGTTAGGGTTTTTTTGGTGCGTTGTTGAATCATTGAACCCTGGGTTTGCCTCTGTGCCAACAAATGGTTCCATTTTTGGGACCTGAAACTGTGATTGCTGAGAACTAAAGTAAAGAAAAGAGAAGCTCTGTGCGTAGATCTGTTGTTGTAGTGCACAATACTCTACTTGACTTGTGAATCTCTATGCTAAGAAAGAAACTTGATCTGAAGAAAAGAGGTAAGATCTTGAAAGAGGCAAAGCATTGTGCTTTGATAAGAGTAAGATAAATGAATTTTTTTGTTTCAAAAGAATGAATTTAGGCATGTTTAATATATTTTTTCATAATCTGAAAGCTAGGGCACAGTTGGAAGAAAGAGTTGATCTGAATAAATTTGATAGAAATAAATAAATATATGTTATTCCTATGCATAGAAATAATTTTTCAACTAAAAAATGGATGTAGGAACCTAGAAAGAAAATTTGTAGATTGTAGGTACAACACTGTGATCCTAGTGCACATTATAGAAGAAGTTGGGGAACATTTAAATGAAAGAGAGGATTGACACTATGTTATAACTGTAGAAGACTGAGACATCTTGCTAAGGAATGCCCTGGTACAAGTCCTATTTTTCTTTGTTGTAAAATTGTTGGTCATGAAGTTGAGGATTGTCTAAGGATGATTGCTAAAGTCGAACAAATGAAAATGATACAAGAAAACTATGAAGAAAGTCAACAGAATAAGAGCCTGTTAGAGAATCATCAAGAGAACGAGTCAGAAAAAGCTCAAACTATGTTATCACAATTGAAAGAGATGATGAATGATCACAAAGATGTCAGTTTACTAGAGATGTTGAAAGTAAAACAATGCATAAATGAAAGAATATAATACTTTGATATAGACTATGTGTTGGACAAAGAAACACAAGTTAATATTATGACTGAAGAAACTTGGGAAATTTTGGGAAAGCCTACTGTGGTACCTTCATTGGGAAGAATATGTTTGTTTAAGGGAAAGATGATAACACTATGTAGAAGAGTTACTAACGTACCTGTTATTATCCATGGAACATTGACTGAAGAGGAATTTGAATTCATTAATTTTTTTGAGAACAAATCCCCATTCCCACTTTTGTTAGGAAAGACTTGGATTGAGAAAGATCATATCAGAAGGAAAGAAGAGGAAAAAGCTACAGAAAAAAGAAAAAAAGAACTTAGGGATTTCATAGCTAGAAAAATAGATCAAATAATAAAAGAACGAGAGGATAATTCAAAGAAACAAAAGGCAAGAGAATTAGCTAGAAAGATTGAAAGAATGCAAGAAGGTTTGAAGGACCTGTCCATGCAAGAAATAAGTATACCCACCCTAGAATTAATAAGAGAAGAGGTATTAACTTCGGACCCTTTGAGAGCACATCATCAATGCAAAGTCACTATGCTAGGAGAAGATAAGAATAAGAATGGAAAGAGGAATCTAGAAACAGTTAGAGAGACTCAGATCATAGGAAAGAAGGCAAGGAAGCTCAATAAGAAGAAATCCAAGTTGGAAAAGCTACAGGAAGTTACATGGAAGACTTCGTAGGAGGTAGGTTTGCAAGATTTGAACCTTGCTAGAACAACAGAACCGTGCAAATGGGACTTCGAACTAATGAAGCTATATGACTGTCGGAGGTGCCCTGACCGTTAGAAATATGCTCCAGAACATCTAGGAAACACATTTATGGGTGGATGGAATGTGTTTGGGACATTGGGACTGTGTCATAACAGACAGATTCACATTAATGGAAGAATTCCTGCTCGTTGGAAGAATTCATTACAACGCTTGCTTATTTAACCCGTCGGACACTGTGCCGGGACCATTTTTTTTCCACCCATGATTATCTGAGACAAAAAGAGAACTGATTGTGTGTCAAGATGTTCTATCATACATCACCATCCATTGTTTACTCAACCTATCCATTCGCCTACCCTGACTTGCCTGTTTAAAATTGAGAATGTTCAGCAAACGCAGTGAGTTAGAGAATTCTGTCGAGGAGGTTCTTAAGAAGTTTATGGTTGATAAAGATATGTATAAAGGAGTATATGAGTCATCAACTAGGGGAATCTAGGATTCCCCATCGACTGGACGTCGTTCGAGCCATGTTAAGCCCACGACTAAGCAACAAAGTAAGCATCGTAACGATCTAGCTAATGCAAAGAATATCCCGTCGATATTACCAGATTATATCCCACCTTTGGATGGTGTGATTAACCATGAAAACATCCCACAAGACTTCAAATACACTTTTATCATTGTGTACATCTTGAAGGGAATACGCGTGGTCAAGCGACAGTTGGGACAGATCCCATTACTAAAGAACAATGACTACAAACTTGGATATAGAAAGAACTACGTAATGCTAGCACCCCACAGATGCTTGACGAAGACCACTAGGAAGAAGCCTTTCCTAGTCTCCTGGACTTGGATTAAGAAGATGGCATAGTCCACTATACTCAATGTGATGAAGATTCCCCATTTTGGTCGAGACCAGGAGGTTAACACTTGCGTTAAACTCCTCTTGTTGTGCTACCATGGTGGATACATGTGGCTCGACTGATGAATTACTGTGGATCTGACGTTGATCCACCTGATTACAAGATTGAGCATGCAAGGAGCCGACCCTCAACAGTTTTACCTAGGGAAGACCTCAGATCTCTCCTTATCCCAGCGCATTAAGGAAGCATATGGCTAAGTTGAAAAAGGAAATCGAGACTAAAAGGTAGCCTCTATCCAGGATGGCATAGTGCGTCTCACTTGCCAACTCATAGCTGGCAAGATCATAAGAAAGAATCTTCCCACACAGGTCACCGAGTTCGTGGTGGACCTCATAGGAAAGTGTGTGGAGGTAATACAAATGAATTGGGTGAGTTACCTCGTCAATGAGCTCGAGAAAGACTATCGCGAAGCTTAGGATCAAGGATATGATTTCCACTTTAGCGAGCTACTCGTATTGATTTCATTTCTTGCTTGGCAAATTTTGGAAGGAGCGACCTTCCTGAAGATCGAACCATCAGAGTCATTGGCCGCTAGGTTCTCAACATTGTGGTACACCAACGACATGTCGAAGCAATGGAAGTCGAATGTTGTGTTACATGCCTATTATCAACAACCAAAGGTTTCCATTGAATCCTTTCCACACATGACATCGTGCACCTTGCACTAGTACCTACCTTTTGCGAAGTTCCAGGTAGATCATCATTTTATATATATCACTACGTGCAGAGATGAGATAAATAAATAGTTTCAATCATATTACAAGCTAACAGACGACGATATGGATCAGATCATGAAGGACTGGCTGGAGGAGTTCCTTGTACTGGTCGATGATGCAAAACTCTCTGAACTTGACATCATAGGAAGCCCCTTGGTCACCTGGGTTGAGCATGCTGGACAGTCCAGTGTGAAGAAGAAGAAGAAAAAGGAGGAAGTCCATAATATAGAGACTAATGAGGAGGACAATGCCTCTGAAAAAAATGGATCCATCTCACCTAGAGGAGGAGGAGGAGAAGACTAAGAAGATTGACAAGGAGGAGGGGATGAAGGAGAAAAGAAAGGCGAAGGTGAAGCTACACCACCGAAAGATCCCCTTACTGAAACAGTAAATCTACAGAAGAGGAAGGTTTCTCTGCAAAAATATTCAGCAAGAAAGAAGATGTGCACTAATAAGCCCCGGATGGAGGCCACGCTCATAGAATATGACATCAGTCTAGTCCGCGAAGCCATGGAAGATGCTTCCCAAGATCTCTTACAGAGATATGGAGTGAAGCAGGAAGAACTATATGAAAGGTTCGAGAAGGAGTTGAAGGAAATGGAACAAGCCATTCATTGGATCCATGCAGTGCCCACTACGCCTTCTTCGTCACATGTTGAAGAATTGGGGGATGAGCCAACCCAATTAAGAATACTTGTGGATGTGACAGAGGTTGAACTTCAAAAAGTTAAAGAAGATAAGGAGAAGGCTATAGAATCCCTGAAGCAAGAGAAAGAGGAATTCTTAGAGAAACTACAAGTTGCACGGTGCTATGTAACCACTTATGAAAATGAGAAAGATAAGGAACGGGTGATGCTGGAAGAGTAAAAAGAGAAGATAGAGAGAGAAAAGGACCAGCTTCTCACGAAGAAGAGTGTGGTTAAAGAAGAGGTGAATAAATCACTTCGCTCTGTGCTCATCTTGGCACAGGAGGAACAAGAATCGGTTGAGATTCAAGTGGTGAAGCTTGATAAGGCTATCCAATAGCTTCAAGTGAGGATAACAGAGTTGGATATTCAAGCAGTACCAAGCACTCCGCAGGAGGTGCACAATCAGAGGGAGGAAGCCGCTAAGAATGCAATTGGAAAGATCAGATCCATCGCCTCAGAATGAAAACAACTGAGCGATAGAAGCATGAACACTTATGAATGCCTCACGGAATATCCAGAGCTAAGGAAATTGGAAGAGCAGTTGTAGGAGGCACAACAACATTCCTTCACCATGCAGGCGCAGATGAAGCTACTCACTACAGTCAAGAGAATGAAAATATCACAAGAATAATGTGTGGTACAACAACAAATTACTACCATCCAGGGCAGAGTAATGGAAGTCATGCAGAAGCTACAACTTGTTCAGGATGAGGCCTTCAAGGTGTTTGAAGAAATTGAAGTACAAGGTTTGAAACTAGACCAAGTGGTTGTGACAGTGGAACAACGCTTAGAAGGGCCTATTACAGAGCATATGATTTAAGAGCTCACTGAGAAGGAGGCTCAAGAGAAGTAGCAAGTCGAGGTTTCTCGAGTGAAGCTTGAGGCCTTCGAAGCAACATTTCCCAGACCTGAGTGACTCGAGATGAGTCACAGGTGAGGGTTGGGGGCATGTTGCCCCTCAACCAAATTTTGAGGAAATCTTGGTCAGGTTTGACCAATTTTTGGACTTCGACACACTTATCGAGGATAAAGTGCCATGGCAGAGCTGAGATTGTGGTTCTCACTTGTTTTGTGGGCTCTGTGGACCCAACAAGGGGTTCAGTAGGGTTTTTGTAATGAGTTATGGGATGTCAGCCCATGGGTTTACCCATGTTTAGGCATTTTTGTAAGGAAACGTAAAAGTATAATTAGATAAGAATTTATGGTAGAAGAGAGAAGAGGAAGATAGCTTGCAAGGCTAAGTGCAAGTAATTTTGGGTTTATTTTTGTAACAAACTTTGTATGTAAGGCTTTGTGCTAGATAGAGAAGTTGTATTTGTGTTGTGACCCAGTTTTGGGAAGGAGGATCTAGTGCTCAGTGCACAGATATCATGTCCCCTCTGAAGCTTGGCTCTATGGCTTAGTGCACAGGAGCGGATGAATCTAAGAGGATTGAAGAATAATAAAGGAGATGAAGCAGTTGGTGGACGTAGCCCCACACTGGGGTGAACCACATATATCTTGTGTCTTTTGATGTGCTTTATGATTTGTTGTTTATATTCTGAATATGCTTAGTTCTTTACTTATTATGTATATTGGATAGATCCAATGTTTCTTAGTGCTTTACTTGTGCTTTATGAATGAACGCTAGATATAACTTTGTACTATGTGCTAAGTGGTTGAAGTACTTAATCTTTATTGTTACTGCACCGATCTATCTTAGGGATTTGTTCTGCGATGTTAATGAAGCTAATGAGTTAATGCATATAATCTCCTAAGTGTTATTAAAGTACTTGTGAAGTGTTGTAATCACAGATCCGTGTCCCGACTTGGTTAGAGACACCTAAGTCCTATAACCCCCCTTTCTCTGCCTCGGGTGAGATTTTGCCTGCTTCACAAGTGTTTCCAAAAGGGCCGATAGTTAGGGTTTTGTTGGTGCGTTGTTAAAGTGTTGAACCCTGGGTCTGCCCCTATGCCAACACCCCCTTGGACCTCGCAGGAGGGGAAAGCACTCCTGCACTACCTCGTGTGGAGGAGTGTGCATTCTTCTGGGGTGTAAAGTATTCTTGCAGTATAAACATGGATGAGAACAAATACCTCTGAATCAAGAATATAATCAAGCTCCACAACCAATAGTCTCCCACTTGGAGACCAATCTAAACAACTCCACCACTATTGTACCTGTTGGACTATGATCCTTCTTGGACCTGGAAAATTTATCATCTTCACCTTGATACTTGAATACCAACTGAAACTAAGCAGGAACTCATTTTATCCTTGGTTACTCCCTTTGTTAACATCTTTGTAGGATTTTGGCTAGTGTGTATCTTTTCCAACTTAAAATGTCCATCTTCCAAGATGGATCATATGAAATGGTACCTGATTTGTATATGCTTAGTCTTCGAATGGAAGGATGAGTTATTTGCAATATAAATTACACTCTAACTGTCACAGTACAACCTACTATTCTCCTTCTTCTTTCCCAATTCCTCCATAAACCTCTATAACCAAATCATTTCTTTACTAGCCTATGTGGCGACAACATACTATGTTTTTGTTGTTGAAGTTGAAACAACCTTTTGTAGTTTTGAAATCAAACATACAGTTGTTCTACCTATACTAAAAACATACCCTATGTTGCTCCTCTTGTTATCTTTATCACCTTCCATATTTGAATCAACATATCCATGTAGAACAATGTCTGAACCTACAAAACATAATGCATGAGTAGAACTACCCCTCAAATACCTGAGAATCCACTTTATTGTCTCCCAATGTTCTTTACCTGGATTTTTCATATACCTGCTCACAACTCCCATTGCATGTGCAATATATGGTCTTGTGCAAACCATTGCATACATCAATCTGCCAAGTGTTGATAAATAAGGGACCCTGGACATGTATTCTATCTCCTCCTGTGTCTTGGGACACATTTCCTTAGTTAATTTGAAATGGTTGGCCAAAGGTGCACTAACTGGTTTTTAATTATGCATTCTAAACCTCTCCAACACCTTCTCTATGTACTTACCCTGAGACAATTTCATTTCATTATTTTTCCTATCTCTTGTTATTCTCATACCAAGGATTTTATTTGCAGCACCCAAATCCTTCATCACAATGAATTAGATAATTTCTTCTTGAGCACATTTATATTCTGCATATTAGACCCTACAACAAGCATGTCATATACATACAATAGAAAGATGCTATAGCTTCCATTTTGTAGTTTTTAAAAATAAACACAGTGCTTGTCAGTGTTTCATGGAAAACTGCACAAGAGATCTCGCTAAAGCATGCACAAACAAAGCTTATCAAGAAAAGGAAGAGAGATACACAATGAAGAATGAGAATCAATGTATATTATTATCTTGTCAATGAGTGAGTGATCTTCACTCATATAGGCAATGACATCCTATAACTAGGAATGCATGCATAATAGTGATGGTCTAAGATTAGAAATTATAAAATAGAACTAGTCAGTTAACTCCCACTGAACTAGTGTTAAAGTCTAAAATAGAACTAGTTAGTTAACTCCCACTGAACTAGTGTGCCGAAAATAGAAATTTCTCCAACACCCCTTCTGAACATCACTATAGAGTAAAAAATGAGTCCCGGTTACTAGGCCATTTTAGGTACTCATGTACAATGCAACTAATGAACACTGAATAAAAAAGAGGAAAGAGGGAAAACCACATGGGAACAAAACCCCCCCTCAAAAGATAATGTATCAAAAGAAGAAAATGACAGTGGTTAGGAAATTGTGTTCTTCACTACAAGACGATCCCAGAAAGTCTGAAACTTCGTCTCACTAAAAGTCTTCGTGAAGATGTACAGATATTTATGGATCTGATGAATTCCTTTGGAAACCTATCAGGCCTTGTACCTCTTGATCATGTGGACCCATCTGCACCTGAAAATATTCCTTTTTGGTGGAAGTGGAACCAGATTCCAAGTCTGGTTCTATAGGAGTGCGTCATACTCCTTCTGTATGGTTTCTTTGCATAATGGATTTCCCACAACCCTATTGTAGTTCTATGGATTAGTAGATTGAACCATATAGCATTGAGCAATGCATGGGCTTCATAGATTCTGAAGTTGAAAGTACATGAGAAGGATCCTCATGATGAGATTGTGTCATCCTCAAATCTAATGGATTCCATGCAATGTTTCCTACTTCCTGAAGTGTGGTCTGTGCCTTCTTGGGCATCTGCTGAATCTTCAACGTTGGCTTCTTATCTGGCTGTACTACATGCTTATTTCCATGTACAAAATATGAGTGTATGGAATCATTTTTGATGTATGAAACTAATGTAAGAACAAGAGTATATGCATGTTTCACTGGAGGTGCATGCAAAGTACTCTCCTTATGTGTAAGTAGAATAGAGGAGTCATCGTCAGAAAACTTAGTGAATTTATACAACCTTGACTTGTGATCCACCTCACCAATTGAAATGATGGAATTGTCATGCATGTTAATTACTTAAATTGAATATGATGTTCAACCTTTTTAGCTTTCTAAGTGATCTGATAAATTGAGAGAAGATTCATAGAAAGATTTGGAACATGTAGAACATTCTCAAAACTGCCATTGTGGAGTTCCACTCTCCCTTCTCCTGCTACTGCTACTGGAGTATTATCCCCCATGAGAATAGGGGGTCTTGAGAATGGACTCAAGGAAGAGAAAACTTCCTCTTTCACTTCCATATGATGGGATGCACTAGAATATATAATCCATGAATCAAATGAGGAATTAATTACAACCAGAGCATGATGATTACCTTTCTTAAAAGCATGATTTTCTTCCTTCCACTTCTTGACTCCCTCTGGAATGAAGTTTCCAAGGTTTCTCTTCTGAAGTGCTTGTTCCATAAGATTGATTTGTTTCTTCATCCATGTGGATTCTTCATGATTCAGTTTGTTGCAGTAAGTGCACTGCTCTCCCTTCTTCTTCTTCTTGGAATATGAAGAGTCTTCGGAACCTGAAGAATCATTAAAGGGATTGGAATATCCCTCCTTCCCGTTATGTTTGGATGAACCTTTTCCATCATGCATGGTGAGTGCATGTGATTTGGGATCTTTCATGAGGCCCATATATATGAGTTTTGTTTGCTCTTGTGTAAGAGACTCAATGAATTAATCCAACGTAGGCATTTTCCAATTTGTTCCAAAAAAACATTCTCCAGAATGGAAATTGGAGACATATACATCATATTCTGGTCATAGATTTGACAATATTGTTAGAATAATTTGTTTCTCTTGTGTAGACTTGTCAATACCACATTCGTCCAAGCTCAATAGAAAAGATTTAAATTTAATAAAAAAATCTTGTATATTATCAAAAAATTTAGGGTCTAAGGTATTCAACTCTACCTGAAGCATATGACCTCACATCTCATCCTGCTTTCCAAAGAGTCCTTCCAGGGTGGTCCAGATCTTGTTTGGAGTCTTGCATGTAGCAACATGAAACCATAAATCAGTGGATATTAACTCAAGAAGTAGTTATGTGGCCTCATCCTTATGGTTCGCCCATATCATCTTCTCAATCGCTGATGTAGGTTTCATTTTTGTCGCTATCGTCAAATTATATAGTCCTTTTATTTTGAGTTGGAATGTGATGCAGGAGCATCGTAAGTAGCCAACAAAGCAAGCGCGAAGGCAAAGACAGTTGGAAATGCACCAGCGCACATTTTGAAAATGTTTTAAATTTAAATGAAGAGACATTAATGAAATAGTTGGGAGACGTATTCTCATTTATGTTTTGGAGGTTGTAAACAAATCTTGAGAGTTGCTCACATCTGTCGGATATGGAGGCATTTATGTGTATTAAATTTAAAGTATTTGTAGCTTTTAATTTCCAATTTGATAGTTAGAGTTGTAGGAGGGAAAACAGATAGAAATACACCCTCGCTTGTATCATTGTATTATTATTCAGAAATAGAGGATTCAAAAGCTATAGAGTTGTAGAGATGTAGAAAGTAAGAACACAGAGAAGAACCCATGCACAAGAATATTTGAGTTAATATAATAAAATCTTGGACTCATGTTCATGGTGTTATTATGCTTATTGTTTGCATTTATTGAATGGTATGTATACAATTACTTATATCTTCTATTATGCATTTATTTCAATGCTCTCTATATGCTTGTGATTTCATGATGAATGTATGAAGTCCGAGAAAAGGCGAGTATGAGTTTCAATTGTTTCTCTTCTTGAGAATTCCTGCAAAGAGTGCAATGAACGTCTGCAAGGTGTGTGTCGACAAAATTATGAGTTTTATCTCAAAAAACTCAGGAGAGATATCGTTGTTTTCATACCAGGGAAAGTGCAGGTACATCATAGAGTCACGCAAGGCATGTGCATGTGGATTGAAGTATTATACTTTATCAACTGAGGAGGAAGGTTGAAGGACTATTGTTGCAAAGAGTGCATAGATTCGAAGGGTCACGTAACTCGAGTTTATTTTCTAATGTCGCAAGGAGTGCGTGCAGAATCACTAAGTAATCCCTAGAGTTTGCAAGTAAAAGATTAGAAGGGATAGAACCTCGAAGAGTTCAAGGGAAGGAGAGTGTCGAAACCACTTAATAGGAATAAATATCAGGAATATTGACACCGAAGGTTTGGCAGAAGAGTCTCTCAGAATTCTGATCAGACGGTTGAAATTATCGTGGGGAAAACCATCGAAGTTATGTGGACCGTTGGATCTCGCAGGCCAGCGGAGAGATTTGGGCCAAGTGTTTCTTATCACTCATAGGCTTAGGAGGAATATAATTCATTGGATTAGGATCAAAAGGAGTCGTTGATGTCATCCTTGAATTTCTCTATTTCAGAATTCGAGAAGTGGAGGAAGCTGTGACTCAGAGTTGAGAGTCGCAAATTCTCGATTCGCGAAGTCTCGAAAGGACTAGGACCATCAGATCGAGAGTAGCGAAGAGTCGTTGATCTGTGGCCAGGGGTTGTTGTGGTTTTGAAAGTTAGTGAAAGGATTTTTTGCATAGAAAACCAACGATATGCAGAATTCTAGGTGCCGAAAGGGTTTGGCCCCAGTTCATAGCCAAAGGTCACATTAAAGAAAAGTCAAGGGAGGAATTAATTTCCCTTGAGCCTTTTGGGGTTTCAGGGATTGTCGCGTCAAGGGGAGGGGCTCACATCTGGATTAGTGAAGTCGTGAAATATGAAATACCCATTTGGGTAAAGGCTGTGTTCATATCAAAGATCACGTGGGAATGAGTTGGTGCTTACTATTTCTTCACATGGGTGCAGATCCAAAGAAGGACCTATGGATACGCATTTGTGAGTGTGGGTGATTTCCTATAGGGAAATCAAAGAGTCAATCATACTCTAAGGGAGATAAATAACGATCCTAAGACTGGGAGGTCACGCAGAACCTGTTGAGGCAGGGGGTGTTGCGTCAGAGTGGTATCATAGCCTAGTTTACAATTTATTTTTGTTTTCTGTGGGGCAACAGATTGAAATAATGCCGCCAAGAATGAGAGAAAGACCAATGCCCGATCCAACTATGGAATGGGAAATGAGAGAACTCTGTGCTCGATTAGATGCTATGGAAACAACATAGAGACGGACAACTGATGCTTGAGATGTCGGTGAGGCCGAAAGAGAAAATGAGGCTAAAGCTGAGGAAGGAGTCGCAGCCGAAGATGCTGTAGAAGAACGTCTATTCAGGGATGTTGCAAGAATCGAAGCCAGAGAAAAGATGGACATTCCGATGTATGAAGGAAACTTAGATGTTGAGGAGCTGCTAGATTGGATTAGGGTTCTGGATAAATACTTCAACTATGAGGATGTCGAGGAAGATAAGAAAGTCAAACATGTTGTCACCAGACTTAAAGGGCATGCGACACTGTGGTGGGATGAACTGCAGGCTGGCAGGCATTGTAAAGGAAAACAAAGAATAAAAAACTGGGATAGGATGGTCGCAAAGATGAAATCCAAGTTTATACCGATAGATTACCAAATTAATCTGTTTCGAAGAATGCAGAATTTGAGACAGAAAGGGATGACAGTGAAAGAATACACCGAAGAGTTCTACAGATTAAACATTAGAGTAGGTCATCATGAAAGTGATGATGAAAAGGTTGTCTGATACCTGAATGGATTGAGATACGAGCTTCAGGATGAAATAAGCACGCTGTCCATCATAAATGTGGAAGATGCGTATCAAATGGCTTCGAAGGCTGAAGAGAACTTAGACTGAAAGAAAGGTCAAAGAGGTCAGGGAAGAAGTCAGAGTAGAGGAAAATCAGTTTCCTAGGACAGGACTCAGAATCCCAAGGATGAGGAGAAGAAACCTCATAGTTATCCTGAAAAGGGAGGAAGTTCACAGGGAAACCAGTATGCTGACAGAAACACTTTTCCATGACCAAGAGGAAGAGGAAGAGGCAGAGGCAGAGGAGGTGAGATAAAATGTTTTGGCTATGGAAATATAGGACATAAATATTTTGAATGTACTAATAGAAAAAGAGATGGAGGCGAAGCTCACATTTCAAAAGTGCAAAGGCGTGATGTTGAAGCAAAAGATGCAGAAGGTGGAAGATCACTCATGATGAGGAAAATTCTCTTGAAGTCAGAGAAGGAGATAGAAAATCTAGTCCAAAGAAACAGTTTGTTTAGAACTGCTTGCAAGACCAAGGACAGGGTATGCAAGGTAATAGTGGACAGTGGAAGCACAGATAATCTAGTGTCCACATAAATGGTGGAGAAGCTAGAATTGGAGACTGTTTCACATCCGAGCCCATACAAAGTCTTGTGGTTGAAAAAGGGACATCAGGTAACTGTCACTAAACAATGTTTAGTTGAATTTAAGATAGGAGGTTACAATGATGAAATTATGTGTGATATTATTCCCATGGATGTCTGTCATCTTTTTTTGGGGAGACCGTGGCAATATGACAGGAATGTTTTTCATGATGGGAGAAAGAACACATATACCTTGGAGAAGAATGGTAGAACACATATGTTGCTGCCAATTAAGGATAAGGGGGTGAAAACAGAGACGCGCAATACTATGCTTCTCATGAGTGGGAAGGATGTTCTTGAGGAAGTCAAGAAAGATGAGGAGATGCCGTTTGTTGTGGTAAGAAAACCCAGAGTCGTCTTGACCAGTACTAAGATAGATGATTTACCAAAGGAAATCTAGGAACTGCTGGAAGAGTTTGCTGATATTGTGGTGGATGAATTACCTTGTTCATTGCCACCCATTAGGAGCATAAGCCATCATATTGATCTTATACTTGGAGAGAGTTTACCAAAAAAAGTAGCGTATAGATTGACGCCATAGGAGAATGAAGAAGTTAAGAGAAAAGTCCAAGACTTGATGAAGAAAGGATTGGTTAGAGAAAGTTTGAGTTCATGCATTGTACCTACAGTTTTAATTCCAAAGAAAGATGGTGGATGGAGAATGTGTATAGAATCGAGAGCTATAAACAAAATCACCATCAGGTACATATTTCCTTTACCCATGATGGATGACTTGATGGATTGCTTGAGTGGAGCAANTCATGCCATTTGGCTTGACGAATGCACCTAGTACTTTTATGATGCTGATGAACGAAGTCTTGAAAGATTTCATAGGGAAGTTTGTAATCGTATATCTTGATGATATATTGATCTTCAGTAAGGCTGAAGAAGAACATTTGAAGCATTTAGCTACAGTGATGAGGATATTATATCAAGAGAAATTGTCGATCAATTTGAAGAAGTCATCTTTCATGAAGACATAACTCATTTATTTGGGTTTTGTAATCTCTTCAAACGAATTGAATATGGATCCTAAAAAGGTAAGAGTGATCAAAGATTGGCCATCACTGAAGAGTACTTTTGAAGTCAGAAGCTTCCATGGAATTTCCAGTTTTTACAGGAAGTTCATCAGGAATTTCAGTAGGATATGTGCACCAATGATGGACATGGTCAAGAAAAGACACAAATATTTTCATTGGATAGAGGAAACAGAGAAGAGTTTCAAATTGATGAAAGCTAAGATAACTGAACAACCAGTTCTGGTTTTTCCAGATTTCAGCAAGACATTTCAAGTCAGGTGTGACGCAAGTGGACTTGAGATTGGACCAGTATTAATTCAATACAACAGGTCGATTGCATACTTCAGTGAAAAACTAAATGAGGCTAAGCTGGAATATTCAACATATGACAAGGAGTTTTATGCAGTCATACAAGCATTGAGGAAATGGAGACATTACTTAGTACCAAAGGAGTTTGTCTTGTATAGCGATAACCATGCTTTACAATTCATAACTCGATAGGAGAAACTGAACCAGAAGCACGCAAAATGGGTTGAATATATGAAAAACTTTACTCTTGCCATAAAGCATATTTATGGGACTGCTAACAAGGTTGTTGATGCTTTGAGAAGGAAATGTTTGATTCTGCAGGAGTTTAGAGTAAAGACCTTAGGTTTTGATAACCTCAAGGAAATGTACAGAGATGATGTAGATTTTAAAGAAGCCTGTGAAGCATGTGAGATAGAAGCCAATGGAACGAATATATGATTCAGAACAAATTATTGTTCAAGGTTAATCAATTGTGTATTTTGAAGAGTTCTATGAGAGAAAACATTTTGAAGGAAAAGCATAGTGGGGGATTGGTTGGACATTTCGGCCACAACAAAATGTTTGTGCAACTAAACAACTCATACTATTGGCCGGGGATGAGAACAGATGTCAAGAAGTTCGTGAATAGGTGCAGAATTTGCCAACATGCCAAAGGGAAAAGACAGAATACAGTGTTGTATCAACCATTGCCAGTACCTGAAAGGCCATGGGATGCGATAAGTATGTATTTTGTGTTAGGTGTGCCAAGGACGCAAAGAGGGTGTGACTCAATCTTTGTGGTAGTCGATAGATTTTCCAAAATGGCACATTTCATTCCATGTCTGAAAACCAGTGATGCAACTCACATTGAAAATCTGTTTTTCAAGGAAGTTGTTAAACTTCACGGCTTACACAAGAGTATTGTATCAGATAGGGATACCAAATTTGTTGGTCATTTTTGGAGGACACTATGGAAAAATTTGGGGAATAATTTATCTTTTAGCTCAGCATATCATCCTCAGACAGATGGACAGACTGAGCTAGTAAACAAAATCTTGGGAGATTTGTTAAGGAGTTTGGTAGATGAACATCATAGTTAGTGGGATCAGATTCTTCCACAAGTGGAATTTGCATATAATGATTCACCAAACCGAAGCACAGAACAAAATCCATTCCATATTATGTATGGAACACAACCGAGAGGAGTATCTAAGTTGAGAGACTTGGAGCAGAATGAATTCAGAAGTGCTAGTGTAGAGGATTTTGCAGCATATATGAAAGAACTCCATAATAAGATTAAGGAGCGATTGCAGAATTCCAACCAAGAATATAAGCGCAGGGTGGATCAGCACAGGAGATAACTTCAGTTTGAAGTAGGTGATTTGGTTTTGGCGCATCCCAGAAAAGAAAGGTTCCCAAGGGGAATGTACAACAAGATGAAGATGAAGCAAATTGGACCATGTAAGATCATAAGAAATTTTGAAGCAAACATTTATGATATGGGGTAGGAATATTGCCCATCTTTAACATCGTCAATCTGTATCCTTACAGAGATGATGAAACTGGAATAGAGAGATCTAAGGATCAGAAGGGAGTCCAATGGGTTAGACAAATTCCTATAGCTAAAAATCCGTAGATGGAAAAGATCATTGATCAGAGAGTTGGAAAGAATACCCGAAGGAAAACATACTTTGAATATTTGGTCAAATGGAAAGGACATCTGATTGAAGATGCCAGTTGGGAAAGTGAAGCAGATATCCGGAGACATGGACAGATGGTGCAGGAGCTCATGAACAAGAGTTCATGAATTTTTCAAGCCAAGGGAGTATGATGTAGGAGCATTGTAAGCAGCCAGCAAAGCAAGGACGAAGGCAAAGATAGTTGGAAACGCACTAGCACACATTTTGAAAATGTTTTAAATTTAAATGAAGAGACATTGACGAAATAGATGGGAGACGTATTCTCATTTATGTTTTGGAGGTTGTAAACAGATCTTGAGTGTTTCTCACATCTGTCGGATATGGAGGCATTTATGTGTATTAAATTTAAAGTAGTTGTAGCTTTTGATTTTCGATTTGATAGTTAGAGTTGTAGGAGGGAAAACAAATAGAAAGACACCCTCGCTTGTATCATTGTATTATTATTCAGAAATAGAGGATTCAGAAGCTGTAGAGATGTAGAGATGTAGAAAGTAAGAACACAGAGAAGAACCCATGTATAGGAATACTTCAGTTAATATAATAAAATATTGGACTCACGTTCATGGTGTTATTATGCTTATTGTTTGCATCTGTTGAATGGTATGTATACAATTACTTATATCTTATGTTATTCATTTATTTCAATGCTTTGTATATGCTTGTGATTTCATGATGAATGTATGAAGTCTAAGAAAAGGGGAGTATGAGTTTAAATTGTTTCTCTTCTTGAGAATTCCTGCAAAGAGTGCAGTGAACGTCCGCAAGGTGTGCGTCGACGAAATTCTGAGTTTTATCTTAGAAAACTCAGGAGAGATACCATTGTTTTCATACCAGGGAAAGTGCAGATACAACACAGAGTCATGCAAAGTGTGTGCATGTGGATTGAAGTCTTAGACTTTATCAATCAAGGAGGAAGGTTGAAGGACTGTTGTTTCAAAGAGTGCATAGAGTCGAAGGGCCACATAACCCGAGGTTATTTTCTAATGCCGCAAGGAGTGCGTGCAGAATCACTAAGGAAGCCCTAGAGTTTGCAAGTAAAATCTCAGAAGGGATAGAACCTCAAAGAGTTCAAGGGAAGGCAAGTGTCCAAACCACTCAATAGGAAGAAATTTCATGAAGATTGACACCGGAGGTTTAGCATAAGAGTTTGTCAGAAGTTTGATCGAACGGTTGAAATTATCGTGGGGAAAACCATCGAAGTTCCTTGAACCATTGGATCTCGCAGGCCAGTGGAGAGATTTGGGTTGAGTATTTCTCATCACTCATAAGCTTAGGAGGAATAGAAGCTGTTGGATTAGGATCAATAGGAGTCATTGATCTCATCCTTGAATTTCTCTATTTCGAAATTCGGGAAGTGGAGGAAGCTGCGACTCAGAGTCGAGAGTCACGAATTCCCGATTCGTGAAGTCCCAAAAGGACTAGGACCGTCAGATCGCGAGTAGCAGAAAGCCGTTGATCTTTGGCAAGGGGTTTTCATGGTTTCGTAAGTCATCGAAAGGAGTTGTTGCACAGAAAACCATCGATACACGAAATTTCGGGTGCCGAAAGGATTTGGTCCCAGTTCATAGCGAGAGGTCACATTAGAGAAAAGTCAAGGGAGGAATTAATTTCCCTTGAGCCTCTTCAAGTTTCATGGATTGTCACGTCAAGGGGGGGGGCTCACATATGGATTCGTGAAGTCACAAAATCCTAAATACCTGTTTGGGTAAAGGCTATGGTCATATCATAGATCACATGGGAATGAGTTGGCACTTATTGTTTCTTCGTATGGGTGCAAATCCAAAGAAGTACCTGTGGATACACATTTGCAAGTGTGGGTGATTTTTTGTAGGGAAATCGAAGAGTCAATCAGACTCTCGGGGAGATAAAGAACGATCCTAAGACCGGGAGGTCATGCAAAACCTATTGAGGTAGGGGGTGCTGTGTCAGAATTTCGCCTTGGGATTCCAATCAAAATAATTGTATGGTGTGAGGATTACCACCAAGTCTGAATGTATAATAGTTTTCCTATCCATCTCTCCCACTGTTTCTAAAAACTCCTAAAAATTTACTCTCCATCTGCAAGTGAAAAATTAATAAATCACGACAGAAAGGGCACTTTAAGTGAAAATTTGTATCAGTTTCAAGAGATGATATTTCGACTTACTTTCTGATCAAACAGTGAGGAATCTCTCCAAACGGTTGAAAACCCACTTGCAGCATGGGTCGATTTACTTCCCAAGAGGGTCGTTTCCTCAAAAACTTAATATTTTGGGAGCAATCATTGCTAAAAGGTATGACCATGGATTCATATCAGTTTTAGGAGGCTATCTTGCGGCTTACTTTTTGAGCAAACGGTAAAGCATCTCGCCAAACAGTTGAAAACCCACTTCCAAAATGGGTCGATTTACTTTCCACATGGGTTATTTCCTCAAGAATTTAATATTTTTGGAGAAATCACTGCTAAAAGGTACAACCACAGATTTAGCTCGTTGAAAATCCGATTTTCCTTATTCTTTGGCTTGTCTAGATTGCTCCAAGAAGCATAGCTCTGATACCATGTCAGTGTTTCATGGAAACCTACATAGGAGATCTAACTAAACTATGCACAAACAAACATTATCAAGAAAAGGAAGAGAGATACACAATAAAGAATGAGAATCAATGTATATTATTATATTTTCAATGAGTGAGTGATCATCACTCATATAGGCAATGACATCCTATAATTAGGAATTCATGCATAATAGTGATGGTCTAAGATTAGAAAGTCTAAAATAGAACTAGTCAGCGAACTCCCACTGAACTAGTGTTACTCCCACTGAACTAGTGTGCCGAAAATATAATTTTCTCTAACAGTGATCAGAATGACATATACTATAAACTTGTTATGTCATAAACATGTCAAACTTCATTCTTCCTTGGAGCTTTCTTTAGGCCATACAAGCTGTTTTTCATCCTACATACCAAATTTTCCTTCCCTTTGACCTCATACCCCTATGGCTGCTACATATAAATCTCTTCCTCCAAATCCCCATGGAGAAAAGTTGTTTTTACATCTAATTGTTCAATATGTAAATCGTCTACTACCACAAGACTTAAAATAATTCTAATTGAATTCATGTTAACAACAGGAGAAAATATTTCATCAAAATCTATACCTTTCTTTTGTGCAAACCCATTTATAACAAGTCTAGCCTTCTACCGATTTTTTCCTCGATCTTCTTCCTTCAACTCGTAAACCCATTTATTCTGCAATACTCATTTTATTATAGGAAACTAAACCAAATCCCAAGTTTGGTTAATTAATAGGGAATCCATTTCCTCTTTCATGCCTTTCTCCCACTTTTTTTTAGTGTCTACCTGCATTGCCTCTTCATAACATTCCTGTTCACCAGAGTCAGTCAACAATAAATAATACAATGAAGGAGAGTATCGTTCATGGGGTCTACTTAACCTGGTAGATCATCTAACAACACTTGCAGGATTTTGAGGTACATTTTTCTCCTACTGTTGTACATTTTCATTTTCAGGTACCTTTGGAATTTCATTTTCAGTGATCTCATCAAGCACTGTGTGTTCGGGTATTTCTTTTTCTTGTTTCTTTCCCTACAATTGATCTTTGTACTTAGCCTTCTAATTGAATATGACATCTCTACTCCTAACGATTTTTTGATTTTCATAATCACATAATCTATAACCAAAATCATTAACACTGTATCTAATAAAGGTACACTTCTTGGATTTTTCCTCAAGATTAGTTCTATTTTCTTTATCTATATGGATAAATGCTTCACATCTGAAAGTCTTCAAAAAAGAATAATTTACCTTTTTACCTGTTCATACCTCCTCTATAATTTTACCATCCAAAGAGCTTGAAGGTCCTCTGTTTCTTAAGTAAACAACGATATCTACAACATCTTCCCATAACTACAAGGGAAACCTAGCATGCAATATTATACTCCTTGCACGCTCCATGATTGTCCTATTCATCCTTTCTAACACACCATTTTCTTGTGGTGTTCCTGGAACTGTCTTCTCTCTACAAATCCCATGGTATGAACAGTAATCATCAAAATACTTGCTGAAATATTCACCTCCATTGTCTGATATTAGACACTTCAACCTTTTTCCTGTCTCATTCTCAACCAAAGCTTTCCATTTCTTAAAAGTATCAAAAACATCATATTTTTTTTCGAATGCGATAAACCAAAGTTTTTCTAGTTGAATCATAAACAAAAGTAACATAATAATGACAGACACCAAGAGATGATACCTAAGTTGGTCCCCATACATATGTATGCACAAGCTCTAACCTTTTACTCTTCTTTTCTTTTCTGACTCTGAGAAATTTGACTCTCTTTTGTTTTCCATAAACACAATGCTCACAAAAATCCAAATAAATTTGTTTAAGATCTGGCAACAAATTTCTTTTGTGAAGTATATGCATCCCCTTCTCACTCATGTGTCCAAGCCTATGATTCCACAGTGTTGTATCCACTCTTGTTGAAGCTAAAGAGATAGAAGAGTCAGTATTACTAGTACATAAATACAATGTACCTACCTTCTCTCCTTTTTATTTCACTAATGATCCTTTGGTGACCTTCCACACCTTATATGTAAATATGAATATACAACCTTCACTTTCCAACTGTGCTGTTGAAATTAGATTTTTCCTTAGATCTGGAACATGTCTTACCTCTTTCAATAACCATTGGTTTCCATTCCTTTGCTTTATTTTTACCTTTCCCATTCCAATAATTTTTCATGGTGCATCATCACCCAAATGAACCTTTCTAAAATCACCTTGAACATAATCTAGAAAATGTTTCCTATCAGGTGTGGCATGAAATGAAGCCCTTGAATCTACTACTCAAGACTCATAAATATTATCTACAAAAATAATCAAATCATGTTGTAACGCATCACATGTTACATTTTCTTCTTGATTTTTCTCCTATTGTCCATCTCTTTGTTTCTTTGGAGATCTATAGCCTTTCTTTAGTTGTCCTTTCTTTCCACAGTTCCAACACTCTATCTTTCCAAGTCTAGATTTGGATCTGCCCTTCCTATAATTCCCGTAGTTCCCTGAGTCCTTTCCTCTATCATTTTGTTTTCCCTTGTTCTCTAGGTTTAACAATTTACCTGATGTCTCACCAGTACTTTTCCATTACATTTCCTCACTAAGGATAACACCAACAACATCATCAAATTTTAGAGTGTTTGAAACAAAGACATAGTTACTTACATCCATGACCAAGCCATTCCATCTTTCTGGAAATGAGCACAAGATTAGAAGAGCCTTGACCTCATCATCAAAGTCCACTTTTAAAGAACTTAGTTAATTAGTAACCTTATTAAATTCATTTAAATGATCTACAACAGACCCACCTTCTGACATATTCATATTAAATAATATCTTCATTAGAAATACCTTATTGTATGCCAAGGGTTTTTCATACAGTTTTTCAAATGCATCCATCAACTCCTTCGTTGTCTTTTCTTTCAAAATATTGAAAGCCACCAATTCTTCTAGGATCAACCGTATCGTTCCTGGTTCCTTTTTGTCAAGAACCTCCCATTCTTCATCCTTCATGGTCATCAAATTCTTTTCTGTTCCACCCAATTGTAGGAATAGATCCTTTCGAGATAAATAATCTTACATCTCCACCTACCATAACTGTTATTTTTTGTCGTTAAATTTATCGACCCTAAAATTTCCATATTCCACCATTTCTCCCACTCGAACCATGAACCCTCTTTTCCTTTAAGTTACCTTTCTCTTTGATATCAGTTGTTAGAAAAATAGGACCGTAAAGAAATAAAATAAAACAAATGCATAAATAAAACACAAAAGATACACAATACAATAAAGACACATATATACGTGGTTCACCCAGTGTGGGCTACATCCACTAGAGAAATTGACAGGTCCTTCCTTTTTATTATCCAACAAATGAATGGATACAACCTACAACACACTCATTGTATCTTCCTCTTCTTTCTCTCATAGTCTCCTCACTCATAATATAATATTCACAATGATACATAGCCGCAATACATTTCCCTCATAAAATAGGGTTTCCTTCTAGGGAAAAAAACCCTAACATAACTTCTACCATCAGATATGAAACCTTATAATGAATGATTTAGATTCACTATGAAATTACAATATGCATTTACAAGGAAATTTTTCCTTTGGGGGCTTTTCCCCTAAACCCCCACCGGGTGTTTGCTTTCCCCTGGACCTCACAAGAGGGGCAATCCCCCCCTTCTCTCCCCTACGTGGAGGAGTGTACATTCTTCCATGGTGTAAATTCTTCTTGGGGTATAAACATGGCTGAAAACAAATACCTATGAATCAAGAAGATAATCAGGCTCCACAACCAACAATGTTGTGTCAACGGACAACAAATGTGTGGTAATAGACCTTTAATAAACAATTTTTTGTTGTTCATTAGGAATATGAAAGGTTAATTTACCCATCACATATTTAAATTTATGGTCATAATCCCACATCGTCTCATTCTGTATTTTATTAATCTCTTTCATTTCTATGATATATTGTGATTAAGATTTCATCTTTTGAAATTCCTTTAACAAAGTTTGTCCAATATCTTCCAAATTTCTTGGCTATCCTATCAATGTAGTAGTCTATTACTTCACATACCAAAGCATTGCATGAACTATGAACGTCGTTTCCAATTGTGTGATCTTCATTGCCCCGTTTTGGACATTCTTCACAGTCCATATCATGTCACATACATACAAATGTTTCTTTTGTTTCTTCGACCCTGCTCCTTGAAATTCATGCATCCTTACTGTATGATCTACACCTACCATTGTAATATGTGTAGTACTTACCTTTGGTGATGTTGTATGACTCTAGTTCATTGCGCTACTTCCACTATTCTGTCTATTATTCTGAATTCCTCCACTAACTACAATCTCTCTCAACGATGTTCTGGTTTCTTCTTGAGATCCAGGTGACATACATGAGGTCATGGGTTCAACACAGATTCTAATATGAGATGGAGTTCCTTCTTCTGTTGGGATATACTGAGAATTATTTTATTTCTCTTTCCTTTCTCCATACGATGTGATCTAAAATATTGCACAAGGGTATCTTTTCTCAAATACTCTATGCTTCTCTTCTCTCTCGGCCACAGTTTCCTTCTTACTATACCTAAACCTTTTCCCATAGTGCAATACTTCAATATATTTGTCTGAGTCAATATCTTCCTCTCTCAACGTCGTCAGTCCATCCAATCCTTACTCATCCTTTCCACTCTTAGACCATCCTCCAGTCATCCCCCAGTCCCTCTATGTGCATAGAGGTTCTTAACAATCAGACTCCATCTTCATGAAATTCTTGTCGCACAGTAACATGTGTATCCAAGTAGACAATGCACTCAAATATCTTCCACGCAAAACCTTGAAAAAGTCCCTCTTTGTGACACTATAAGGCTGGGTACAATATATTACAAACTTTGTAATGTAACCCCCCAGTATACTATTCAACCAAAAATGAACTACATGAGAAACCTTATTACTTATTGTATTCAATTGTCTGATCAGATCAGGGGTCCATTTTCTCAGAGCCTCAGCTTGATATCTTTGAATGTTCTTCACTATCCTTTCTAAACATTCAGTCAAAATTATCAATAATTCACCAAAGAATATTTCATGAAGATCTGTGAACACACACCTTTGCAACCACTATTCGTTGCTGAGCAATAAGTTCCTATTTTGTTCTCTAGAAAATTCTTTCTACTTGATTTCTATCCATTTAGTGATATCCTCCTTATTCTACCTCCAAAACATTCCCCTCAATTACAATTCCCAATCCCAACAATGGAACCATTTGGTGGTGCACACTTGGTAGAAAATAATCAATATACCAACAAAACCTCTAGACATCGACCCTTTCGGCATCACCTGCAAGCAAGTGAAGTTTCACTTAAGGAATCTAGAGGGGTTGTAGGAACCAAGGTTCTACAATGATGAGGGGAAGTGAGGCACTCTTGATGTTCTTACTATCATTTATGCATGTGTGTAGTTTCCATTACTTACCAGTTACTTAACACCCAATATATTCTATGCGAGGCATTCTCCCCCTTAACATTCATTCAATTACTAGATACTTGAGTGTGTGACATTATAACATCATATATCAACAATACATTCAACATATATCATTATTTCTCCATAACATTAAACATCATAAAATGAAAATACAACACACATGTTTAACGTGGTTCACTCAACTTGGGCTATGTCCACAACGACTAGATTATTTTATTAGTCATTCATAATTCTCTTACAAATGTGCACTGCACTACAAAATATGCAATAATAATAGTACCCAAACTGGCCTAGTCATTCTACTACAATGCGAGCCTACCTCCAAAAACCTCAATCACAACATGTAAACACTTATCCAAAAACTCAACTCATGTAAAATGCACAACCTCTTATTCTCTAAACCATTTCTACCCAAAACCCATTACATATTTGTGCATAAAAATAGGGATAAGCATGTTACAAAGTGGAAAAAATGTCTAACGGTCTATAACCATCTTCCATATTTCGTTCACTACTCCTATATATATATTTCTAGTGTTTTGTAATATTTTTTCAAAAACCTTCCAAGTCATATGTCTGATCTTTTTTCCTTTTTTGACAGATGAATCATTTGTCAGCTTACCACATCAAGTATGCCAATGGTGCTAGTTGATGGATTTAAAACCTTGCTTCAACATCTTGGGCCATTTACACCCCTATGCATGTGATACTCCACTCCAGTTGTATATGTCTAGGTCCCACCACCAAAAAACAAGTCGAGTATGTGGTTGTGATTGGTTTCCTAGTAGAATCCAATCACCTTCACATTCACCCCCTTAACGTCTTCTTGGATTCCCAACTCTTCTTCCTGCTGCTAAAAATAAAAACAAAACTCATCAAAATACAAAAACATATAAGCAGAGACTCACCTCGTCGGTCCCATACCTCCCCCAAAGGAAGAACCATGTTCGGATCCTATCGATAGTCCATACCAACATATGGATACTCTAGGATGATTGATGACAGTTGCCTCCAAATATGCTCAAAATCATCAATGAAATAATGGTATGCATATCCACCTCCATGGCACGCCAATATATATGCCCACTACATCACTATGACTCTCGAACATGAGGTTGATCTAGTATCACCTACGAGTGCAATAATAAAACCTTATCCAAAAAGACAATGTAGAGTACGGACCCAAAGGTGAACTACCCTAATCTATCTACAATGTATCATTCCAATTGTGATATCATGCATGAGTGCATCACCTACACCCATGCAAAGGTCTCTCCATCCAACACCCTCTCAACTAATCCAAGGTGTGCACTCAAAATGCGTTGGGTCCCCAACGACCCATAAATTAGCACAACCATAGCTGCAACCACCCATGTCGCTAAGGAATCAATGGTTTTCAGCTTGATTGATCCTCTCATAAGTGGATCCACAACAAAATAGTGGCATTGTGACATCTCGAAAATAGACTCTTCCCCTAGTATATGGGGTTGAGCATCCATCTTTGTACCCCTAAAGGGGAGCCCTGTCAAAAAGTAGATATCAACTTAACTAAAAAGTGGACCTCATGTCCACAGAACATAAAGGCCTGTAGATTGGGCCTCCACATCCTAATCAATAATCTATAAAAATCCTCATATGAGCTCACAGGAGCGCCGTCAAAAACCTTCAACAACCCAAAATGGGATAGTTACTGTGAGACACAAATATTCCCCTACACCTCCCCCTATATGTACTCTAAATATCTCTCTCTCAAATGAATTGGAATTATGATATGTTGTCTCTCACTTGCATTCAATCGCAAAGTATATTGGTTATCTAAAACCTTCAAAATGCTAAAAATCATCCTTTAAAACAAACTTCTACAAATCAACGTGGTTGTCACTCAAATAGTTGCACACATTAGTGTGACTATTCCTGATACAGTCATGTTGATATACATGAATTTAACATACTCTACCACCCAGGTTGGGTCATGCCACCAAAAGGATTTCATGCTATGATACCATATTGTAACATCCTCATCATCCAATTGAGCGATGCCACATAAAATCTTTCGACTGCATACAAATAAAAACATATACACAAAAAAACTCTTGCGAAACTTTATATATAAAAATTAAAACATATAAATACATTATGCAAATGCACAGATTCATACAAAATGATAATAAAAATATACATGCAACACACACACATGAATAACCCATAAAAATAATCCCATAAATAATAATGCATCATGTAAATTAACACAAAATGGACACTTATCTTGTAAAAATGTCACCAACTGCATGCAGACCTTCCACAAACCTCCTAGCCTTAGACCATGATGCTCATCACTCTCAACCATGGGTCACCCCCGAGATGGGACTAAACTCCACTCGGATAAAGGGATTCCTAACCAGGCTTATGTATCTCAGACAACAGGAATGACTCCAACACAGGTGCCAACTCAAACTAACAATGTTCAGTCCCTCATTCCCCACATGCTTGTCCCACCCAAAGAAGTATTCCCCTTCTCTACTCAACAGTCCCTCAACTGCCCCCTTTCCTTTCCAAGCTTCAACAACAGGCCAAAAAAGAAGTCTCAGAGTCCTATAGCCACAGTTTGGCACCTTTGGGAAATCCATTCCCAACAATTCTCTCACCTAGAGAGAAATTTCTCACGGGCCTGACAACCCGCCTCTTCAGTCAAGCTCCCAAGCTAACCAAGTACAGATACATGTATGGTACTGGTTTGGGTACAATACATGTACAATGATAGTAACAAAAGGGTACAAAGGACATCTGAATGAGTGAGTAAATGATGATAGAATGATCCAATCCTCTGAAAAATGAACTAAGTCCAAGATATATGTATGAATGTTCCCAACTTGACACTTCTCATGTTGAGATATACTTTTTCCCACTTTTCCCCATCCTTAGGACTTAGGATAAAATAATTATCCATACTTTATACTTTAAGGAATATTACTATAATATTCCTTTTTGGCTTAAGCTCCTTAGCTTAGCCCCTTATCCTTAACTTTTATCCCCCCCTTTCCCTAACTAGTGGAGTTTAGTCCCCCATACTCTTTTATCGTGGTCGGTCTACATGTAGAGATGTATTATATTAATGATAAGACATATACAAAAATAAGCTCACTAGCCTTTATCATCTAGGCTCTTTGGCCTAATCATCACATAAGCCTTCTGTCTTATAATAAACTGGCCCACCATCCTACAAAACAACATATACACAAAGGCTCTCTGGCCTCAAAATCACACGCACTTAAGTTTGTTGTGTGTGGTATCCTAGAATGTGCACACTTCATCATTTTAGTGTGCAGTACATGTGCGCACTATACCATAAAAGGTGCATGCAAAAATGATATCAACAACTCACCAGCTTATAAGCATTTTTACAATTACATTTACAATTTGGGGTTTAGCCCATGGGTATTACAATCCCCTCCCCTTATTTATGCATTATCCTCAGTGCATGATATACCATGTACCATTCAAATTCTTTAAAAAAATCCAAGATTTAGCTATTGGAACCTTGTTGTCCATCTAGTGCCACAATTTCCATCATCGATTCTGGTATTCATACTATAGGTGGAAGTTAATTTCTCTATTCCATAGAGTTGCTTCCAAAAATAATATAGCTCATTGTTCCATTTGACACACCCTCCTTATGGAAGCTATGATGCCATAAGCATCCTTGGGTTTCCTCCTCCTTGTTGCACTCACCCATCCAGGCTCAGGCATCCCTTCACTGCTACACAGTCCTTCAATGATCCAACTTGCCAAGGATTTCACACACAAGGAGAGCACTAACCCATTACCAGAACCCCACCAAGGTTCTACAATTATAGGGATTTAGTGTCCTCAACAATAGTTGTTCTTTCCCACCATTCCAACTTTAATCAATATTATGTCATCTGCATCACACACATGCAGTTATCATGAGAGAAAATTATAAAAATTCTATTTTAGAAATCAAATTAATTTCATAAGGAATTCGAATTTTCCCAAAATATGAAATTCTATTTCATATTTTTTTATCGTTGTTGCAATAATAGGATGCAGTCTTCCTTCTGGATTTCATAAACAACCATGTTGAACACCATTTTTCCTGCAATGATTCTATCTTGCATATAACCAACAAATTGTCAACATTTCATGTACATCGTATTTTAATTGCAATATGTACAAAAAAATTATGCAGTAATCTTAGAATTGCATACACCTAGAAATCCAATCAAAAATACCAAACAATTTATTAGATAGAATGACTCATCATTCTATGCATATGCATGTTCACAATTAATAATAGTAAGTTCATTATTTCAATTTTCTGAACATAAAAGTTTCTGTAGTCACTATTCCTGTGACTACCTGACTTGCAACTTTCATGTTGCAATGTCTAATGGTTCCTGAAATGTTCTCATCTCCATGAGTTAGTAACATTTATGTCATTAGTATAATTATTTCCATTCAAAAAAATATATACATACACTCACAAAATGCATTCAACAATTGCATTTAAGTATACAATTCTATCATGTATGAGTGCAACTCTGGCACTTACTAGACATGAGTGCAACTCTCAATGGCTATTTATTCAATGCACCTTTGCATTGATTTTCATAATGATATTTATCTAATTCATGTATCTCACCATCCATAAATTGGAAATCTGGCCAATTTCTTAACACATTCTCCACCCACTTCCCATTCTCTTCTCAATTGATTGGATGCCTTCCTTTTCGACCCGAACACTACACCAAGAAAACAATTTTGTGGTGTTCATTAGTGCTACCAAAAAGATTGCAGTCCAAGTTTTACTTAAAGGTTGGAAGCTCATTGAGTATTTGTGTGGCACGTAACCTTTCTATATCCATAACTTTCCATATCCAACCATGTCATGGTCTCATACATGAATAGCTTTCCTAGAATCATTCCTATAACAAGTTCTCATCTTTTATTTCTTTGGTTATTACCTCATAACCAAATTAATATGACATGCTACTATGTCAGAGTGTGCATTCAAAAGATAAAAATATTTGATAACTATAACATGCCTCTAACCTTTACCACAACTAGTGGTAACTTATTCATGTTAATGCACTTAAACCATACCATACTGCGTATTATAAAAAATCAATTTGGGGAAATTTTTACCTGAATTTCCCTTCGAAATTATGCAACATAAATTTCAAAAGAGAAATACTTATCTGCATGGCTACCATTAAACGAATTTAATGCTACATGATTAGTTGATGAAAATAGAAGATCGCATGCCTCTTTATCAGTCTTATAATAAACATTCCAAATTTATGTTGCTTCCTTCAATATGCATCAACATTATCAACAACACTTTCAAACATGCAAGCATTCTCTTCTTATGGCTGTCCCAACAAGACATAACATACTTTCTGCTAGAGTAATTGCAACAACTTCTTTCTCCCTGTATCACTTTTCCTTTTTTATCTTGGAAGTCTTCAATTCTTCTCGATTCTTGAATCTTCATGTGCTCTTCATTGTAACCGCTGTGCATGATTATTTTGACCTGAGCACTTTCTAGCCAAATCACTCTTGGCTGCCTTTTCTTTTCCATACAAATACTAAATTTATATTAACCTTCAAATTTTATTTATTTCTTGGATCCATCGATCCCAACTCATACTTGTATGACTTATAATTCCAATCATGTTGTCTTATAGACTTTGGATCTTCAACATCCATCTACTTTTCATACTGAACTACTTCAGCTCTTTCTTGACTAAATACTTTAGTATTTGAGTTTTCTTGCACTCTTCTCTTCTTCTTGTCAATTGGCCTCAAACTTGGCTTGCACAACCAATATCTAGCATACTGTAAGGATGCACATATGCCTTCTTCTCTAGCTGCATAGAATTAATTAAAAGTATTTAATACTTCTTTTAATTTACCATCATAATTTCAAGTGATACTTCCACCCCCTAGAAATGTCACTCCTGGCTCTATGCCACTTGAGATGGATTCTTCTCGAGCATCATCACTTTTGCATTCAAAACCATGTATATAACCATTTTCTTCTTCATGGGTCCATATTGACTCTCTACAGAGATTCATTTCACCTTTAATCATTTCTTGGGTTTGACATCTCCATGCTATTGTGGAAATATCTTCAATACCTTTGGAATGCATAAAAAATCCTCTACTATTGTTGCTTTCCCTCTTTGAATGTTGTCTTGCATTCCCATTATCTTTATATATACCTCATGATTTAGTCTTCCATTATCCTAAGATGTTCATGAACTTGCAACTTCATATTATGTTCATATTAATTTTCAGCATTCCACTATTATTTGGATTCCTCTGATCCACTTCCTACATGACCCAATTATATTTCCAGTCATGTTTTATGAGTAACCTAGGATAGTTAACACCAACTTCCTTTTTGAGGTACTTGATTTATCCCTTCCTTATCTGATCATATCAGCACTTGTATTTGCTTGATGACTATTACTTTCTCCTGTCATGACCAATCTGATTTCAACCTGACTTGCATAATTCCCCTCCATCATGCCATAATGATGCACCTATGCCTCAAATGACACTCTTTACTTATGTGCACCTTCATTTCTTTACCCTTGAAGTGATTCCCTTGATACGATGCTTCCATCGCGCATTATGATAACCATAAGGGAAGCATTAATCTATAATTTCATAGCTAATCCATGGATATGATGCACTCTTTATCCATATATGCATTAAGCCTCTTTATTTATCTGATAGTCAGTTCCTTTTATAATAGATCCGACTCCAATGCATTGCTTAATCTGTATATTGGTTTCTTTGGGAGTGAATGTAATTTCACTAATTCATTCACTACATGATCTATTCCTTTTCCCATATTCCAATGAGTACTTGACTAACATGAGTGGACTTCATGTAGTGTCTTCCCAAGACTTTATGGCTGCACCCAAGTTCATACCTTAACATTTTGTAGTCTTGGATTTTGATAATCTTATGAAATATTTTTGTCATAGAACTCTTTTCCTGAGTACCTATGCTTATATTTAACTAAATTTCAACCTTCTTAGCTCTTAATAACTAAAAAATTTTAACTTTTCAAAAATGTACAACCAACAAAATTTGTTAGGCTAAATAATTTAACAAATTTATGAAATTATGTACAATTTTGTTCCAATAATGCATCATAATTCCTTCTTCTAATATATTGTGAAAATTAACTACCCAAATCGATTTTATTGGTGGATAATTATACTCCTCTATCCAATACCTTTCTAATGACTACTCCCTTGCTCCATTCTGAGCCTTAAGGAGTAAGTTATGGTCATTTGAAAATTGTCCATTAATTTCTCTGTTCACTCTTCAACTTGTTGCAAATATGTGCTGTAATTATGCATTTTTGCACCTAATCCATTGAATTTTTGGTAAGGGTTAAATTGATTTTATTAACATAAATATTTTGTACAATCAATCCAAATTTCACCTCTTTCTTGGTTCTGGGCTGCTAGTTACATCCTATTGAAGTTCTAGGCCAATTAGTATTTTTGGTCTGGAACACTACAGGTACCTTCTTTTCCATCTTAAAATTTTTTAACATGCTCAAAAGTTTAATTCAGCTCTAGTACTGTCTTATATGGTTCAATATCTTTCCATATAATTCTCATGCACCTCAATCTAATTTCGGAGTAGAAAGTTATGGCCCTTCGAAGTTAGTTGGGTCTTAAAATTTACCCTCCACAATTAGTCCTATAACTTCCTCATAAAATATTTGTTTGATGAATGGTTTACACCATTCGAAAGCTCTCTTTGTAATATTTTATTTGAGCTATAAAGACCTTTGTCCTTGAGTTTTTTGAGTATCTAAAAACATTGTTTAGGGCCTCAAAATGACGCTGCATAAAGATGACCTTCAAGCACTGTAAAATGTCGTAGAAATTCACTAGTTTTCTATTGTTGTAGACCATCCAAACGACTTCATGCACACAAATTTGAACATGTACACCCATATCTATCATGCGCAACAACACTGTAATCTAGTGCATTCTCCGCGCACCTATAACCAATGTGGATCACTTCTTTGTTGCACCAATAACTCGTGCGCACTACTTTTGTGTCGTGCACCAATATCCACTGCGCACAATTTTGGTTCATGCACTAATACGTGTTGTGCGCAATTTTTTTTTTTTGTCACATGCTAATATTTCACTTTCATTTCACTTTATGTGCTGCACCATGCAAAAGTTTAGTACGCTCCCACCGCACACCAGTACTCTGCATGCGCACGATTAATTAAATTGTCACGTGACAACATATACCCACATTGCACGTGCGCAAAATTCCTCTGTGCTCTGTCAATACTGCGCACACCACGTGCACCATTATTATGTGTGTGCACACCACGTGCGCCAATAGTACGCATGAACCACTCAATTTGCATCGTGCAATTCTAAATTTAGTGCACACATCCACGTGCCAATATTTTCCATGCATTGCCACTCTGCACCGCACAGCGCCAAATTTAAGTGTGCAGACCTGGGTGCCAATATTTTCCACGCATTACCACTTTGTACCGCATGGCGCCAAATTTTAATGTGCGTAGCGATGCACCCTTATTTTCCATACATCCCAAGCTTCTCACTGCACATCATGCATTTTGAGTGCGCACACCTGCACACATTCCTTTTTATGCACATCAATACCTCATGACTTCCGCTATAGAAATTGGGGCTTTTTCCAAAAATTTTCCCAATTTTCACCATAGACATTTTGCAACTATGAATTTTTTTCAATTTCACCCCGATAACACCAATTCAACCTCTGCAACAACAAATAGTTGTTGGTTGACATTCCTAGAACAATTGTTTCCCAAAATCAATTCACGAACTGAGAATTTTAATCAACTAATCTCTCTCCATCTGTAATGGCTTCCCTATAACTTCAAATTCGACCAAATCCAGGTCTAAAATTGCTAGAACATAAATTAAATTAAGAATATCTCACTACTTGGCCAAATTTCTCAATTTTCCCATGAATTTAACAACAAAAATTGGGGCTTTTGCCCAATTCCACGCAATTGCTCCTAATTTTTACCATGGACGATCTATAACTTGAAATTTGGCCACATCAAAATCAATTATTGGTGGGATTTCACTTCAATTCAACTTTCTCGGCCCATACAGGGTCATTTTTGAAAATCGGAGCTCTGATACCATATTGTAACATCCCCAACATCCAACTGGGATATGCCACATAAAATATTCTAAGTGTATACAAATAAAAACATATACACATAGAAAATCTTGTGGAACTTTATATATAAAACTTAAAATAGATAAATACATTCTGCAAATGCATAGATTCAAACATAATGATAATGAAAATATAGATGCAACACACAGGAATAACCCATAAAAATAAACGCATACATAATAATCCAGCATGTAATTTAACACAAAATGGACACTTATCTTGTAAAAATGTCACCAACTGCGTGCAAACCTTCCAGGAACCTCCCATCCTTAGACCACGTTTCTCATCACTCTCAGCAGTAGGTCACCCCCAAGCTAGGACTAAACTCCACCCTGACAAAGGGATTCCTAACTAGGATGATGTATCTCAGACAATAGGAAAGACTCCGACACAGGTGCCAACTCAAACTAACATCCTACAGTCCATCATTCCCCACATGCCTATCCCACGCCAGGAAGTGTGCCCCTTCTCTACTCAACAATCTCTCAGTTGCCCCACTTCCCTTCCAGGGCTTCACCAACAAGCCGAACATGAAGTCTTAGAGCCCTATAGCTGCAGTTTGGCACCTTCGGGAAATCCATTCCCAGGAATTCTCTCACCTAGAGAGAAATGTCTCATGGGCCTAACAACCCACCTCTTCAGTATCACATAGGCATGACAACTCGCCTCTTCAGTCCAACTTCCAAGCTAACCAGGTACAGATACAGGTATGGTACTGGTTTGGGTATAGTACATGTACAATGATAGTAACAGAAAGGGACAGGGGACAGCTGAATGAGTGAATGAATGATGATGGAATGATCCAATCATTCAAAAAATGAACTAATTCTAAGTTATATGTATGCATATTCCCAACTTGAAACTTTACATGTTGAGAGCTACTTTTTCCCACTTGTCCCCATCCTTAGAACTTAGGATAAAATAATTATCCATACTTTACACTTTAAGGAATATTAGTATAATATTCCTTTTTGGCTTAAGCTCCCTATATTAGCCCCTCATCCTTAAATTTTAGCCCCCCTTTTCCCTAACTAGTGGAGTTTAGTCCCCCATACTCTTTTATCATGGTCGGTCTACACACAATGATGCATTATATTAATGATAAGACATATACAAAAATAGGCTCACTAGCCTTTAGGATCTAAGATCTCTAGCCTAACCATCACATAAGCCTTATGGCTTATAATAAATTGGTGTTGGAGATATGGCTATAACAGAAGACTGACGCAGATGGTTAAGGTTGTCATTGATGGCAATCGGTTGGTTATGGAGCATGCACAAGAAATGCTGGAACGCGGATGCTGGAACAC